>VWPW01013586.1:37951-235860 GCA_013389825.1 Crypturellus undulatus | reverse complement strand
TTTTTTTTTTTTTTTTTTTTTTTTTTAACTCTACTATTGATACTAAATCATCTTCTGAGAAGAGAGTTAAGAAATACAACAAGGATAGGAAGGTAAGAATGTCTTTCACATCTGCAATATCCAGTCTTTATTTCCTTCAGCTTATCAATGGACTTTATTTTAGGCAGAAATATTGCTATATAATTACTCCCTTTTTTCCTGGACCTCATCAACCGGATATGACAATACTTCACGGATCCCTTAGATACGTCACAGAACCCAGTGGGACAGGCTGATGGATCAAGCGTCCATGATGCAGCCTCCACAGCCCATGTGAAAGTGTTTCATTTCACAAACATGAATTCAAATTGCCCTACGTAGTCCATTACTCCGTATAGATGCAGTGTGGTAGAGAGTGTTTTGAACTGGTTACAGGCTGCAAACAGCCCAAAAAATATACACTTTGACCACCACTGCCATATGTGGTGGCCACTGATCACAAAAACTGTTTTAAAGTAGGTGTAAAAATAACATTTAATAAAAGAAAGTAAATTCTNTTTTTTTTTTTTTTTTACTTTTTTTTCCAAACATCTAAAACAGTTGTTTCTTATTGTTTCTTAAAAGTTGTTTTCTCATCAAGAGTAGCTTTCTTTTAATAACTGTTAACTCTGGCAGGAAAACAAACAAACAAACAAACAAACAAACCCCCCCAGCAAGCTAAATGCCTAAACATTGCATTTGATCCAGTCCTGCTGTATCTCTAGAACATGTTCATGGGAACAGGAGTATTCAGTTTTTGTGTTACTTAGCACATATAGCTTTTTTGATAATAGGGTAGATTTCAGTTCTTTTAGGAAATTTCAGTTAAAAAACAATCATCCCTTCATGAGGAAAATAAATTGGAAGCAATCTATAGCTGAAATATGAGAATATTTGAATTCCCCAAAAGCCTGTTACTTTTGGCATATATATTTTTCTTCATTTTGAATCTTGTTTATATCCATTATCATTCCTTTGGAAAGAGGATCCAAATCTAGGGGTAAATCACTCTAGCAAATCTAGGAGCATTGAAATCACTGAAAACTCAAGCTGTCAGCATCCTTGGGTCTAGTTTATATTTCTCCTAAGCTTGAAACCCTTTGAGACCTTAAAATTACAGAAAAAAAAAAAACATACTCACTGATGAACCTGTGGGTAGGTTAAATGAAGTGCCAGCAAGCTACACTGAAAGTCAGAAAGAAGGTAACATATGGGAAGACCTTCCTAAACTACAACACAGTTAGAATTTGAGTATATCTGAGTCCCTGTTAAGGAAAAGTTAAAAAGAGGGAGCCATAGTGTGAGAGATGTCCTGGGCAGTTGCACTATTAAGTCAAGCCAGCAGTGGTTTGCTTTCACCCCCTTGACTTAATAGTGCAACTACCCAGGACATCTCTCACACTATGGCTCCCTCTTTTTAACTCACATAACCAGGCACCAGGAAACGTGCATTTTTCCTCTGAGTTGTTAGTTGTCCTCCCTCCTCTGACGTAGACGTCCTTCTCTGAACTTGGACCAGCGATTTGTAGGACAAAAGGCTTGACAGGCCAAAAGCTGATCTGAGGATCTGGGATTGGAGGTATGCCAGGGGACATATGGACATTAAATTCTGTTCTGGTTCTGTAAAACCTTTCCATGGCTCAGATAAGCATTCCTCCATCTCTTTTGCACTGATTTCAAATGGGAGCAAAAGTAATATTGCTTGGTGGAAATGCCTGAAATAAAGGGACAAAGTTATAAATGCTAAGACAAATAGCCTCTTTTTAGTAGAGGGAACCTAGGTCTTCAAGAGCAAGGTGCCTGAGGCCAGAGAATAGTATTTAAAATTAACTCATCTCTTTCCAGATTATTCTCCTTCCACACAGATAGCCAAATTTAGCCATTAAGAGAGTGTAGAAACTGAAGTATCAGTAATTAAAATTACAAGCCTGGAAGTAATTACAAGCAAATAATATAGTCAACTATATCATACTTTTTTATGCTGACTTCCTTATGGATAGCAACACTAGCACTGAACAAACTGTGTCCTGGAAAAAGACCCTGAAAATCAAATATTTAGGGAGAAATGAAGGTAATATACAGCTTTATAATCTATTCCATACCCTAGTTTTCACTCATCAGAATTTCTGACAAGCATTTTTTTATCTTTGAATTTAATGTAGTCAGATTTGTACCTATTAATCTAGCCTGGATGTACAACTATCTCCTTAGGAAATTTCAGTTACAGAAAGAAGGCAGAAAGGGAAAGAGAAACAGAGAGAAACAGAAACTTCCTCACAGAGAGAAACAGAAACTTCCTCAACACCCACTTTGATACCATATTAAATAGAAGGAATACAAAGTTGTCTTATAGCTGTTGAAAACACCAGAGTACTCTGAGACCTGCCATACTGACCAGAGAACTCCCTATCACTTGCCACGTGATATTTACTGTAAAGAGAAATGATGGGAAATGGTTCCTAACTGGAAGGTCAGAATTGGATAGATGAAATGAAGAAAAGTGTGTGCACTTTAAGGAGGCCCAGAGCATCCCTATGATGTCTGCTGGAGTAGACATTTTCACTTTAAGTCAAAGTTTTCTGAATTTCTAAGGAAATCTCATTACTGCATTTGTTTTGAAAAGTAGTATAGATTAAA
Source organism: Crypturellus undulatus (assembly GCA_013389825.1). Lineage (NCBI taxonomy): Eukaryota > Metazoa > Chordata > Aves > Tinamiformes > Tinamidae > Crypturellus > Crypturellus undulatus. The sequence goes on along the minus strand of VWPW01013586.1, from coordinate 233,205 downwards.
AGAAATTTGCAATTGGTGGAAAGTGAGAGGTCAGAGACGACTCAGTGTGGCACAACTCACTATTCACAGAGGAGTTACTGAGAGAGGAACCATGCAGGTAAGACCTGGAGCGCAACACAGCTGTGTAAGGTACAAGCGACAGGAGAGTCAGAGCATTTCTGCACTGAGGCATATCCGATTAGCAGGCTCACATCAGCAAAACCCAAAGGCGAACATCAAGAATTTGTGCTGAACTGCTGCAGACGCACCAGACTGACAAAAAAGATTTCTGAAAGGCTGCTGCAGCTGTGCGGCAGCATGGCAATGCTGAAAGGATTCATTCATAAACCAGCATTGCTGAGTTCTAATATTCCCAAGATCAAAATCCTGAGTCATTGCTATATCTAGCTGTTTTTGAGCTAAATAGGAACAATGGAAGATTTGGATTTTCTGCTTTGTACTATCTTCTGTCTGATCTTAGCCCAGTTGCTGTCTTTGCTGTGGAAAAGTAAAAGGAGTAAAATTTCATGGGTTTCCCTACCCTACACTTCAAAACAGGGAGAGGAGCTGCATCTTTTCAAGGTGCATCACAAGCAAAAAATGGCTGTGCCTCCAAATCATCATCCCTACATCTGGCTGAGACCCTTTGCCCTCACTAAATGGTTTGTGCGCTGACAAAGTGACTGCAGCAGGTGACATCCACACACCAGGTAAACATACTGCAGCACCAGATAGTCACCAGTTTTCCTGTATCCTGAAGTCTTTCATTTAGAGGCATGACCATGAAACATAAAAGGAAGGAGGAATCTTATTAGCTGCTCTAAAAGACTCAGTCATCTTCCCCTTATTCAATGCAACTTCCCAAAGCCTTCCTGGTCTCCTACATTGCTCTTCCACTAGATAAATGGGTCTCCAGATGCTGAGCAAAAGACTTCTGGGGCCCCTGAAGCACACGACCTTCACTGACCAAGCTGACTGAAGCCCTCTCTGCAGTTTCCATGTTGAATGGTGTATGACCAAAGTTTCCTGATGGAGTTGAACAAGCTGTGCTGATGGCCTGTTCCTCTAGAGCACACCAAACCTTCTTAGGTGAGTCTTTCTAAAGAAAGAAAGCTTCTATTATCTCCTCTTCTCTGCACCCAGAGAGCTCCTATGAGACATTTTCCCTAGGAGAACAGATGTATATTAGGATTGTATCTCTATATTATGCAAGCTTTGGGCTTATTATTGATGGTTTATTCCTGTGTCTTTGAGAATAGGGCCTGAAATTCTTATTCATTGGAAAAACAGATGTATTTGTCATGGGAAACACCAGAAACAACAACAAAAAATCATAGGTTTGTCCTCATTGATATCTCAAGAAATTCAACAACTTTATGAAAAAGTACTGGATAAAAATATATTTTTCAGTTTTCTACTTTATTAGCTATTTGTTGCATGCTTATGTATGAACAAAGACATATATTGGTGTGTGTGTGTACTTGCATATGAATATGTATATAATGTAAACCCACTACTCATTAAAATTTCCAGTTTAATAAAAAAAATCTGGTAAAATGTCATAAAAATGAACTTAAATTTTTGATTATTCTTTAATATCATGGGTGTTTTAGTTGAAATGTTTCCAACTGGAGATGCATTATGCTTGGTGTATGAATGCAGAGAGCTTTTCATTTTTTTCTGCTCTCAAAAATATATTCTTTTCTGTTTTCTAATTATAGGAATATGAAAGGGGAGAAAGGAAATAACTTCTAATTATATAGAACAACTTTTTTTTTTAATTGAGAGTAGAAAAGAAATTTATTCACGGCACTATAAAATATGTGTGAAACAATTATACATCAGGACTTCTTTTTGTGCATTGCTTATGTACTGTGGAACTTGAACAATTATGATATCATGACTTTTGTTGTTAATTAGAAAATTAGTCTGCTGCTTGAGTAATTACAAAGAGATTCTCCTTTATTGGATCTTTCTGTAATAAATATTGGAAGTAATTATAAGTAACATAAAGAAAAAATAGACTATTTGCTAAATAAAAAAGGCAACAATGTTGCCTTGCTATTATAACAGCCTGAGTTACACATCATACAAGATGCAAAGGATGCTCTTCATATAATATTTTCAAATTCACACTGTATTTAAAAACACAGGAAATAATCACTTTGTGTTTTAATTATAAAAAAAACTTGATTGTTTCAATTACATATAAGGTTCAAACGAACACAAAACTAGAAAAGAAATTATCTTTTGGTAATTATTCAGACCAAAGGCTAATATCTTCATTAACAGCAGACAGGATACTAATTCAGAATTGCCTCTGATGTGTTACTGGTGCCCAAGCTTTCTGAGACAAGATGACATGGCTGGAGAATTAAAAGTAAGAAAATTCTTGCTTGCTGCCTCATCCCTTTACAATATAATAATAATAATAAAATATATTATGCCTGATTTGCATGAAGTTTTGCATTAGTAGAATTTGATCTCTGATTAAAATAAGGAATGCACCTGATTTTAAATTAATACCTCTTGCTTCAGTCACTTTCTGTGAATATTTACAGCTGCTGAGCCATGAACATGTAGCCTACTAACTATAGTTTCTGTTTTAAGGTTGAGTCTAATAAACATTTCCAACTGGACATCCTACTTGCTAATAGGGCCCTTTCTATAAGGTGTTTATGGTATTGAGAACTATTACTACTGCTTCAATATCTGTAATTTAAATCCTCAAATTACAAATATTATTAAGTATTAATTGCAATCACACCTATATACATCTTTTTCCTCATTTTTGCTATACTTCTACACCCATGCAAAAATGTTTTTCAGATAAAATAAGCCAATTAAATGGTTTTCCATATCAAGACACAAAATCTTCATTAGTGCCACATTCAACAAACTTTTTTATGTGCAAACATTTTAATGTGCATATGTTTACTGAAGCTGCTCCATACATACCCAGCTACATGCATTACATGGTGTAACTTCTCCTTAGCTTGATGCAGAATACATTTACCTTCCCCAACCTCAATAGCCCACAGGGCAGGTCTTAGGACCCAGAAGCACTTAGCCCAGATATGACATAAGGCTTTGTTTAGCCTCTGTGCTCTCTGGCTGCTGAATTTTTGTCTGATTCGTAACCGCAAGTTAGAGTGGCATGAAAGCTCCTATAACCTAAAGGCTCTTTCTTTTTGCAAGACACTGTATGACAATTACAGTCCATTCCTCCCTGTAAAATCTTGGTGTGCCCACTTCACAGAAGAAGATGAGACTGAAAGGTCAAAGCCATCTCTATTCTGAGGGGAACTCTGGTAAACTCATGGGGGGAAAAAAACAAAAGTGAGCGTACTCACCAAAAAATTTCGTTTTGCCAACCAGAAAACATAGAGAACCTGATCTCAGATCAACCCCTCTGAACTGTTTTCAGTTAGCAAAGGGGTAGATTAATAGAAAGAACATCAACCACCTTTTACAGTGCTCATCTGTGCTTAGGACTCTCAGCAAAGATGTAGCACCCAGACACTCACACACTTTGGGGATTCAGACATCTCTGAGGAGAGCTCAGGAACACCAGGAGTAGGGCAGCTTTCACAATTTACCATGTGATGCAGTTGCACTGCACTTGCATAATTACCTTTAATTAGTTTAATAATTAATGAAGAAACTCTTATGCTACACTTGAGGAAAGCATTTCAGCCCACAAGTCAGAAGATCTTTTGCACTTAATCTTAAAATACATATTAAGAAGGCGAAATATCTTCTGGCAGGTTGAATTAGAGTACCCAGGTCTCTGGAAGAAGTATTACATTTCTCAGCCAAAAGGCAGAAAGCCTAAGTCAGATGCCTAGTTTGAATGAGACAGAAAGCAAATCTGAACTTAAATCTTGTATTTTCAAGAAAAAAAATCCTGGGTGCCTGAAATAATTGCTTTCAGTCTTTGTAGGCTTGTTATGTTTTTTCTTGTCTGGCCATTTTTCAGTAATAACTTTTCAACCATAGAGCGAAAAGGTGAAAATATTTGTCTTATTTAGTAGTCCAGATTAGTAGTCCAGATATTTCATTGCAGAAGGTAAGGCTGGCTCTTCTGCATTCTGCAGCAACACGTGCAGAATTAAGCTCTCATACATGCCAGGTGAATCGCCTTACATTATAGCCCTGTGTATAAGATGCCTCTCTCTTGAAATTTTGTGGATCTTCTGTTTGTTTTTTCTGCAAGTACCAAAAGTGCTTTCCTTCAGGTTGAGCAGCACTTTTATGCTAAAGAAAGGGAAGTTATTTTAAAGAGAAAAAAAACAGAAACATTACTTTTATTTCTTTTGAACAATCTTGTCTTCAAACAAGATGCTGAACTTCTTTTACATAGCCATAGCTAACACAGCCAGTCTTACAGCCACAGGAGATTTGCTTATCATTTGTTTCTGGATGAAGATGTGTGCACAAACTGTGTGTGGAGGTTACCATTGTTTCAGCCATCTGGTTTTATGAAGGAGTTTAACTGTTGGCCTTTTTCTCATTTATCTGTCCAACAGGGTGTCTATTATACCTACTATTTCAATTCTCCTCATGCTGTAACAGTATCACATCAAAGATGTTGGGTCTAGTTAGAGCTACAGGATTTGGTCCAAATGCGGTAAGGTTTTGTGTGCTGGCCTGTCAAAATGTATTATTTAAGGTGTTTGTATCTTCTAAGAGCGAGGAAAAAATATAATTCCTTTTTGAAATGAGACTCTATGTATAAATACCAGGAGATTCAGTGCTTACTTCCTTTCAGTGATTCTATGGCCCATATGTTCTCTTTACAAATGATAAGATTTTGTTTTCCTAATTGCCACCAACAGATTCAATGTGCTCTCTGAGCTCTTTTCTTTTCTTGCATCACTAACAATAAAGGGTCTCTAAACAAATTAGGCCACTGCTACATTTGAATAAATCCATGGTATTTAAATTATGTTCTCAGTGAAAGCCACTCAGTCCCATTGCTGCTAATGGTTTTCAAGGCAAATTTTACAAAAGCAAACAAATAAACAGAAAGAGCAAGATGTTGATGACCAGGATCTCCACGCTTTCACATTACTCATTACCATGGTAGTTAAGTCCTGACCAGAATCCAAAGAAGTGCAGTGTTTCAGTAATACAAATACAAATACAGTCCCAAACAAGACCTGAAATATCCTGTTTTTCACTCTTGCCTTTTTCACCAGTACATTTCTGTTTAAGGGAAGTAAGAGTGTTACCATACAGCACATGCAAGCCTGAATAAGCACTTTAGTCCCAAAGCCCTTGCTCACCAAAAATTCAGTGACTGCAGCCTTCCAATTTCCTAGGAAAAGAAGTAAAAAAATCTCATTTGATGGGATTGGAAACAAAAAAATGAAGGAATGCAGCTGGAAGGAGAAATCCTTAGTGACAGGGATGAAACTCCATGTTGGCGTTGTCCTGCCACTCTGCTTTAAGATTAGGATCCAAATTAGGATACAAATACCTATTCTCTGCAATAGGAGGTGTGGGGGTGAAGTTGCTAGTCCTACCAGGAGATGTCAGAGGATGAATCAGACAACACTGTATTATGGCCTTTAAATCCAATTAAGAATTAGAAAAATAAAAGTTAACATTTTACAGAAGAGTTGACCAATGAATCTTATAAAGGATATCCCACCTCCCTGCAAAATGCTGCAAGTTCTGGTCAAAGTAATGGAGGGAAAAGCAAAGAGATTAGAATTACCTTATGAGGTGATCAGTAGTCCGGGGGTGTTCAAATTTTTTACTACTTACATTACAGGAATAACTATGCATGTATATAACTGTATCTATATATGTATATAAACTACATAGGTGCTTTCTTCAGCATCATTTTTTCCACTGAAATGTATCACAGAGTTTTGTGGTTTTGTTATATAAATTGGCTATCTTCCTTACATACTGTGTTTAGAAAAAAAAAATATTTTCGTTTGTCTAAAAAGCAGGAGGAACAAATTCTCTTCAAGTCACAGAAATACTATGTGGAATCCTTGAAGTAACTAAATCTCTTGTCACCTTGTGAAATTTAGCTAAATCAGTATTTTACTTTTATAAGTCTGAGTCTTAGGGCATGAACACACAATTGAATAAAATTGAAATTTAACCACTGGTGTTTGATCATGTTTCCAGAGCCTTAGAGACATTTCTGTATTTATAACTGAATGTTAGGAGCCTCAGTACTTCATCTATAAACAGGACCTTTATATAAGAACAAAATAAAAAGGCTTCAATTGGTCGAGATCTGTCTTTTAACATACTTGATCAGATGCCTAGTTAATCTGAGTTTAAGCAACCAATCTCTTTCATCTTCAGGGGATCAAGGGTGAGCAAACCTTGAAATGTGTTTGAATTACTGAGTATTAATTGTTAATTGTACTAAGCCTTGTACAGAGTATCTTATTTCTAGTTATTCCTTTGTTTGTAGTTTTTGCTCTGTTAGCATCTTTTCTTGTCTTCCGAGTAACCTTCAATGAAAAAATAATAAATACCCTGTGAGTTCCTTAGCTATTTTGCTGTTGCTGCTGAAGATGAATAGGCCAAGCACAGGCAGTTGCATCTGAATGTGTACCAAATATAAGTTTGGGAACATTCCCCATGGGTCTGAGTTGAAAAAAAAATCTATTTTTTTTTTTCCCTTAGGTAGTCTTTATATAACTGAATTGAAAGGTGCTTCCTCTGTGCAAACATGAGAAGGAAGTATTTTCAGAAGCAAGCAAGGAAGCAATCTAGGTCAAATTTGCCTCTTGCATGTAAACACATGAATTCCACTCACTAATGGAAGTGCAAGAAAATCCACAAGCACGTTACGTTTGGGCTTATGGGTTCACAGCACATTCACTGAGGTGGAGCAAGCTGCCCATGATAACCTATTTGAAAAGTTTCTCCACTGTAAAATGCCTTTAAGAATTTCTATGATTACTAATGGGTCGGGCTTTTTGTACAATTTAGGTATCTCTGTAGACTGCAGACTTACTTTCTGCACTTACTTTCTACACCTTTCTTAATTACATACTGCAAATTGCAACCAAAAAGGGGGCAAGGTTAAGATTAAGTGAATGGGACCAGCTGAACTGAAGAGAGTGTGTCATTTTAAAGACTGACCCTCTCTCCCAGGAGATGTAACTGCTTTGTGTGTCTGTTGGTCTGAGCATGTCCCTTTCTGATATTTGCCATACTTTGCTGATTTTTAAGGGGACTAAATCCAGTTTTAAGACACTTTCTGCTAGGAAAACAGTGGCAGTTAATGTCCACTTTTGCACTGACCTGTATTTCAGGCAAAAATGAAGAAAAAGAAGGTACACGTAATATTATGCAGCCCAAAGGAGCTTTCACTTGAACTGCTAGCTGCATTAGTCCTGGAGATTTCAGCTCACATGCTTTTAGGTAATAATATACATTTCCCCCCCTTTTTTTTTCTTTTTTTTCTTTTTTTGCTTCTTTTCCTGGTTGAATTAGATTATTCTCAGTAGGTGAGGTGTCATTTCCAATATCATAATGTGCTCAGAGACAAGAAAGCTTCATAACCCATGATGGAGTCTAGAAAGAAAGGAAGGATGTTTGTTCACATAAAATTTTGTAATCAGCAAATGCAGTCACTCAGAACTAATTGTTTGTCCCTAATGATGGGGATGTATAATAGAATGACTCCAGCTCTACACAAGCCTGAGTAAAATCTGCCCTCAAATGGTATTTATTTAAAAACTCTACCGAGGGTAAATGCTAAAAGTTCATGTTTACATAGGAGACACTTGGGGACTGCATTTTCCATTGGCAACCTGTGCATTTAATCCTCGTTCACAGAAACAAAGTAGAACAAGTGATGAATATAATAGTTGTGAAGACGGAGCAAAGTAAGTGCACAGTTTTGCATGGAAAATTTATGCAAGCATTAAAAGTTTTAAGCAGGTGGTGTTTCCATCATGCAGTCGAAGTCCATACATATTCCATACTATGTAAACCTATCTCCTTCTCAGAGTTTGCCTTCTAATGTTAATATAAACAAGCTCAAAGTAACATAAACCAGAGCATAAGGTTTCCCCTGCTCATGGAGTTTTCCTTGCAAGGAAACTCCAGCTTTTCCTTGCAAGACGGTATTCTTTTTCCTCACTGGGTCAGCTTATGTCAGACCTCTTCCTCTTGCTGCTTTTGAGGTAACAGGAGTTGATTTCAAAACAATGCCAGACAAAATGACTCTACTCCTTCAGCCGGACACTAGCATTTGACATTATTAGTAGGCAGCTAGTAAAGAGCTTGAGGTTGAAAAGCAGCACAGGGTGATAAATGGAAAACACTCAGAATAATGGGGCATATTAGAAAGATAAACATTCTTATTCGAAACTGCATACTTTACAAAAGACACCTGAACGAGGCACTCGCTCTGAGTTACCTGGAACTTTAGGAAAGGGGAGGAAGGGACCTCCTGCCACCACCACCATGGCCAGCTGGACAGCGAGCTGGCAGGGGCCGGGCTTCCTGCACCTCTGGGAGAAAGTCAGGTAGAGTCAGGGCGGTACGAGTTAGTGCTACTGCTGGTTTCTGTCCACAGCTCCACGTGCCTTTTTACAAACATGTCACCAACGACTTTGTACACTGAGAAAATACATAGCCATCACCTGTGTTTTTGTCTCACTATTCTTTAACTCAAAAAATTGCCAGAGCTCACAGAGTGAAGGCAGGCTGAAGACGCTCAGGCTCAACTGGAAAAATAGGCCACAGTCATCTATTTTCCCTTTCTAGATTTCATATTATAATGTATACTATGTTCTACAAATGCAATTTGTTTTGAGCTCGAAGGCAGCGTGCCTTGCCCTTGGACCCCAGGCACAGCAGAAATGCTGCAGCTGTGACCTACCATGAAGACCATTCCCATCCTGTGTGGCTTGGCACCAGCCCTGGCAATGGCCTGGCAAGAATATTGAGGGGAGCAAGGTGCAAACCTCAGTTGTACCAAGGTGCGCTTCTCTTAGCACAAGCAACTCACCAGGTTTATCCTAAATAGGATCCCTTTTCTACAATTCCAATTGAAGCAATTCTATAAAGTTAAAAATAGTTCTATATTCTTTTAAAAAGACAGGTGTGTTGTGCCAGGGCTTAGAGAATGTGCTTTCCCTGGGGCAGAAAATCTCTTCTTCTTGAACATAGCAATAAAAATTGACTTTGTTGCACCATTCCACAAAATTGGTTTCATGCCATAGACTAGAGAAGAGATGTACGTGTGAAGTCAAGTTTTCCGCATATTTCCAAACACAATTAACATATTTGTTTTAATACTTTGCTCTACTGGAAAACAAAGTATGGCATAGCAGTGTGGTTACCATGATTCAGGATTTTTATGGTTCATTAATTAATTTTCTTCATTCATTAATTTTCTTCATTTATTTCTATTTTTATTAGTTAATTACAGAAGATTTATTTTGTTAATTATAAAATAATTATTCCTTTCTCAGTGTATTTCAGCATTAGGGCCGTAGAGCCAAGGGCTATTTATTTCAGGAGTTTTGTGCTTAATGCTAATACCTAAGATCAGACATAATATAGCCTTTTAAGAAAAAGGAACTGCTCAGATTAGAATTTTTTTTTTTTTACTATGTATGAATGACTAGAAAACTGTTTGTATATTCATTTTCTCAGTTCAGTGAGAATGAATGAGTGCTTTAGCTTTGAAATACTGTTATAGATGAAGACAGCATTTAGAATTTATGTTTCATTTTTAAAGCAATTTGCAAACATGACCTTAATTACTAATTAGCTGATTTAATTGCAAACTATAATTATTAACTTCTTAGTTTTCAAAACATCTATACAGAGCATAAGGAAATCTCCTTAATAGAAAACACAGTCTTCTTGAACTTCTTGAACCATTTTCTTGAAAGTCTAAACAGTGTCTCTGCAGTACTTTGTCACCATCTCCAAGAACAAGCATCCAACAAATGATCTTTAATAGACCAACATATCCCAGAGCTATGTGGAATAATCCTTTTCCTTCTCTCTACTTTCTTTCCCTTAAAAGTGAGTGGGTGGAGTTTGCTCTCTCTAGAGTAACTGTAGAACTTTCTTGATGTGTTAAGATTTTTTTTTCAGATTTTTGCAATATTTCTAAAAAGAGGATTAAAGGGGAAGGCTAAGTGTAATCCTCATAGTACTTTTTTATTATGGTATATCAGTGCAATTATTGCATACTCAATGCGGCATTTCTTTACCCTGAAAAAGTCTTCTCATATCAAATATAATATGCACCACAGTAGGTTTTAAATAAGGACATAGACTCATGTATTATGTGCACTGACTGGAACTGTCACTTCGTATAAAGAGCAATGCTATCACAATTGGCAAAGGATACAGTGTTACATTTCATTTCATAGACAAGCCTAGATTATCATCTGTGTAATGATTTCATTACAGTTCAGCTGTGATATGCTGGGCCATAAGAGCAGTAAAGTAATGCTTACCAGGTTGCGTGCGAGTCCTTTTGTAGACCACAATGCTCACTAAACTATTTAAAATAGTGATTTTTTTTCCATCTGTGAAAAATATATATATTTCTGGAAAGGCACTTCTTTTTTCTTTCTTATATTGAAGCACATATTCTGTTATATTCTCTATTTAATTTTTCAAATATCTGTCATTGTAGAAATGAAAAAAAAAAGGAAATGGTAGCAACTACTTTGCTCCCATCTTAGGAATACCTTTGTCATTGAAGTGTTTTTTGCTGTGAGTACATCAAGAGTAATGCATTTGTCATGCGAGGGAAAACTCAAATCAGGAACAAAGCTTCTTGTACATACAATTTTAGTAACTCCTTCTACTGAGTATGACTGGACCGCCACTATTGCAGGCAGGGAACAACATGACATTGGTAGAGAAAATCCTGGAGCATTCAGAAAGCATACACAGCAACACCAGTACGTTCAAACACTGGTGTCTCTGCTCCTCTTCAGCCTCCCCTCCAAGCTGATGTGCTGAAGAGCACGGTGTCGTGCAAACCCCTGTCTGCCCAAAGTACCTGGCACCTTAACATGCTTCCGTGCTTCTGCACTGAATGTCCCACACCAATTGACTTTCCACCACTGTGGAAAAGCCCTCTTCTTAAAAGGAAGTCCCTCTGGGATCTGTGTCTGCACCCCATGCAGGGTCTAACTGGGGTTTTGAGGAAACTTCCCTGTTCCTGGAAAGGACAGCTCTAATGAACATTATAAAGTTATCTCACCAGACATGGGTCCAGATATTTATGTCTGAATACAGAAAAAGCATCAGAATGTTTTTGAAATTCAAGCTGGCATATCTGAAGACCCAAGACTACTTCTGCTGCTGTTCCATTCCTTAAATTATGACATGTATTAAAAATACATGAGGGCATTCACTACGACATCTTTGTGCGCTTCCTAGGTCCCACAGATCAAGGGACTATCACTCAATGAGTTCCAGGAAGACCCAGACCTCAGGGACCACAGATGTTTCAGACCATGAGGAGATGAGCACTCCTCACAGCCAGACACGAAGCCAGTGTTCACTGTCCAACTCAGACGTCAAAAGCCTGGATATGCTACCTAATAGATGTAGTATTTAATCCGAGTAAGATGCTGGTTCCAGTAAGCAGATTCCCAGATGAAGTACCCAGAAAATGAGGAACCTCCAGCTTAGCAGAATATTACAGGACACTGTGAAGCAGGTGAAGTGGTTCAGGCTGAAGGAGACCTGTCATCATGGAAGGCAAAGAGGCATGGCATAGCAAGCAGGCTCCATCTCCCTGCTGCCAAAGTGCAAAGTGAATGCAACCAACTGGACTTATTTGGCTTGACAAACTTGAACCAAACCAGGGGATCTATGGCTGAAGCCATTGCTAAGGATATTACAACAGAGTGCATAAGTAAAGGGCAATGCAAGAATTGTAATGTATTTTTTAATTTTATATTGAATTTTTATTTATTCCATGATTGCAATAATTAATTTTAAATTTAGCATTTATGTAAAACTTTCTGAGAAACCTCTTTAGAATAAGTGCCTATCACAGTATATTGTAATTATAAACTACTATTCACTTTTGTTGTTGTTTTCTTCATAATTAAACCATTAAGTTACACTTTTAAGTCTATTAACACATTTCTAGGATGCTGTCTCAGATATCACGCTGCATAAAGTAGATTTTTGTTAACATGTTAGCCTGCTAAAGTGATGATGCTGAAACACTACATTTGGCATTGAGGTAGCAACCAAAGTTAAGTTTTAAAATGAATGGATGTTTACTTGGTAAATGTGAGTCAGAGCATTTGCAGCATAGCATCATTAGGCTCTTCTGCTCGGTCTTCTGCCAAACATCAGCTCTCGTGCATGCATGCATCATGATTAAGAAGTGACAGGAATCTCTGTGCAGTACTAGGTTGAGTTGTTTAATTTAGACTTTTAAAGGTTTCATTAAATAGTGTATTCCTCACTTACTGTTTTCCCCAACTGTGAGCTTGCTTCTGATTTATAGAAATTTTAAGAAATCATGACAGTAATGGCAGTTGAGACGAGTGGGATTTGAACTTATGAAGTGTTACACAGTGAAAGATGAAAAATCAAGGTCTTCTCTGTCTCAGTCTGAACACAAATAATTCATTCAGTAGTTTTAATGTTAATTCCCCACTGCCTGTTTTCTCTAAAATAATAAATAAATAAATAAATCATTGTCTGAGCAGCATTTTAATGAAAATAAAATAATTAATGTTCACGAAGCATTTAGATATGAGATATATATTACAGATATGTAATAATATATAACTATATATACATATGTATAATTAAATAATATATAAACAACAAAAAAATAAAAAATCTTGGAAGAAATAATTTTGTCTCCAGAGAGGAGTCTCAAATCATTCAGTAACTCATATATTAGGTCTGAAAAAAGGAGGAAAGGGAACACTGAATGGTTGTTGATTAAGTGAGACCCAGCCACGATGGGCAGACACCGAGGCAAGGGTCCTGTGCAAAAAAATAAAAACAAAAAATCATAATAATTTGCATTCCCAAATGCAAGCATACAGAAAATGCTGTTCAAGGTAGTATTGGGTACCCTCATTCTGATATTTCCTCTACTGGGCTGTTTTAGTTTTCAGCCTCTGTAGTTGTTTTGATTGTAGGGGTGCTTTTTAAGTACTCTAAATAGTAGAGAATAATGACTATAAAATGGCTGTTCATGATCGTATGGGAAAGCACAACATTTGAGACCATATTCTGGAAAGCCCTTCCTACATTTATGAAGCAGGACCTAAAGATTTGATAACACAAGTCCATTTTGAATGATGCAGCTTAAGTATTCAGTTAAATTAAATTTTAAATGATGAATAGGGTAGCTCTGTACTTTAACAAGCTGACTGAAAAAATGTCATACGAACTCTGTAATTCAGAACGTGTGTATCAAAAAAACACTTTTCAATTCTCATCTGCTTGTGTTCATCATCCCAGTGTCACCAGTCTACCACCAGTTCATCGTAGAGTTACTGGTTGCAGCTGTGTACTTGACATTGTTTTCCACACAGTTAGACATTTTTAATTACAATTTACATGTCCAAGAACATGTGTGGATGGTAAGAGCAATAAATTTTCATTGTCTTGTTGGCACAATCTGTATTTTTATACATTGGTTAGTTTAATTTCTAAATATTTGCAAAATATGTTGTTTGTAACTAGACTGGATAAGTTTTCCTTTTTGCAGATTTATTGCAGTTTTGCTATATTCAGTACAACTGTCTGGCTGCGTTCTCATCTCAGTTTCCAGTGTTATTAAACCTAGAGGAGACCTTTGCAGTAATAACAAGGAGGGAATCTACTTTACAAGACAGAGGCCTCTGCACAGGATCTACAGAATGTTTTATCCGGGATCAAATATAACAGAGCTAATTAAACTTTGCAATGACTCTTGTTTCCATAGTTCACCAGTTGCCCTTGCTACACATGCTGTGGATTTTCACTCAGTTTTAAGAGCCATCTGGTTTTCATATCTCCTTCTTAGGGCATGATCAGCTGCTTTAAGTTTTTCCATGGTTTAAGTGGGCTAGTAGCCATATATCCCTATTGTGTTTTAAAGTACATTTCCACCCTGTTAATATGTGCCTAAGTTTCCCTATACATACTATGTTTGGCAGCAGCCTTTTTTTCTCCAATTTTTTTAATTTTCATTTTTATAAGAAATGTAGATCTTGTAAAAAGTGATGGACTGTCAACTCAGTCAGATGAAACCAGGCTGATCAATACAAAAGAAATAGCAGAGGCTGTGGCAGAGCAAACTTCCTTTAGTGTTCCCAGTGTCATATTTTTTACCTTGAATAGAAAAAGAAAAGAATTTCTTTAGGACTGAAGGAACAAGTCCCTGAAATCATGCAGCTAGAACTGAGTCTCCTACACAGTGCTAATGACTGTGCCTTCAGAGACGTCACTGGTGACAATTTATTCAGTAATGTTCAGACAAGAGAACACTATTAGAGGCTAACTCTTGGTCAAAGAAAAGTCTTCATCTGTGATGATATGACTCCCACTGCTTTCCTCTCTTCACTCGCCTGCCCCCTTCCCACCCACTTTATTTTTTCTCTTGCTCTTAGATATAGATATAGATACATTAAAATATAGATATAGATCAAGATATATGTGGTCAAGATATAGATACATTAAGTCAAGGGGACTAGTCTATTTTAAAACAGTCTTAAGTTTGAGACTGAGAGTTAAAGTTCCTTTTATCCTTATTTTAGTCCAAACAAAGAGGCTCCAGAAAATGTTCTTAGGGCATCTGAAATAGAGATCTACAGACTCAGGAACCAGTCGCAGCATGGAGTGGGTTGGAGGGGTATCTGGGGGAGAAGAAAGGGAGGCCCCTCCGTACTGGGGTTGGAGATAAAAAAAAATACCTGTGCTCATGTGTCTGGTGTGTCAAAGTGATTTCCCTCTAGATCACAGAATCAAAGAATCACAGAGAATCTCAGAATGGCTGAGGTTGGAAGGGACCTCCAGAGATCATCTTGTCCAAGATGATCCCTGCTCCAGTAGGGACACCCAGAACACGTGGCACAGAGTGACATCCAGGCGGGTTTGGAAGATCTCCAGAGAAGGAGACTCCACAGCCTCTCTGGGCAGCCTGTTCCAGTGCTCTGGTACGCTCACAAGAAGGAAGCTTTTCCTCATATGGAGATTAACTTCCTATGTTTCAACTTATACCCGCTACCCCTCTTTCTGTCACCGGCCACCACCAAGAAGAGCCTGGCCCCTTCCTCCCTACAATCACCCTTCAGGTACTTGAAAATGTTAATAAAATCTCCTCTCAGTCTTCTCCAGGGTAAACAGGCCCAGCTCACTTAGTCTTTCCTCATATGATAGATCCTCCAGTCCCTTAATCATTGTCGCTCTGCACTGCATCCTCTCTAGAAGCTCCATGTCCCTCTTGCACTGGGGAGCCCAGAACTGCACCCAAAACTCCAAGTGCACTTGTACCAGAGCTGAGTAGAGGGGCAGGATCCCCTCCCTCGACCTACTAGCAATGCTCCTCCTGATGCAGCCGGGATCTCATTGGCCTTCTTGGCCATGAGGGCACATCATTGTGCTGACTCATGGTTAACCTGTTGTCAACCAGGACGCCCAAATCACTTTCTGCAGAGCTGCTTTCCAGCAAGTCAACCCCTAATCTGTACCGGTGTCTGAGGGTTATTCCTCCCCAGGTGCAGGACCCTGCACTTGTCCTTGTTGAACTTCATGAGGTTCCTCTCTGCCAAACTGTAGATCATCTTAAGATTTGAAGTTTTCTGCAGGACTTTGATTGTCTTTGCTGTATAAAGCATGGCTAGTCTGAACATAGCTCATCTAAACACTTTACTGTTGTTGCAGAGCTTTGGGCAGTGAAGGCACCTCACCTCAGTCTTTCACAATATATATATTTAATAATTTTGAGACATGAGACTGAAATGTTTTTGCTGAACTCAATCTATTAGATTTAATATAGGATTTTCTGAAAGAAAGTAACGACCTTTAAATACCTTTATTACAATTCATTTCCAGCTCCCTATTTGCTCTTTGATACATGTTAGTTGGAAAATATTGTATTTTATGTAGTGATGATTTTGGTATAAATTCCTGAGTGGTGGAACTAATAAAACAGGGTTATTAGTGGGTTATGACCTTATCTCTCTCCCATGTTCCCCAAACTATCTCTCCTCCATGTTCCCAAAGCTTCTTGCCCCTCTCAGCTGCAACAGCAAGATAAAGCTGTCTGTAATATGCATCATATATGTGTACTATATGTGCATTGGCCAGTGAACCAACCAGCTGCCTTCAACCAAACATAAAAACAGACGACTTCTGACTGCCTTGTCCATCACTCAAGCATTGATTTGTATCTCTGTCTTCTGTTTAGCCATTTATTTTAATGTAATTTCTTGGAAATTGTTTTGCAGAGTTCCTCTGCTCTTTCAAACTTGACTTAAATTGGCCAAGTGGAAGAGAAGTTACTATAGCACTATAAGTGTTATGAAGTCCATCTTGCAACCTAACATAGTACTTGTGTTTCATCCTGAGATTCTGTAGGTTCTGTAGAGTAAATTGATGGTAGAAATAGAGATTACATGAAAAGTAAGAAACTTGATTCTGAATAATCTCAGTCTCTGGGAAGAGAGAGAAGCTTTAAGCTTTATTTGGAGCAGGAAAAGATAAAAAAGGAAAAAAAAAAAAAAAAAAGAAAGAGAGAGGAGAGACACCCAGACTTGAATGATCGTGATGACAGGAAACTATTTTTTTTTTCTCTCTCCCTCTCTCTCTCTTTAAATTATAAGCTGCAGATAATAGTCTATCAAAATTAGCTCTATACCTGCAGTGACACAGCAATAGGAAAAAAGAAAAAAAAATGAAAAGAAAGGAAAACGAAAAGGAAAAAAATCCTAATCTGCAAGTTTTTCTTCTTCCTATGGGAATACACATGGACACACAGAAAGCCCCTCCTGCACTGTATGCGTGCGGTCGGGATAAATGTTGAACACAAATAATCTTGATACAAATCAAACTTTCCATATTTTTGAAATCAAAGAGATTTAGGAGAATCATAAACCCCAAAGCTGTTCCCTCAAAAGATTTCAGCAGCTTGAAGAAAGTTCATTAAAATAATGTCTATCTGCAGCCTTTCAACGGAGACTAGCTCTCTGTAGGATGGTTCTTTTCCTTATCTGGGAAGAGCTTCTTGCTGAGCTCCCGCTGGTTTATTTAAGAGCCATGCAAGACTCCTGTTACTCCTTTCCCACTGGAAGTTCTACTAGTTTCAGCTCATTGGTGCTGCCTGGTGGATCTAAATGTGGCAATGCTGAGTATACAGACCACAGTGATACTGAGTACACTTTCAACGGGAAGCTTTCCAAATTCAAAACAGCCAGAGATTTTAACCTTGGAGCCAAGGCAGCTCCAATAAGGGGGGGAATTGCCTTCGGAATTTAATTTGCAAACTAATATTGATAGGAAAAAAAAAGTAATTCATACAGACATTTCTGACTTTTAAAGATGATAAACCATCAGCAACGTTTCTTACACTAACAACCACGATTTTTTCGAAAAACAAATGACATACCTACATGAAGATTTGAAAGATCTCTGTATAACATTTTAGTTTGGAAATTAAGTTGAGTTCAGATATAATGATGTTCATATTTATCATGTTTTAAGCCACATTCTTGTTCCACAGAAATGTGTTTATTTTCTCTGAACTCTATTATTTGTTCTGATGCAATTTAATATCTCTCCCCACAAGCTCATTTCATATCATTCTCTGTAGCTATGAACTATCATTCTCATGACTTCAGAATATACTTTTTGACTGAGAGGGCTCAGAATTTGATGACAGAAATAGAGTTGGATGGGACAGAGTTTCTTGATCCTACGTATAAATAGTTCCAGAAGAGATTCCAGTATCTTAGATATGTGCCTTATTTAGAGCTATTGGTTAATTAAAATTAATAATCCTTCATGTTAATATCTATGTCTCTGATTTTGAATAGAAATTCCATACATACCCCATGAAAATGTTCCCTGCTAAGTCTGGAACATGCAACAAACGCACTTACAAAATTCCAGATGTCCACAATGCAAAATTTTCAATAGAAATCTTGTCCCTTATTAAAAGGCTGGGAATGATCTAGTCACAGACATGAATTATTTTCCTATCTGTAACTATCACTTCATATAATGAGAAAGTCTTAATTATCCCCATTTCCAATCTACTATCAATTTTGTGGGTGTAAAGTGCTAAATATATGAATGACATTATTGTTGTGATTGATCACAAAGGTCATGCTATTTCTAGTAATGCTTGAATGTAATGGTACAAATATATGAAAATTTGGAAAATGCTGTAATTTCCATCAAATATTGCTATTTTAATCTCTTAACACAAGCTCAGTGGAACAACTGACTTCCACAGGAAATAATGGACTCAAAAATATATTTGAAACATTCTGGGCAGCAGGATTTTCACATGTCTAAGCCCTGAAAGTGTGCTGTAAACAATGCTTTTAATGTAAATTGTGAAAAAAAAAAAAAGAACAAAAACAACCATTCCTCCTTCTCCCCAGAAAAAAAAAAAAAACTTCTTCATGGTCTACTGAGGACTCTTAGCTGCATCTTAGTGGTATTGATATATTAATCAAGGATTCAGAATACGCTCACAATAGCTACATTATTTATTTCACCACATATTTATCACGATAATTAAAGACAAATGAGCTGCTATAAAACATACTGATACAGCAAGGAAGTAATTTATTTAGGAACATTTTTGAAACCTTTGTACCTGAAACACATCCACTGAACCTACTCCTCAGTCCTATTTAAGTTAAGTAGTAATCAACTAGGTAACATAATAAGAGATAGTAATTTATTAAAAGCCAAAACTCTTAACTCAGAATTAGTGCTTACCAACTTGTTAACAGTGTTATGCTCACAGCAGAACAACTCCTTTTGACAATGATTTCATTTGTAAGAACTGTCAGAATAGAGGTGAAACATAACCTGTTTTTGTAGCATAACAAAAAATTCTACCCATTGATCAAAATCTTCCCTTGCCCTCCCTACCTCCAAATTCAATCATTTGTTATATCTAAGAAAGTGATTTTTATAAACTTTAGGGGAAAACAAAGCAAAATAAAACAAAAAGTCAATAGAAAGCCTTGGAGCTGCTTAGATAGATAGGTTAGCTAAAACCACTTGCCAAAGCTTGGTGAATTCTCGTGTTTTGTGCGATCTCAATACAACTTTGTGTTTATAGATTGAAATCCTTCCAGTGAGAAATGACTCTAGACTGTTGAACTGAGACTGTTGAAGGGAACAAAAAATAAGAATAAGAGGTGAGAACTGCTGTGTTTCAGGAACATGTTAATTCCAAAGACAAAGAACATCTAAGTTGAGTAGTTTATTATTTCTCATTTAATCAATTTTGCAGGCATATTCACTGGTTCTGAGTGGAGCATAAGAACCTCCAAACTCAATTTAACCTTTGCCCAGAGATGAATGCAAAGTGATTCCCCCCACTAAGGTTAACAGTTCATATGACAGGGTTTCTTTATACCTTGCTGTTTAGTTTAATCTATTTAGGGTCATGGCTCCTGACCTTTAGTTTGAGCTCCAAGCTCCGATGAAACCTAAACATTGAGACTGATCTCTCTTGCAGCTGCCAGGCTTCACCTGGTACTATAGGCAGAAAACAAAGCCAAGGAGAGATAATCCAGAAGTTTATATACTGTGTCTCACACTTCATGGCTTTCCAGTGACAGATAAAGTATTTAAGCATCCGAGTCTTTTCTCCTGGCTGTCGCTCCGACATCAGTGGACACAGTAAATGACAACAGTGACCAGAGACAGTGGAGGGAGGAAACACAACCTTTTCTCAAAAATCTAAATTAAAAAAAGAAAAAAAAAGAAAAAACTCATCAAAACAACCAAATGCTTTTACTTCATAGTTTAACTGTCAAAGAATGTTGAAATAAAATAACCTTATCTTGAAAAAGGAACTATAAAAACACATGGTATCTTGCAAATTCTGCTTCCGTAAATTACATGTAAGCTATGTTAAATTATGGCAAAAATAGCCATTAGAAATGAGGAAAATAGAACAGAGATATTAGCAGGTTCTAAAAACATGTGATATATATGTATATGTCACAAATAAATATATGTGGCACATATATATATATTTTCAGTGCTGCACCATATTTTCACTCAACATGTCTGCTCTCTGTGTAGTGAGCTTACTTGCTTAACACCTCAGTGCGCAGCGCAAGAAAGCACCTTATTAGCCTTTTAGCTCCTAGTGCATAGTTGTTAAAATGCTTTAAAGTACCTATCTACAGAAGAGAGATCCTAGAAAGTAGGAAAAGGCATATAAACTCCTGAGAAAGTCACAAGGAACACACAGCTCTGATAAAAAGCATTTCGGGGGAGATGTGGGTATAACTCTCCCACTTCTCAGGGTCGAGATTTTGGTCTCCAGGGTTTGAAACAAGAGGAACCAGAGGTGTGATGCCACCTCTATGGCAGATTAGGGGACTATAAAAAAGGGGAACTCTTTTTTATAACATCCCCCTAATATGATTATTTTTAATTAACACTCAATGATTAACAAACAGTCGGCTATTTGGCAGAGCTAGCTACAGACAACATACTTCTTGCATTCTGCAAGTCTATGGATTCCTGATAGAGATCTGAGGGCCGCACAAGGTGCTGACCTTATTCATGAAGTCCTTGTAATGACTCGCATCCCACATACCTGGGAGTTTATTTTTCCTTTACTGTTTTACTGCAACAATTCAAGTTAACTGATACTCCCAAACTTAAACATCTGGAACAAGTCTCATGTGCTACTTCATAACAGCCCTCAGTTCTAGTGTTTTGTTTGGCCCTTTGACCAAAGAAGAAGGGTCTGGCAGCAGAACCTTCTGTGCAATTCTGTCTCTAGAGCACAACACAGAGCACAACAGTCTCAGAGTGGACATAAATGGCTTGAGTTTGATTGCCTTGATTCATTCAGATCTATGAGACCATTTGAGAAACAAGGTCAGCCCTGATATAGATGCCAGTGATGAGTTTTATATTGCTAAGGTCTGACTTTAATAAGGATTAAACATAATTGCAGTGAACAAATATTATTGTTTCATATTTATGAAGAGTAATATTTCATTAATATTACTTATTTATGAAGAGAAGATGTTTTAAAAAGGGGTTTATTATTAAAGAGTTATCATTAAGGACTTTAATATATAAATAAAAAATATAGGTATAGGTATAGGCATAAATATAGGTATACATGTGATATCTTTCCAATTGTTCACAGAATTAAAACCATTTAATTAAATTATCTGATGCATAGTACATGGAAGATATTTTTAAAGCTCTGACAGCTATAAAACTTCGATTTTATACATCTGTGAATAGATATTGTAAATATGAAAAGTGAACTACTGATCGTATTTACAGGTTGAAAGACCTGAGATCAGGATTCAGTTATGTGTTAATTAACTACTAGTGACGGTTGGTGTGTGCATTTGAAAAAAGATTTCTTTTTAATTAGCATGTCTAAGGTTTGGAAAGTACTATGAGATTTTACAGCAGCAGTTTGAAATATTTAGTCCTGTCATAGCGGCACTAAGGAGTGGATGATTGCCATGGACTTTAGAATAAAGTTTCTGTAGAGAGTGGTAGTTTGTAAGAACATACATACATACATGACAAAAATTTGGGGCTAGTGTCTGCCCCCTCTTTTTTTGCAATGAGTATTTAAAAGGAAGGAAAGGAGAGGAAGAGGATCTGGGTTGTGAGGTGTTGTTTAGACATGCACAGGCCGAGCACTCTCCCAAGGCCACTCAATTTCAAGAACATCTGTAATACTCTCCAGCTGACCTGAGCAGCTGCTAAAGGAGGACTCATGACATAATCTTTCCCTGATCTTCTGCATCAAAACAGTCATCAATGCCAGAACAAAGGCCATCACTAGGCCAGACTGTAAACCTATGTGGTAAGTTTTAGTATGTTGGTGTTCCCCAAGAAATCTGCAAGCCTTTATGGATTTTTTTTTTTTAGCAGAAGACAAATCTTCCACTGGTTCCTTTCTATCTCCCTATTTATTAGCATAGTTTATGCATTCACATATTCTTGTACTGACAAACTCCAAAGGCTGTTGCAGAGGAAGAATCAAAATGTGACCTAAATACTTCAGAGTAATTGACTTCACACAATGAAAGCCATTTGGATTTAGTGGGTCTATGTGAGAAACAGAGCTCTTTGGCTTCTCTCTCGATCCTACCAAAGGTTTGCGATCTCTAACCTACATAACTTTGAAGATATATGCGGTACTGCACAGGCCCATGTGATCATATTTTATTTCCCCCCTCTTTTTATCCTCCTTTTAAGTACAAAAAGTGCATAAACAGGTGATAATCATCTGATCCTAGCCTTACCTAGAGCCCCAAATAGCACAGCTACAGAAAATTTGTAATTCCTTCAGAAAGAAGACTCAACATTCATTTCATTGAACTCCTGGAGCACAAGTCTGACTTCAAATGAAATAATTATGTATACTTTTTTCATATATGGCTGAGTCCACAGCCACAAGTGCAACAAAAATATTTTTTACTTTAATTCCAAATAAGAAATTAGTGCTTAGTAGTGCTCAAAGCGGTTTTAGTGTATCATCTAATGCTTCTGGTCTGGTTAGTGCCTGCTGATGATTAATTAGGAAGTTGAATTAGCTTTCTTTTGAGGCTGGATTGAAAGCATCTGCTTTCCCATTTTTGCTTAATCAAGTTCCTTTCCTCTTCTTTAGGAAGAATCTTCATTTTTTTTTTCTCACTATTCCCAAAGATAGCAGGAAGGTAAAGATAGGCTATGATAAATAACAGTAGTTAGTATTCAGGTTTCCTGTGTTTCTCTTTTTCATCAGGAAAGAAACGGACCACATACATAGAATCACAGAAAGGCTGCGGTAGGAAGGGACCTCCAGAGATCATCTAGCTCAAGTCCCCTGCTCCAGCAGGGACACCTAGAGCACGTGGCACAGGGTGGCATCCAGGTGTCCTTTGAAGATCTTCAGAGAAGGAGACTCCAAAACCTCTCTGGGCAGCCTGTTCCAGTGCTCTGTCACCCTCACAGGAAAGAAGTTCTTCCTCATATGGAGATTAAACTTCCTATGTTTTAACTTATACGCGTTACCCCTCTTTCTGTCACCAGCCACCACCAAGCCTGGTCCCTTTCTCCCTACAATCACCCTTCAGGTACTTGAAAATGTTGATAAAAACTCCTCTCGATCTTCTCTTCTCCAGGCTAAACAGGCCCAGCTCTCTTAATCTTTCCTCATATGATAGATGCTCCAACCCCTTAATCATCTTCACTGCTCTGTGCTGGACCCTCACTAGAAGCTCCACATCCTCCTTGTCCTGAGGAGCCCAGAACTGCACTCAGTACTCCAGGTTTGGCCTCACCAGAGCTGAGCAGAGGGGCAGGATCCCCTCCCTCAACCTGCTGGCAACGCTCCTCCTGATGCAACCGGGATCCCACTGGCCTTCTTGGCCACAAGGGCACATTGCTGACTCATGGTTAACCTGTTGTCTACCAGGACTCCCAAATCACTCTCTGCAGAGCTGCTTTCCAGCAGGTCAACCCCTAACTCTACTGATGAAATGGGTGTTGGATGATTATCAGGTGTCTTTGATGCGTTCTGTGTTGAGTCATAAATAGAAAACATATACGCAACATCCCAATTACCTGAACGCTATAAATATCAAACACCAGTAGTTCTTTAATTGCCTATCATTTTTGCCTTTCAGCAGTATATATACTTTCAGCACCAAGCATATAACCTAATCCATCGTATGGCCTATTGCTTTGGTTTTCTCTTAGATGTGAAGAAATACTTTTCAGTGTTTCTCTGGTACTTCAGTAGTCATCTTGTTACTTCTTCACACAGAGACTCCTGTAATGCAATAGTCAGTTCCCGAAGCTGGCATTCAGATGTCTGCTACGATGTATATCTGAATCCTGACCATTATTTCAGAGATGCACTTTGGGCAGTGACCCAACTGTTCCAGCTGTCTATTGCACAAAAGATTAACTGCTTTTGCAACATCTTGAAAGATGGATGGTTATCATAACCTCCAGATTTTTCTAAGGTTTTATCTAATCGGCAAGCATACAATTTGAAAAGGAATTTGAAAAGGTTTTTAGAAAAAAATGGAGATTTTAGTGCACTTGTTTTCCTTGAGATGCTACTGTGGTGAAATAATTCTCACAGCTGAGCCTTAAATTTTTGGTACTAAGTAAAATATAAAAAGCATCTTTAGTCCAGTCTGTTAGCCCATGACAATCCCGCTTCCCTCACTTCCCTCACTCCCTCACTGGTTTCATTTAAAAGACCTTTCTCCAAAGGGAAAAAAATTCTGTCTTATATGTCTGTCTATATGACTCTGCAGAGTGTCCTTGATGCAGTACTTAACAGTACAGTTTTTTCCAAATAGTTAAATGCCTTAAAGTTGCTCAGACTGCTTTACAAAATGAGAACAACATTCATCACAGATTTGGAATACATGGAAAACAGGGAGAAGACCCAACAGCTCCCATGGAAAAATGCCATGGATAATGCATGCATCCCACTCTATTCATACGTAGCCCACGAGTCAACCTCTGACGCAACCTATATGCAAGGCATACAGAAGTCATTATATTGGGGTCATCCAGTTGGAAAATTCTGGAAAATATCATAATTCACTCACAAAAAAGCAGTCTTTTCACCAGAAAAGGGTTTAAAACTCATAAAAAGCAAAATGAAAAAATGAACTACACAGATGCAAGCTGATTTCCTGACCAATGCTCAGCTTATCATTACTTGAACAAAGTCAAAACTCCACCTTTCACATATTTTACACACCAGTGCTCCATTTCCCCTTCATTTGTAACATACAATTTTAGTAGTGAGATTTAACTCCTATAGAAAATTAAGGTATTTTTTACTTTAGGAATATAATATCTCCAAGTTCATTAAGAAGAGGTACTGGGCCTAATGAAAAGACTGTGCATAAAAGCTCAATGGCCAGTCTAATATATTATCTCTCCTGACAAACTTTGTGACTGTAACATAATTATTCAATAATATTGCTAAAAGAGGCTTCAGGGAGATGAAATGTTTGGTCCATAATTTCCAAGAAGAAATGTTGCAAAATTAGTAACTAGAAAGGTTGAACATAGATTCCTCATTGTGTCTTTTTATTTTGAACATGCTAATCAACGAAGTTTTTCTTTTTCACAACACTGAAACCTGTTACTTTGATTTGATTTGTAATTCAAATTTGATTTTGTAATTCAGATAATGGCATTCACTAATGTTGATGCTTAACAATAATGTTATATTAAACTACAAGCACAATATAATTCATTTTAGAGAGAAAATAATATTAAAAAAGAATAGCTCTTTCTTACTTTCCTTCTGTCTTGTAACAATTCATTTTGATAGTCCAAGAAATTTTTTTTTTCCTACAAAAAGAGTGACATTTCTTTCCAAGTTCTGTGCAAGATTACAATTTGCTGAAAAGGCTAGTGTGACTTTTTCTTTTATTAAACTATCAAATTTGGATCCAAAGCTTAAAAATCATATACTGTTGGGCAAGTAGGAAAACTGCAACTTTATATATAGTCCTTCTCATAATCACCATCTTCAGCTTTCCTTACTGCTTCTGACTACTAGCTTTCCAGATGACATTATAGCTATTCCTTTCTTTGCTCATAAATCAAAGAAGTCTATATTTTTTGAGTATCCTGTAGATTGGAAATGATGCCAAGACCCCAGTACAGAAAGAAACTGTTCCAGTTGTTTCAAAAGAGAAGTGTAATAGGTAAGCAATTTGATCCTTCTCAGATCTCCTTCACTACCAAATATTGTTGAAGAACTCTGCCAAAGAAGATTTATTCTCTTGTTTAACCTGATACAATTCATTTGCATGTTCAGTAGCACATAATCAAAACCTTGGAAATAGAAAGAGATATAGAAATTGAAATTGTTAATTAAAGCAGTGCAATAAGTCCTGATCTCCAAATGCAATAAATCCTGATCTCCAAAAATATAATAATAATAAAATCAATAGCATAGCCTGGCACAAATTTTTAGATGACTTTGGTTGTTTTTGTTATGATGTGCACTATAATATTCTTGAAAATTTAATTAACCATAAATTAACCATTACCTGAGAACAAATGATGTTACTCTCTTTGACATAGCAGGTTGCTCATCACATGCAATAAGATTTGCAAATCTGTATTTTTTACTATTTGGTGATCCAAAAGAACTGTTACAGTACTAAAAGCATATGTACTTTTATCTCCCTTCAAAACATATTTTATGATAACATATTTTAATAATATTCCACTTCTTTTTTTCATTGCCCAATTAATCAATCCATTATTCCTCTCATACTGATTCCACTGAGCATTGAAAAGGTAAGTCACAGTTTAGAAACATATCTGATGAAACTGCTGCATTACATGATTTATTTACAATTTAAGCATACTCCCCAATTTGGAAATCTATTTAGAAGCACTCAGTTTGACAATGTGAAACTAATTACATTATAGTCTAACTTTTTAAATCTGTAATGTCTTCTGATCTAAGTGACCCAGAAAGCCCTGTGCATTTAAGTGCATTCTTAAACAAAAAAAGGCAAATAACCTCTCATTGTTGAAGACAGTGGTAATATTGTCATTGAGATTAAGAAAGACAAAGTCTCATCCTAAATCAGGAATAAAGGGCTGACTTAGCCATGCTAAATAATTTAAGAGCGTTTACTCTGGAGCAGATACTCGAATATTCTGATGTATGTACTACTAGAGATGTAAATCCAGCTGTTTCAACTGGACTTCACAGAAAATTAAATGCTAATCATATAGGAAGAAAAGCAGTCTACATATTTTACTGACAAGTTTAATGATAAAGTACATATCTGGATGTTAAAAACATATTCAAAGTATTTAGAAGCATTGGCTTTATTCCCAAGAGAAAAAATAATACTTCTTTTTTTAACAAAGTGCAGGAAATCTATGTAAGAAGTCTTCATGCTTTACTGAATTAGATTTAGCAGAAAAATCTTTATAACAAAGATAAAATTCCTGATTCCTTTTTCTCACTTCCTGTTTCTTCCAATTTACAATGACACTCGTTCTAATGATTTCTTTCATCTGTCATGGATTATTGATTTATAGCATTATTTTCAGTTTATGAAGAAAATAGAATAATGTTGGGAATAATAATGTATAAAGCAAAACAGAGAAACCTTTGCTGGGCAAAATTTCTGATTCAACCAAAATGTATTCTTCAGTTGACCAAAAATATTGCCAAATATTTGCTAAAGAGTGAGAAAGCGAAGGAAGGAAGCAGGTCAAATAAAGCTAATAAATAATAAACAAAAACCTGAAAACTTCAAATATTTCATTTTAACATTTTCAAAATATAGTATTCTCTCTTTCCTATTTTAAAAAGATTCCTTATTTCAGCATTTGTATACTTTTTATTATTTTGAGTTAATAGAAAACTTAATATGAAACATTCTTCATCTTGAAATGCTTTGTTTTATTCAAATGAGTTTCTAGTGAGGTGGGTTGGGTTTCTCTTTTTTCCTTTTTTTTGATTTTTGCATTTCACCAATGTTATTGGATATGCTTTCAGCTTTGACTGATCTGGAAGTATTTTTTTTATCATTTTGGTCAGTGAATCAAAGATCAGCCTATGCTTGCAGAACTTTGACAGGAATCAACCTAATTTTTATTAATTTTTTTTGTGGATTTAGTGAAGGATTATACTTTCAAGACCAAACCTTTTGCTGTCTCATATAGAAGCAGTAGTTTTGATGTGCGTTACTAACTCATCTTCACTGTCTTCTGGAGCTGACGTGCTGCAAGAGAGTGAGTTTACTTTTCAATTTAACAAAGAAAAATGCACATGATAAGATGTGTGCATTACACCTCTTTAGTGCAATTATGATAGTATTGCCATGATTTGACAGTCACCACAGCGCTGGGAGCTATTCTGCTATAACAGCTTCTAATGGATACAACTGTTGACAGAATTGTTAGTGATCGATGTGAGTACATTTCTGTATGCATTTGCTCCCAATGGTTCCCATTACTGACTGCTCTGTAGTGACAAAGTCACAGAGGTCTCGTGTTAGTGCCCTCAGCTGCATTTTGCCGAGGAAAGCACATGGGAGGACCAAAAAAGGGTCCATATGAAAGCCTAGGTTTTGTTCTTCTGCCAGCAGTTAGAAACAATTCTGAGATCAGCCAGGTAACCGAGACAAATGATAACTTTTAGATGATTGAACAGATCTGAAAACAAATAAATCTTATCATTATCTTATCATCTTAAAATGTTCATGAGGATGATCATTTCCGTGATTTGATAGGGGAAAAGCAGGTTGGAGAACATATTCAAGCATAAGCTGCGGAAATCCACAGTAAATTATTTACCACCTTGGACACTGCTTTAGTCACTTTTCTTACTTGATTTATATGAATTGTTGCACTAGTCTGTGTAGTGTGCAGCGGAATAAGTAAATGATTTTTTGTTGTTAATGAAGAAGTAGGGGCAATTTGTACTTTGTGTTGCCAGTTTCTGAGATTTTTTCACAAATTCCCTGTTACTGGGGTTTGGTCTGAAGTGTTTTTTTATATTTAAAGCAATCTCAATATTTCCAAGGATTTAGCTTATGATTTCTGATAGCCTATGGACTACAATACTTGTATTTTCCTCTGCATCAGGCAGTAGAGTTACTTCCCATTCCAAAAAAACCTCCTCATAAATCTTGTTTGCTATTCTAAACTGAAATCCATCATTCCAGCATCATTCACCAATACATAATTTACTTTACTCCACATGCTCTTAGAACCAAGGTTTCACCTTGTCTTCCTCTTATTAACATAAGATTGTTATTTAACTTTGGTTATAGTCACCTAATATCTTTCAAATTTATTGTGTCCTGCAGCATATGGGGAGTATTTAATACAGAAGGAACATTTGCCTCACTTGTCCTTCATGTGTGAAGCAGTGAGGATGGATATATTAGTATCTGAATGAATAAGTCATTTGACAAATGCTCCCCTTATTGTACTCTGAGGATTTTTTATAAGCAGTTCACATTTTTCCCATACATTTTAGTTCAAAATTGCTGCCTATTTTGCGCAAATATTCTGTGATCTGTAGACTGTACTTCAGGTAAACTGTTCCCCTCTAGATAATTTGGATGGGAGACAGAGTTTGCACAGCGTTACTTTTTGCTCCTCAGTTTGACCACAACTTTTAGAATGATTTCCTTCTAAAGAGGAACATTAACAGAACCAAAATTAATTTTCAGTTGATATCGCCTAAGATTCAGTATTCCTCCAAAAACTATGGAAAAAAACCTCATTCACTAGAATAATCACAGACATTAAGTAAAGGAGGAAAAGCAGGAAGAGCAAACTTCTGGTAATGTACAGTCTTCTTCCACAGATAAGAACATGGGACTGATTCAACAGACCATCTTGAGGGGACTTACTTACACCATAAATATTTGATTCATCCCATTGAGCCCTTTCAGCGTATTTAAATGCTTAAAGTTAAAGTTGTGTTAATTTTTAAGTTTTAACATACACTGAAGAATGACACACATTACCGTCAAACTAAAGGCATTATGGTAGTTTTAAAAGTAGTTTATGGAGAATGCTCATGGATTGCTCTACTGTCACTAAACTGTAGTTCTTGTTTCTAACTGTTACTAACATATTATTCTATCAGATGGAGGAATTCATCCCACCTATATTTAGCTAACTACTCACTGTCGTCTAGACTAAACTAATCATTTTATTCTCTCTACAGAGAGAGGAAAGAAGTCTACCGAGGGAAATCAGGCAATATATTCTCTGGAGGAGCTTAATCTGAGTTGACCAGGAAGAGAGTTTACATGACTAACTTAGACTGCAGACTTAACAGATGGTGAAAGCAGATGGTGAAAGTTTGGAGAGACGAATCAAAGCTATTATGGACTGTTTTCTAATGTTCTTATGTAATAGACTTCTTCTGTTGGGTGGGACCTACACAAACTACTGGACTATGTCCTATGATACTTTCAAACAAACTGCACAGAAAGCATGTTAAAAGCTTGACACAAAATGATACAAACTGAAAATCCATGGGAATTGTAATAAATTTTCTTATACAAATTAGATCATGAATTGTGCATAATAAAAGGGTTTCTGTGCCTCACAACGCTACAATATTCCGATATTTTCCCTCTTTTTTTAAAAAAACTGTATCATCTGCTCTGTTTGAAGCTATTTTCTTATCCCAGCTTATATATCTTAACTAAGGTGAATATGGTTTTAATTTGATTAAAAAAAAGAAAAAAAAGTAATTTATTCTTGGATCCCAGAAAAAGTTCTATGCAAAAAATAAGATGTGTTTTTTATTAAAAAATGCTTACATCTTGCAGAGAAAATAATCATCTCACATTAAAATAACAAAATCTTTTTCTTTCATCAGGTTACTCCTTACCAATTCTTTATGTATCCTTCCCAAGAGATAAAAAGACAGAAATGCACTGTGACTTTAGCTCTTGGCCTGCAATCAGATATGAGACATAGACGTTCTCAGTATAGTTATGCCATATATAGGTGTCTCCTCTGTTCACTTAGTTGGATATTTCATGGCAACCACTTCTTTTCCATGGATTGAAAGCAGTTTTGCCTAGAGGGCAACCTTTCCAGTGAACCCAAAATCAATAGATTGCCATAATCCATTTTCAGGAGACACCAGCTGGACTGCCCAGAATTACATTTCAAATGTTGGGAGTTTAGCCTTCCTCACACATATTTTTTACTGGAGAATTTCCAGACAGAATAAATACAGTTTTGATGCCAGACAAAGTCATTTCTGTTTTTTTGTTTGCTTGTTTCTAATTTAAAGGACTCCTCAGAAATAATCAGCTTGACCAACAACAAAGGAACATACTGAGTAGAATTAAAAGCACGAATTAATAAGATGAGACATAGTATTTCTTTTTAGATCAAAAGAAATCAAATTCCAAAAATAATTTAAAAAAAATAAGTTTTTGTGATTCATGAAACAAAGATGAAGACCAGGATTCAAGAATACTGTCAAGAAAAGGGGTGGAGTCAGCATCCCTGGCAGTGTTCAAGAAACATATAGATGAGGAACTTAGGAACATGGTTTAGCAGGTATGATGTTAAAGAGTCTCAAAGGTCTTTTTCAACCATGATGATTCTATGAATCCAAGAAAGTCACTGTATCTCTGACTTCATCTCGGTCACTTAGATCACAAGCTCTTCAAGATAAGGTGCGTTTTTACATTGTGTCTGCATAATGCATGGCAGAAAAAGACCTCTAAAGTAATTTATAGTTTAATAATAACTAAATAAAGACCTTTTTAGGATATAAAACAGAAGTAGGGCACTGAATATAGTTTAGCTGCTTGTTACAAAAAGAAATATCAATAAAAGTTCTATTAACCATGTATATGACCTAGACCAAGATCAAGAAACCAAGCTAAATTTTCTAAACTTTCTCTAACTTCTTTCAGAAGTAGGGCTGAAATTGCTGGCACTAATGTGAAGACTGAACACCTGCACATAACACTCACTGGTGGGGTTTTTTTGTGTATGTAGTTTTTCCTCTTTCTACTAAAATGCGTCTCTTACTTGCTAAGAAATTTAAGTAGCATTTATTATTGCAGTAATTATTATTCTTATATCGAAAGGGATGAAAGAAATCAGGGTTCATACCTAAGAAATCTGTCTCATATCTAAGGTAACTGTAAATACTGGTAGAGGGAAAAATATCAATACCTGTGTGGTTAGTGAATCACATAATAACAATCCTTTCAACAATAAGATTAGAAAGTGTAAATGTCTTGTAATTCAGCTGATCATCATGTAATTCAGCTGAATAGCAGATCATGATTGCTCCCAAAAGTATGCTTGCTAATCCCTTGTCCAGTTAAATTTTAAATGCACCTCATATGTGTCTATAGTGTTCACAAAATATACCAGTATTGTAATATTCCTGCAGGGACTGGCCAAAGATCCAAGCATCCTATCTCACTGTCTGTACCACCCAGGAAGAAATTTATTAAATGTTTGGTCCTGCTGCTTTCTGGTTGTTTGGGCATCACGGAAATATGAAACTAAGTCAGTTGGATGCCATAAGTCTTCTTTTCCTGTTGACTCTGGCACATACTTGGGAGCTGGAAAACTAAGATCTTCTCTTTCTACACCCAAGCACATTAAATTTCATAACAGAGGATCAACTAGTAGGGGAAAAATATTCTTTTAATGAAAATATTGGCTGAATTTTACTGTGAGTGCAATGAGAGTGTGGAATCCATGGAGGAGGATGAAAGAGAAATAAGATTATATAAATTTATTTGGAATTGATGACTGTGTAAGCCACATTTGAGCATATGTAAGCATATATCCTCATGTGGGTAAAATTAAAATCTGTAGGTATACATTAAAATGTATGCATATAAAATACATAATCTGAGTTTTTACCTCTGACTAATACATTTTATAGAGTATAATGTGTCGCTAGTTTGCCTATTTTGAAATATAACTGAAGAGGAAAATTTAATACTAATATAATAGAATGAAATGTAGATAATGTGTGTGTGTATATATAAGCGTATATAATATAATACTATAGCTCTTAATCTGTGGAGCACATACTAATCCAGTTTTAGTCACTAGCATGGTTTGAGAAGCATTCATCAGCAGCAGCAGTATTACATAACAATGTCAATGTCAGAAATTCTTAAGAATGCCTACTTAGTGATGGGGTTGTATAAAAGTATATATTACCAAAATAGTATACCTATAAATGCCTCTCATTCCAATAGTTAATAGAAGTCATTCAGAATTTATCAGAAGTGAGAAATGATCAGGTAGAGACTAGTGTCCAGACAGTGAAAAGTCCAGGTGATAGCAAGCAGTAAAGGAAAATCTGGGCTTCCTTGGTAACCGAAGAAAAAATAGAGGAATGCTCCACCAATGTTTCTTACCAGAACAGAGACATTGGACAGAAAACTTCTTGCATACAAGACCGGCACTGCTAAAGATTTTTAAAAACAGCCAATGTCCTTGACAAGGAACCACTGCAGGATCTGCGAGGGGAGGATAATGTGGTCACCACCTCTCGGTGTGTAGCCTACTCTGGGCGGCAGCCCTGGAGAAGCTCTGTCCAGGCAGATTGCTTTAAAGTTCCTTAATCAACACAGAGAACTTTATGTACAACAACACACTTTATAAATGAAAATTGGCAATCATGTGTGCAATGTCAATTCTAAACCATCCTTTCCCTAGTCCCTAAGTCCATAAAGGACTATATTAACCTCATCTACCTCATTAGAGCTTACCAATTAGCCTCATTAGCCTCATCTTCTTTCATACAAGAAGCTCATCAGCAATCTCCAGAAGCATTCCTTGCAAAAGACTCATCTTTCCCTCCTGTTCAATGGAGGGAAAGATCCTCTGCTCTGCTCCTCATTGAACAGTGACCTCCCACCTTACAGTCATGTGCTTAAATATCCCATTGAGAGGAGACGGTGGTTGCCAGTGAGATATTTCCCTCCTTCATGCTCCAGTTCAAGCACACACACATCCCTGTCCTGCACGTGCTAATAGTGCACACTATCACTTTGGTCCTCGTGAGAAAGATTTTTCTCAAAATCCAGCTTTTCAGGGCAGCCCTTCTGAGCAGACATGCGCATTGGCAAGTAGCGCAGTACGTAGGAGAAGATATGTGAAAGTAGATAGCCGATGCTGATTACTTGACACCCCCTCTCTGCATGTTTTGGTAGGGTTCACCAAGGGTGGCCTTGCATATTGAATGCCCAGTGGAGATTCTAATACATGTATTAGTTGGTGCTGTCCAAAAGAAATCCTGCTTTTAAGCCTCAGGAAAGCTCCACTATGTGAATTAAAGCATGGTAGGGGATCATCAGGAGATTTATCTAAAAAGTCTACTGCAGATACAAAGGAAAATATTCCTGTACACGTGTCGTATCTGCCCTCATGGCCAAGAGGGCCATTGGGATCCTGACTGCATCAGGAGGAGCGTTGCCAGCAGGTCGAGGGAGGGGATCCTGCCCCTCTACTCAACTCTGGCGAGGCCGCCCCTGGAGTATTGGGTGCAGTTCTGGGCTCCCCAGGACAAGACGGATGTGGAGCTTCTCGAGTCGGTCCAGTAGTGAGCCACAAAGATGATTAAAGGACTGGAGCATTTGTCATATGAGGAAAGACTAAGTGAGCTGGGCCTGTTTAAC
This sequence comes from Crypturellus undulatus, assembly GCA_013389825.1. Classification (NCBI taxonomy): domain Eukaryota; kingdom Metazoa; phylum Chordata; class Aves; order Tinamiformes; family Tinamidae; genus Crypturellus; species Crypturellus undulatus. Next base: position 198,865 of record VWPW01013586.1, on the reverse strand, counting down.
CTAAAGAAGACTGAGAGGAGATCTGATCAATATGTATAAATACCTGAGGGGAGAATGTAGGGAGGATGGGACCAAACTCTTCTCAGTGGTGGCCAGTGATAAGCTGAGGGATAATGAGTACAAGCTGAAACACAGGAAGTTCCAGCTCCATATGAGGAAGAACTTCTTTCCTGTGAAGGTGGCAGAGCCCTGGAACAAGTCACCCAGACAGGTTGTGGAGTCTCCTTCTCTGGAGATCTTCAAATGTATGCGACCCTGTGCCACGTGCTCTAAGTGTCCCTGCTTGAGCAGCAGGGTTGGACTAGATGATCTCTAGAGGTCCCTTCCAAGCTCAGCCATTCTGTGATTCTGCGTGATTCTGTGTGCTCAAGTGACTTGCACGCCAGTCAGTTCTCCCTGAGAGCTGCTGTTAATCTTTTCTCCTCCTCTTTTCTTCAGTTTCATCCAAGTTAGAGTAGAATCTGGAGCACAGATAAATAGACATTATCCTCTCTCCGAAGAAATAAGGGGAAACGTCTTACAACTCATAATTAAAGCTACGGTTTTCTATAACTAAGGGAATAACTCAGATAAAATTGGCACAACTGGAATCACTGTTTTCAAACCAGGCATAAGATAAGCCAGTGTAGTGAATCAAGAAATACCTATGAGTTTTACTGACAGTGCTGATGACAGTTTACAAGCATACAAGTTTAGGGACAACTGCAAGATTAGCATAATAAAGTTAGGGTATAGTCATCTTTAGACACAAAGAGCTTCAGCCCTTAAAAGAAGAAATTGTGACAGGAAATCTGTAAAATGTCATACAGGCGTATTTATCCTGCTATAGTTCAGCTTTAAAAAACACCTTCAGTTTAAACTGAAGCATTTAAAGTGACCTGAAGAGAAAAACAATTTGTATCCTTACTTCCGTTCTTTCTTCCTTCCAGTACTGTATAGAGATTTGGATAAATAAAATAATTTGTTGGTTTCTCCTTTGTTTTCCTTATATAAGAATTTAAGTTCTGTTACCATGCTAGAAACCTCTAGAGAAGAAAACCTCTGAAATTCTGCCATCATAAGACGTACCTAAATACTTAGAAGACGAAAGGACTTTCTAACATTATATTTAAAATTCTCTTACTCTTATTAAGGGATATTTATCCATTAGAATATTTTGAGAGCTGACTCTCAGCTACAAATTGTATATAGTAGTCTTCTGTTGAAGTTAGATCCTCTAACAGAATGGAAGGAAGCATATCTGGCTTTCGCAAACCTTTTTAAGTAGGAAGAACAAAACAATCTGAAATCAAAACAGTGCATGTTTGCACGCACAGGCACACATGCACGCACAAAATTTCAGTAAATATTATGGGAAAAAAAGTCCTCATTTACATCAATTTTTCATATTTATAAGCAAAAAAAAATGTTACAAATTCAAAAGCACAGGCTCTGAAGGGTACCTTTCAGTCCACTGGGAGATTCAAAGCGACAGAGAATTTCTATTTTAATTGTCAGCATGAGTGTTTCATTGGTATGGTGCAAGGGTAAGATTCATATATACTTTGTTCCCCATGGGCTGAAAAAGATCTTGTATTACTTTAGGCTTTACTCTGAGACCTTATAAGTCATCACTTGGCTGATGGTCATTGCCTCACAATATATTAAGTATTTTTAAGCTATGTAGATTTACATAATTAAATCTTACGTAGCTGTATTATTAGGTGTAAAATGACTTCTAGGGCATACTGTATTCAAATCTGTGTAAATATATGGTTCTGTGGAACAATGATAATAATGCATAATTTCCTGAAGCAAAAATCAGAGCTTGAGAAAGACTCAAAGTCACATGAAACAATTATGCCATTAATTTTTCCACAAATAAAAAGATTACTTTAATTGCCTTCCTTGAGATACTAAAATGAAGTAATTTCCACTGTTCATGGATTTTGCTTTAAAAATATAAGACATTGAGATAAAATTACTAATGAATTAATGAATGCACGTTCACTTGCTGTGCATAAATTCAGGATCTATCTCTGAATGTGTGTTTAAAAATATCTCTCTTCCCTGGGTATAAAACTGAATGCTTAGCTAAGGAAGCAAGAGAAAAAAATTGAAGGCAAGCATGCAAATGTCTGAGGTGTCAACTATCACTTGCTGAAGACTCTATTCTGCAGTGTAATTCAGATTAGTGTTTAAAGACACAGTGCTTCATTTTTGGTATTTATACCTATATATGTATATTTACGGGTTAGTATGGGTTAGTATGGGCTAGTATAAGGTTAGTATGTTGTTAAAAGACCGATCTTGCTTATAATGTGTTTGTGCCAGCTGAAGGATGTGTGAGATGGACGATGTTACACACTTGTGCATGTGCAGCCTCAGTGGTGGAGCGGTGCATGAGGGGGCTGCTGCTCTCTCCCTTGTGGCATATCCAGGTCACAGTGTAACACAATAGTTAAGAGGGAAAAGAGAAAAAGATGAAAGACCGTTTTCTCCTCTGATAAATCTGTGCTCGATAGTTCTGCCTATAGATTTTCCTTCACTTTTAGGAATATTGATTTCTCAGTGAGACAGCTATAGCATCAGTCCATACTCTTATCTTCAAGTGTAGGAGCTGAGCTCCTATTTATTTCAAGTAAAGTTGTTTGCTCTGGTTTATTCCCACTTCAGAAGCTACCATACACAGAGTACTGAATGAGGCTTTTTTGTTTGTTTGTTTGTTTGTTTGTTTTGTCTATTGCAATGTCCCTGTACATTTATTCCACTTTCATCATTCTGGAACACCTTCCCAATTCTGTCTATCAAACATCTTTGTGTAATAAAGAATCTCTAACAAAACAAAACAAAAAAAAGCAACAGGATAGATCTGCACAGTAGAGAGCACAGTCCTTGCAGAATAAAATTCAGTGTTTTGGACCCCAGGTGGTGTGATAAACCTGTGACAAACACTTATGGGAACTGGACAAACACATAGATGAGTAAAAGATGATGACTTTCAGGAGGACTTGAACTCTCAGAAGATGAAGGGACTTAGAGAAAATGTCAAAAACGAGTCAGTGTTACAAAGGTGGAAACAAACTTAGGGGGGATTAGTGACAAGTACCCAACTCTGTGAGCAGTCTAAGCCTTTTAAGCAGTTGTTACTTTCTTTAAAAATCTGTGTTATCTCCATCTTAGGCCTACTCTGCATTAGCTGTATAACCCCCTGATAAAATACGATATCAGCTAGATCTGAGCTAACTTTCAAAAATAAATGTTTACTAAACATGGATTATTCTTTTGCATGCCATCGTAAAAGATTCAATTCTTGTATTAAAGAAGGCATAAAGTTATGCTTAGTATTATCATAGTCTGTGATTAAATGATAGTAGGTTTCTTAGAACATGAAAAATTGCTTTATAAGCTTGTTGGGGCAAAATCTTTTGGGACAAAATTGAAACAATTGAGCATATCTCTCCTTATATGAAATAAATGAGTTTCTCAAAAGTGAAATCTGGGAGGCTGTTCCATCTCCTTGAAGGAGAGAAGATTTTTGAGTCTTCCCTAGGCAAGTACGGTTCCTAGTTTGTGAAAATCATCAGAGAAAGTAATTTCAGCATTGTCCAGATGCAGTGACCAAAACTTGATCCAGTAAAAGCATCTTCGTATCACATGGCAGGCAGCCCTCCTCAGAAAAAGCTGTAGTAAATATTCAATAACAAAGAGCAGTGCCACAGGCAAAATGCACAGGAGGCCCCAGCCATATGGGCATGCTAATGCTTCAGAAACTTCCTAATAGGCATGAGGTTACAAATGGAGACAGACCACAACATTCTTATAGTTCTTTTAAGGTCAACACATAAAGGAGCATCACTTACGCTGCAATGTTTTCAAATCACAGATACATCTGATAAGCCTCTTACTTTTTCTCCTATTTGCTCATTGCTGGGGCATTTATAAATGAGAATTTGGCAAACTCTCCTGCAGGGAGGTGTTTACCTACTTTTTTATTTTTCAGAAGGCTTTGCCAAATAAAACTTTTCATAACACAGAGTTGCTGTAAGGTTGTTTGGCTATGGAGGGCTAATACCTTCCGCATGCAGAGTTTGAGAGGTTCACTTGGGACTCTAAAGAGCTAATATTAACAGAATAAAACACACATGTATTTACCTTCTCCAGTCCTTTCCACATCAGGACTACAGTAGCACTGAACTGTCACACTAAATACCTCAGTGTTGAAAACTAAAATATTCTGCCTCTGTAATTTTTTTACTGATGTTTCTATACTGTCCTAACCTATAGTCAAGAAACTAATAACTTTAAGAGAAAATGGCACTATTCTTTGCTGTTTGCAAGGACTTCACTCTAGTAGCTATAAACTGGACAAACTTTACATGCTTCCTGGGGCTGCTGATAAGCACCCAAAGCCTCTGAATAGCTTGCATTTGCAAGCTTGGAGGGAAATCTTGTAAAAAGTCTTTCCTGTAATTTCAGACAATTCCTGTTTAAGGTCAAGCCAGAAATTCTTCACAAATAGTTTCTCTCAGAGTACAGAGGTATTTCCTTTTCAGATTCTGGCTAGAACTCAAACTGCCAAAGCTTGAGAAAAAAAATAAAAATGATAATTAAAAGTTAACCAAATCCATCCTATTCCCTCTAATACTTGCAGTGTAGTTCGGTGAACACTCAGTGATATCATCCCATCTTAGTGGGTTCCCATTTTGACACCCTCAAAAGTAAGATACGCTCAGAACATCACTTGCCTTTTCACTATCTTGTGGTTTTTTGATTCCTCCTGTGAAGCACATTCTTAATACCTGATAAAGTATCTTTCACTTCAGCCCGTATTTGCAGCAATTGCACTGACTGTGCAATAGGTTTTCTTGCCAGTAATATGAGCAATGTCTCTGTGCAATTTTCTCATGACTCCAAATACCAACACAAGCATCAACAGATAAAAGGGGATATTAAAAATCTATTCTTAAAGCAGACGTATTTTCCTTCTAATATTTGTTTTCACTCCCGGGCTACTTTCATTAATTTACTTTATAAACCTCTTGACATTATTTTCTCTGCTTCCAATATGGCAGTGAATCTATGTACCCTCTTCATTTTATTTACAAGAAAATAGTAATCAAAGACAGATGGACCATCTGGAACAAATACTGAGTTCTCTAGCATGTGAACCCAAGAAATCTGAGCTCTGAACTATACTTTAACTGCAGTTCTGGTTTGGATTTCAGGTAAATAATTTAAAATAAGAAAACTGTGCCAACATAAATCAATTTCCTGTGTTATTTTTGTGTTTAATGTAACAGCAAGTGCCTCATTCCTGAGTGACATGATGAGACCACATCATAGCAAAGGCAGAAATACCCCCCAATAAGGTTTTTGGTTGGCTTCCTGATTCCTTTCAAAATGAAAATTGCCAAAAAGCTCATGTATGGTTAAACCAGAACCCATCAGAGACCCCATCGTGAGTTAAGTGTTGCAACTTGAAAATTTTCTTTTTCCTTTGTTCCTAGTTAGAGTATAACAAGGGAAAGGGTAAATAAAGCTATTGATAGCCATCTCCATTTTTGTCACCAAAAGTTTACTTTCATAGTCCCAAATTCTCCTTAACTTTTATACTCAGTATTCTATTTCATTACAGTGTCATTCTTTGGTGTTTCATTCAGTCAAAGATTACATAAAGTCTAAAACTCCATCTGTACTACTAAAGAGCACCACGTCAGGGCCCAGTCTAGGTCTGGCTATGAGGGGAAAGGCCACACACATGCTAGTAAAGTCTCTCATCTTCTCACCTCCAGGCTTTCTACTGGGAATGGTCCAACTCTTGACTCTCTCTAGAACACCTCTGGGAGACTGCTAGTCGGCTTAGACCAAAATGGTGTTAATAACTAAGTAGTATAAAGAATCTGAGTCGTGTTCTTTCTAATTTCTTACCATAAATGCAGACTAAAAGGTCTAGCTCCAGATGGACCTTAATGTAAAGGAAGCAATTTCTCACTTAACAATTACATGCATTAATAAGTGGTTGTACCATTACTGCTATGAATTGCATGTGAGGTTCATTGGAACAGCATCCAGAAATTAAAATTCAATATATGTAAATGCAGTAATGGTAATGGTAATACGTCTGATCTGAAATCCATGTATCACTTCTTCCCCATGTGTTTAACAGACAATATCCTTCTGTGTCAGGGAGAGTATTGGCATCAGATCCTAAAGCAAGGTCAGACCATGCATCACACATCTGCAATACTCTGTGCAGAAGTGTTTTTGTAGGAGGACTATATGCTTAAAAAATATTAAACATTATTATCTCTTTTATGGAGATACTAAAAGAAGAATAACAATCATAAAATCATAGAATCATCAAATGCCTAAGCTTGGAAGGGACCTTCAGAGATCATCTAGTCCAACCCCTCTGCACACGCAGGGCCACCTAGAGCACGTGGCACAGGGTGGCATCCAGGTGGGTCTTGAAGATCTCCAGAGAAGGAGACTCCACAACCTCTCTGGGCAGCCTGTTCCAGGGCTCTGTCACCCTCACTGTCAGGAAATTTTTCCTTAAGTTCCTGTGGAACTTTAGATGCTTCAGTTTGTGGCCATTTCCTCTGGTTCTGTCAGTGGCCACCACTGAAAAGAGGCCAGCCCCATCCTCCTCACTGCCTCCCTCGAGGTATTTATAGACACCGATCAGGTCCTCTCTCAGCTTTCTCTTCTCCAGGCTGAACAGGCCCATTAATTAACTATAGGTACCACAGAAAACAATACTGGTCTTTTTTGTTGTTGTTTTTGGTTTTGGTTTTTGGTTTCTGATTTTTTTCTAGTGAATCTTTAATCTTAAACTTTTTCAGGTACAGATTCTAAAACCAAACACCTTTGTCTCGGAGAAAATCTCCAATTAGCTAGATAATTTTAGGTAAGTATTCCCCCTTAAGGTTATATGCCTCTATTCAGAGATCGGCAAATCTTAGGAAAATCAATGGTTTCCTATCATTTTCTGAGAGCTCCTCCCTCTCTAAACCAAAAAAATAGCCTTTTTGAATTTCCAGCTGTGGTTCTGACTAGAAAAAAAAATGGAGAGGAACATAAGTTTGTTAAAAAGCAGGCTAAAGAAGACTGGATTCTCTTTAACTTGAGTTGAAGCTAATTCAGGGCTATTTCAGATCAATTCTCACATTATCTGAACAGTAATCCTTTTAATGTATTTGGTGAATTACAGGAGATTGTCATATGACCCATATGAATCCATCCCAAGAATTAAGGAATGACTTTAAATATAACGAAGGTACAATTTTTCCCATTATGTGGAACTCTTGGAAATTCCCCTTATGTGAAAGTCTTCACTGCAAGAAATATTACTATGCAAAGAAAAATAAACACCTATGGATTTTATTTTCCAGGTTAGAAAATAAATCTTAGTTAACATAGGCAGATCACTTTAAGAGAAGCAAAGAAAAATCTATGATTAGAGCAAAATATTTTAATATAACCAAAAATGTATTCAAAATTTGCAGACTTCCCATTAGACTATCCATTCAACTCATTTTTTAGAAACAGTAGGAGCAAATATTATGCAAAAAGGCTATCTTTAAGTATTAAAATATATTCCATAAGCATTAATATGACTTTATCTTGGTCTGTATTATGGAAAGGAGCTATATCCTTGCACTTTTCCTTCCATAACCCCACTGGGAAGGCGCATGACTCCTCTGGGATTTGCTTTTCCTGAGGTAACTGGAAAGATGAGACGTCTATAGGCTGTAAAAGAGAGAAACAGAAATTACTGAGGGGAGTGGGGGAACAGTTTATCACATTCATTTTAGGCTGCTGGCTTTGGATGAAATTACTTGCCCTGTGGGAGTTCTCTGATCTGTCCCATATTAAAACAGTCTATAATGAATAATTCTGAGAGAGAGTCTACGTTTCAGCGGTCCAGAGTTAACTGTCATTAATTCCACTTTATATTTAAAACGAAAATATGCATACATTTGTGTGTTTGTCTGTGCACATGTACTACTACATTTGCAAGTGTATTTACCTGTTCTTTATTTGGTTCCTTGATTTTGCTTTTTCCTTCCTAGATGCCATTTTGCACAGCAGCATCTTTTCCTATTTTCCATCAATAAAGACCTAGTGTGTTTTTTGCCAAGAGCTCAGCATTTACAGAAAGCTATTGCACACATATGTATAGCTTTCCTGAGAGTAGGCAAATTGATGTATGCGGAATAATATCTGTCACTGAAGAAAAAAGATGCTAGTACCATAGCTTCTTGTTATGATTTTCCCACTTCTCAATTTATTTGCATATTATTGTTTCCTGGTATAGGTTTACTGTGGATTAGGTCCTTCCGTACCGCATCCAGAAATAGAAGAGGGAATCAAATGCTTTGGGTGCCCATTACTCCCTTTGTCCTCTTGGGAAGTATCGTCAATGTATACTAGCCTCCCATTTTGCAGAAAAACCGTAACATATTCTTGTCACAAGAAAAAACTAGAAGATACGGTATCTTTAGCAGCCAGATAGAAGAAATGCAGCAGAAGACATCAAAACTAATTTCTTGTTTCTGAATTTAATTCTTATTTCTGGACTTCTTTGATTTTTTTTAAGCTAATGGCCAAAGCACTTTATGCAAAGCAGATATTAATCGTAAACAAAATATATATTTATTTAAAAAAATCAAGCAGAATTTTAAAATTTTGTCAGCCCCTAAAATATGCCATACTTCATATACGTTGTTCCATCACTCCCCATCACATGCTAGAGAACTTAAAAAAGCAACACTCCCACATTAAATTTCACTGTGGAGAGAAAAATAAAATACTTAAAAGATGTTTGAAGATGTTTGTTCCACATATTTGAGACATTTTTCGGAGCCTTTTCTACACATTCCAAGTGCAGAACACTACAAAGTCATTGGTAAGAGCTAAATACTACTCCAATACTAAAAATATCCCAACTTAATGAATCAGATTTCTTTTACAGTAGAAAATTCTTTAGTATGCACTAGATAGATATAATAATTCTATCTCTTCTTGTTAGGATGTCAAGTGACTATCTTCTTAAGAAAAGAACTGTTCTAATGAAGGACTATGTTTTTGGGGGAGAAAAAATATAAAATAAATGAAAAGTTACAGGACTTCCACGTAACGCAGATCCTGGCATTTCACTGCATGATTTGATTTTGGTTTGCTGACTATTCCTCACATGTTAACAAATGTTCAGAAAATTAGCCTTCAAAATTGTGGAGTTCTTGCCGTTTCCAGTGTACTCACATTTGCTGGAAATGCAGCATTTCTGTTGTGAATGCTTTCATTTAAAAATATAATTGAATGTAAATAGAATATGATTTTTTGTGAAAGAATTAGCAAATTAAGGATTTTGCAAGTACAGAAATAAACCAGTTAACATTTTTTTTACCCCAGATGATTAGTCTTAAAAACAAAACAAAACAAACAAACCAGCAAAATCCTAAATAAAACTAACTTTTCTTCATGATTCAGGGTGAAAAGAAATTTTGAACCCCTGGAAATCTACGTGAGACAGGAATACCTATTTCTGTCCAGCATGATTCCCTAACAGCAATTCAGACTGCTCTTGAGAAATCCTATTCTCAGGTATATTATTTATTTGTTTTAGGGGGAAGGAGAGACTAGAGGAGAAATTAGAGTTAAAATCTATACTACTGCTGTCAGGTCTTTGAAGTACTCTATCTCTCAATCTACTACCTGAAGTCATTCTTTGCAAAAACACTCTAGGAGGAGTCCTATATAACTTGTTTACAGAGAGAAGAGGAAAGACTATCTCACTGTAGGAAAATATTTATGTTTGCAGGTTCTTGTTTGTCTTTTTCCTCGAGACATCATAGCTTTACATTTCTAGCCAGTGCAAACAATAATTTGTGTGAGGTGTCACAGGCACTACTTTGCACAGCAATTAGAATAATAATGTTTGTATATAATCAGGGCATCTGAGCATGGTTTCTGTTTCCAAGGTAAATAGTATATCTAAGCGCTGGTCATCTCACTTCAGTGGTTCCCACATGCAAACACACATGCATGTGCCCACCGCCAGCTCCGCTCCCTGATCCGTCTCCTGGCTAGTTGTGCTCTTATTGAGCAGGAAGGAGAAGAGGAGAGCCTCAGGAAGGAGAAGAGGAGAGCCTCTAAGACTTCTGTCTCTTTATTATTGTTAGGCAAAGAAGAACTGTAACCTATTCCTGGATCTCATCCACCTTGAATATAATAAATATTTGTTGTACTATTTATCGGTTTTCTTCCTCATTTTTTTCCCTACGTATTGTTGATCCTGAAGTTCAATTAGAACTCTTAACTATTGCTTTAAGCCAATGAAGTGGTTGTTGGCTGCCTCCCAAGGAAGCTCCAGAATGTGCCTCATGCAATTATGGTGCACTTGCTGCTGTGAAATCAAGGAGCTTGGTGAGGAAAGGAAACAGTCGCTTTCCCTTCAGCACAACTTTCCATGCAGCAAAAGGACTACTTGGAGTTAGTATTTCTTTTGCTCCTTAAAATAATGTTGTCTGGATATTCGTACAGTGCTTTGTCTTGTTTATATCTCAGAGAATAAAACACCAGTGATGAAAGACAATAGTTTCTGAACAATGATACACCTATCTAAAGCATATAAATTTTTATGATCAAAAACTTCTGTCCAAAGAATGAGGTTTCCTTGTAGAAATTACATATATAGTAAATGTCAGTTTTGTGAATTTGGGAAGAAATGTAAGGAATGAGATGAAGCATGGTATGCCAGTTCCTCATGCTTTTTAGATTTTCTAAAGATTAGCCGTCCTTTTCCTTTCTCCTCCCTTTCTGTGATTCCTTAGGATAATGTGAAAGCTAAAAGTAGGACAATAGTAGAAATCTCTTTTTTACATATTTACTATTTTGCAGCTGAAAAAATATTAGCAAACACATGGCACATATAAGCATAGGAGTAGGAATATCTTTCATATATTTATTCGCTTTCTGTCTCTGGCACTGTACTCAGTTTTAAGTGTAGATCAGAAAATGTGACCAAAATAAAATATTTGGAAATTTATGTTTTGTGTAAGACTAATAAGATACAGTAGTGATAGGGCTAGAAGGACTCTCAAAAGACTGTGCAGGCAATAAGTAAGCAGGGAAAATATTACAAAAGTAGCAGAAATGGTTGTGGTTCTTTCTCTAACCATGAAGAAAATACCCAGCAAAGGTAACAGATTCTGGAATTTCTCTTTTAGGCATCGTCCCAACCAGGCATCCTTAGTATTCCAGGAGGGATCTGTGGGAAACTAGTGTGGTCTGTCTTGCAGCCTGCTCTGTGTGGCAGAGCATGACTGTTTATTTCACAGCGAATAGACACAAGGACTTCCAAAGACTGGTTGAGCAATAAGGGTGGAGCACAGATGAGATTTGAGTCCCTTTGTTTCCATGGGAGTCTTTTAGGATACGGAAGGTAGTCTATGCCTAAAAGCCTCTCAATTCATTCTGTGGGCTTTTTCCTATGTTAATTTTTGTAAAGATGTTAAAATAAAAGTTGATTTCATATAAAATATGCTACTTTCAAGCTAATAAAAAAGAAAGATTCTCCCTTTTATATCAAACGGAATTATAGCAGGCTTTCTATTAGTAGTTGAATAGAATACTGATATGGAAATGGTTTCTCTGTCTTAGTTGCTTCAGGTTTATGTCAACAAACTACGCAGTCAGGGGAAATTCTTCAGTAATATAAAAAGTCTCCGGTTCTCTGATATAATGAATGTGTTGCTCTGTCCGCTTCATTAGACTTTGTGTTTTGCTCTTATGGTTTTATGTAGATGTCTATAACGACAGTATCCTTTTTCCTGTTTAAAATGGGTGCAGCCATTAAACGATGAACTGCAGAAGCTTCTCGAAGTAGCTCCACCAAGGAAACAGAACAACCATTTCCCTTTATGTGTAATAATACCAGGATTTACTCTCCCGTCACTGAAAGGCAAAGTTTACTCCATAACTCTAATATATTAAGAAATCTAAAAGCAGATATTTTATTTTGTTGCTATAAAGCACATTGCTATAAAGCAATGATAATAATAATTTTCCAGGTGCTGATTAGCCTTCACAACAGCTCTGATGCTCACCACAGTGTAATGATATGTACATGACAGTGATATAAAGAAATAAGGAGCAGATGCTTGAAGGTTTATAGACTGCGGAAAAAATGAATCCACAAAAAGTCAGCTTCATCTAAATTGCAGCCTCAGTGCCATATGAGATGGCTGAATACAGCATTGACTCCATCCAACTTGATCACTTCCTGTGTGCCTAAACCTTCACTGCTGTCTGTGCCAATAAACCACATAAATCTTGACAGTGTTGATCAGCTAAGCACAGGAAATCACGTAAATCCCTTTGACCTGCAAATCAGGTGTCGTCTAAAGTAGCCTCTGTGCTCTGATCCATACTGAGCCACTCACCAAGCAATGGACCTCACCCTAAATAAAAACACAGAATCATAAAAAATCCAGGTCATCGATCAAGGATCCTCCAGAGAGATCTCAGAACCTAATTCCCAGATTGATAAGTCAAGGCTCAGTGTCACTTCTGCACCTTCAAAAACACTCTCATGTGTCTCAACTATTTCTACAGAATAGTTGCCAAGATTAGTATCTCCAAAAATGGGAACTGTTAACTTAGACATCTCAGGTAACACTTTCTCCCCAAGCTAAAAAGGTATACAGATACCGAATCTTTCTATTCTCATTCATTTTCATTATGAGTTTTACCGTTGGCATTCCTTTTCAAAGAAATACCAAAAAATCCTTCCATGCTCCCTTTGTTGCTCTGATTTTTCAAGAAGACATGGCTGTTTTGTAACAGGGTTTGTTTTCTGCATTTTAAAAACATATCCACAAGCAGGGCTTCATTTTATGAAAAAAAAAAAAAAAAAAAAAGATTGCGCTAATTGTAATCATACATTAAGTAAGGAAATTTGACTTTTTCAAAATAGCGCATTGGGATAAAAAGAATATTTATAACACAATATCCTAACAGCTCAACTGGCGGATGTTATTAGACTTTCCATTTACAATATACAACCTCTTCTTTAGTTGAAAAAAATAAGGCACTGGAACAGCTAATAACCACACTAACTCAGAAACACTGTACTTCTCTGAGAATGAAAGAATAAAGAGTAAATTGCACCTGCACTCATTTTCCTAGAAATTGCACTGAAGAAGGGACTATGACTTGCTTTGAATCTCTTGACTTATGTCTCTCCATGTTGATTTTCCTGAACATTTCAGGTACTGTACATATGGGAGATTAAAAAATGTGAAATCAGATGGAGAAAGAAGACTCACCTTTGGTCGTGAGCCATATCTCATACATTGTAACTATTGTTATTGCATTTTAATTGAATTGAATCTGTTTCTTATGGAAGTGTTGGTAGTACATCGTTATTCAGTCTTCATATATTTTCTGCTCTGACAGTCCTAGATGCATTTGTTTGATGACTTAATAGTTTCTTTCCCTGAGCAAGAGTTAGTGAGGAAAGATCACAGGATACCATGTCAGCTTATTTTAACTACAAGGTTAACTACCTGGACTGCAAAATTTGTAGCAACTCAGAAACTTAGTCCTCATGGAAAAAACATGAAAACAATCTTTGAAGAGCACATTGAGATGAAAACAAAAGCCAAAGCAGAAGCAATAATACAGGATATTTAAAAACAAATTGTGACACATTTTAAACAAAAGCTGTAAAACTTTTATTATAATCACTTATGATTATTATTTGGCCTTTTTTTCAAAAAAAAAAGTTTTTACCTGCTATGTTTTCCATTCACTTTTAATACTCCTTTGTTAATTAATAAATAATAACAGAATACAGAGAGCATAACAATCTTCTTTTAAAGTCCTCTTTTAAATAGACCTTCAATGCAGAAGGATTCGCATAGTAGTATTTTGCTCCATAGGATAACACTCTTTCTTACATATTTCCCTCTTTAACACCCAATAACATTTAAAGGAAAATAGTCATAATCAAAGAAATTGAGTCCTAATTGTGCTTAAGCAGAATTGGATCAACGGGTCAGACTGCTGAAGCCGTGATTTTTTCTCTAGTCAGTGGCAAATCAAAAATTCAAAAACCGTCAAGGTTCCCTCCTCAGCAGATAGAGAATATTGATTCCTACTTTGTCTATTGCTTGTACAGTCATAATACTGCTGAGTGATGTAAGATAATAACCTACCCAATACCTCATATCTTACAGCTACTTTGTCCTCATTCTGCACTATAATAATCGGCTGCACAAGTTTTTGGGCAATAGAGAATAAAGCCAGAGAGGGGAGTTTTTTTGTTTTGTTTTTGTTTGTTTGTTTTTTTTTTTTTTTTCAGTATTTATGAGGAGAAAAAAGAGCTTTTCTTAATATACAATGTATCGCTACTTGTGTTGAGAAAGCAGAGTAGTGTTCGTGAGATATTGATTTAACTCAAGGTTTCCAAGATGCTGAACTGTGTCTCTTACTCCAAAGCTAGCTAGAACTTTGCTGCCTATAATGAGGTAGTCTCACGTGAGGCTTTTCATTTCTTGTGATGTGAGGAAAAATCATAATAGAGCCATTTTTGCACCCATTTTAATTAAAAATACTTGCAGCATTGTAGCACCACCTGCAGGAGGTCTTTTGTTTTGCTAGGGTACATACCACACACCACCCTGGGTGAGTCTGTTGGTACCATTATAAACCAAAGAGTAAGAAACTCAGAGGTTATAGAGAGATTAAAAATAATAATAAAAAGGAGAGGGAAACATGTGAGCCCTACTGCACACATGACAAAACCATGCAAGACATGTACTGTTTCAGGCAGATAATTTTTAGCTCTTGATTTTTAATTGGACTTTTTCTTCTCATCAATTTGATGTGGGAAATTGGTTTTACAATGAGCTTTCCATTTGACTAGTTAAAGTGTAGAGGCGGTTACTGCAAATTTTCATGCTGCCATAGATGAGAAAGATTAGAAGATGCATTTAATAAGTACAAGATGCACATATTCTGGCAAACAATGGAGGCGCCAGGGCCTGGACTCTTCTGATAGCCCAAACTGAATGGAAATCTGCCCTAAATGGCAACTAAAGATTTCCCATGCATAGAGGGGCTCCCAGGAGGCTGGGAATCAGCTCAGTTGACCATGGGCCACCTGCTCCCGGGCCTGCCTTGCAGGAGCATTCCTGCTCGCATTTGCCAAGCGGGAATGCTGCGGAGCCGTGCTGTGCCCCGGTAGTACTGAGCAGACAAGCCACCTTCCCCTGGGCACCCATTATTTTTGTCACCAGTCGTGGCAAGCCTGAGGTGCCTCGGGGATTGAGAGGAGGCCAGAAATGCAATAGAAATTCAACTACGTGCCCTCTGTGGATGTATTTATTTATTTATTTTTCCTTCAAGTGCAAAGAGTGTAATTTTGATGTGTTTATGAGTCTGGACACCTGAAAATTTCATCTCCCTCTTTGCATTCCACCCCTGCATTTAAAATAACCCTTATTATTTTAAGTATAGGCTGCAGGGTCACTGGGACAGTTTTCATTTTGTGGTCTTGTTCACTGCTTGGATGTATAGCCAAGCAGGAAAGTAAAGAAATAATACAAAACCTTCCTTCCGCTTTTACATCTGGCCAGGGTTTCTCAGTGTGCTTATTCTGATGCTACATTACTAGTCCACTGTTGGGCCAGCTGCTACCTCTCACTCTTCCCATTCCATGCACAGCACAGTGATTCGCAGTGCTGGGGACCAGGCTCACAGCAGCACTGAAACCATAAACAGGAGCAGTCACACACCCCAGGCTAAACCTCAGAGACAAGTAATGTATTTCCCCTGACTCTACTGTCAGGGCTATAGTGTCTGCAAGGAGTGAGCTTTAGTGACAGTGACACTCATCTGTGACTTTCCCCGTGGAAATCTAGATGAAATCAGTGCAGAAGTGACTGAAGCCCCAGCAAAGGGAGCTGCTTGCTTCCAGGCACGGTGGAGGATTGTGGAGGAAGACGCTAACATGCACCTCCAATGCCAGGTCACTTCTGTAGATTTCTACATAATACAAATATGTAACACAGTGCCCAGCATATTCGTTACACAAGATGCCACCAAGAGCAACCGACTGTGGAAAAATATTTGGAAAAGGGAAGAACTGTAATTTGTAATAGCTGGTTATGTCACGAACATTTCTGTTCATGTGGGGATATTTCATGCATATGTGGCTGTAGATGCAAAAGCACATGTGGGTAATGCAGCTTTGCTCCTCTATTTGCCAATTTTTGTATACCATAAAATCTTCCCTTCGCAGCTGACTTGACACTTTCCTCACTGCATTATCCCCTTGCTCAGGACCCGTAATGTGCACAAGAGGAGATTTGCACTGAAGGGAACAGTGAAAAAATGACATAAGCTAAGATGGAAAGCAAAGCCTCGCAAAGTACTACTGTTTGAAATGGGGCACAGAAAGCTGAGGGAGCAAAAGGGCCAAGAGTCTCTGTGCTTTCAAGGCAGCTGTGCAGGCTTGGCCACACCAGCAATGGTGCTCTGTATCCCCTCAAAAGACTCTCTGCTCCTCCCTTGTTCAGATTTTCCTCTACTGTTCTGTACTGAGGATCTTTAGAAAGTTTTCAAGGAGACAAAAATGCCTCTAGATGAAGGTTATGTAAGTGACACCCAATTAGACTTGGACTCTGCTCTGAGAATCACAAAATCATAGAAACCTTAAGGTTGGAAGGGATCTCTAGAGGTCATCTAGTCCAACCCCCCTGCACACGCAGGGCCACCTAGAGCATGTGGCACAGGAATGTGTCCAAGCAGATTTTGAAGATCTCCAGAGAAGGAGACTCCACAACCTCTCTGGACATCTTGTTCCAGTGCTCTATCATCCTCATTGTTAGGAAATTTTTCCTTAAGTTCCTGTGGAACTTTTGATGCTTTAGTTTCCGGCCGTTTCCTCTAGTTCTATCCCTGGCCACCACTTAAAACAGGCTGGTCCCATCCTCTTCACTCCCTCCCTTGAGGTATTTATATACATTGATCAGGTCCCCTCTCAACCTCCTGTTCTTCAGGTTGAACAGACCCAGCTCTCTCAATCTCATCAATACATCTCTCTCAGCTTATGCCTTTTGTGTCTTTGCTTTCTATCTATCTTAGTTGCATTTTTAATCAACTTTCAGGATAGTCTCTTCATCAAGGTTGTAAGAGATAGAGCCTGAGTGGCTGGAAGAGGAATTTTCCTTTTCAAAAATGTACTTGATTTTATGACAAAAGGTATTGATGAAGCTATTTCTGTTTCCTGGTAGGAAATCATTTGAGGGCTATTCTTTCAAAGCAGCGTAAAGGAAGGAAAATGGGGTTAAAAGTGTAGATTTGCTTTGGAAAGTGTGCCTGCAATTTTTACACATTAACCTCCTTCCCTCTCTTGCACCTTGCCCCCCTATTCCCAGTTTCACTCTCCTCTCTCTCCCCTTTAGATTGTGTATATGTATGTGTATGCATAAGCCTTCTCTTCCCTTTCCCTTTTCCTTTCCTGAGAGTCAATCCTCAGTAAATTACTGTATAGTCCTGTCTCATAGCAGCTCGCCTTATCTCCCTTAGGCAATCTGGTGCCAACTGGATTATATCAGAGCAGTTGCTTTCCCCAGAAGGAGCGGGAGAAGGTGCAGGAGATTAGACTAAAGATCAGCCAAGCCTGTAGCACAGCAAATTAGCTCAGGCCATTAAGCATAATGGCCTTCTAGAGGCCAAAGAGGTCAGCTAATAGTTCGAAATAGCCACCTTCAATCCTGGCAGGAGGAAGTATGTACCCAGACGCCTGTCTTTCAGCTGACTCAGTTCTTAAAAGATCTGCCTCGCTCCCCATTTTGTACACTTAAAATGTTTAACACATTTAATAGGAACTGATTTATTTTTCCTTTCAGCCTGACACAAGAGTTTGAAGTTAACCATGTGGAGGCTGCTAAAAGATCCAGGTGGAGTGATTCCAATTAACAACATGGAAACACAGTTTGCTTGCTTAATTTCAAATGTACTTAAACATCAAAGGTTCAAAAGTTCAGTGCAAATGTTCCTGGATTACATTATTTTGGAGAAGAAGAGAAAAAAAAAAATTCCAAGGACACACAGTGCAGGCTGCATATCATATGAAATATGAACTGGTTAGGGAAGGTGTTGAAAGCACCGGACTGGGATTCAGGGATGTAGATTAAATTCCTTGTCTCTGCTGCAAACTTCCTGTGTGGCCTGGAGCAAATCGTGTTGCTGGATCTGTGTTTTAGTTTCAGATATGCATGTGCATTAAATGAGTCCTTTAGTGCATTGGAGAATGGGTGCAGTGAATGAGTCCTTTCTCCTGCCCTTTGTCTCCTTTCTCTACTCTCTAGGTAGAGGTGATCTTTAGAGGAAGGTCTGCAGAACTTACCTAAACAACTAGATATACAGAGATGAACACACAATAGAGGTCCTACCTCAGCTAGGGCCTTTGAATACTACCAAAGAGGAACTGGGAAAGCAATAATTAAAAACAGTAGGTTAGCCTTCAGGAAATTCTTGGCTCTGTCACAAATTTCCTGTGTAACCTTCACCAAGTCATTTAATCTCTCTCTGATTCAACTCCACAACCATAAAAGCACTTCTCACAAGGTAGTATGTAAAGCACTCACTCATGTTTGTGCAGCATGTGGAAACTACAACAGGAGGTCCAGAACACAGCTAGAGAGACCGTCTGCAGTGAATATGAGCTGAGGAGTTCAATTTCATATCACAAACGTGTCTTCAGAAAGAGGTTGTCTTGAATGACCACAGTAGACAGCCCTGTGATGAATATGAAGGACTAGCAGACCACAAATATCTTAGACTATATGTGGTCTCCCTATGTGCTAGTCTTGAATTTGCAGTGCACTATCACATTTATAATGCATACCATAAGTTTTGCTTAGCTTAGGGGCGGGGGTGAGGGGAACAACCCAAACATATTTGTTTGTTTAAATTGGGGTGGAAAAGGGATTAGAAGATTGGGAGTAAGTTTATGAACTCAACAAGTTTTGTGAACCCCCAATAGGTAGGAGGGAAAGTTCACAAAGCCTTGAACACTATCATATTCTGTCATGCCTTGCTTCAATATGGAGAAGTCTGGCTGAATTTACAGCTGTTTACAGCATAGGGCTACACGGTGTTTGTGGAAGTATAAAAGCTGTTGTTGAGTTCCATAAAAAGAATTAAACCACCAAACTGTTTTCACAGAAGGTTAAAAGGTCTGATATAAATCTTCAAAGGGTAGGCGGAAGCTCTGCCCTTAATCTGCCCTGTTGTTCTGAGGGACTCCAGGCAACACATATGGTATATAATATAACCCTGTGCTTAGAGACTTCTACAAAGCTTATAGGCAGAAAAGAGCCGGTAAGGGTGAAAGTGCATCATTAGGCTAACACTGGATTTTTCTGCTTTCAAAAGTAGACCTTGATCTATAAAGCTGCTCAGCTTTTTTTTTAAAAATAATATATATATATATATATTTGCAAAGGTGCTCTTCACTTTCTGTGAAGGTTTTGTGAGTGTGCATGTTTTAGAGATGAAAACAAAAATGTACACGAAGAGAGCTGACGTATGTAATGCTCTCTCCCCCTCTGAGTGGATACCAATTAAACAAGCTTTCTGCTGGTGAGCTGAACTTCACCCAGTGTGCTTTCACCATACATCATCTGCCAGCGTGACTGTAACAGCTGCTCAGCATGACCTGAAGTCCAAAATGCAAAATGCCTAATAGCAATTCTGAGGGCATTCTGAGTTAGAGAGCTTCAGTAAGAATTCATCTTTAAAACCCTAATATTTTATCTTAAATGCTATGTTTGGGTATTGCAGAACATGAATTGATGCTTACAAAATCTGAAGTAGAGCTTTAGAAATGTTTTTGATCTATGCGAAACACACCCAGAATTTCATTTGTACCCTGAGTACTTTGTCAGGATACCATTTTAAGTCTAACAGTAATTAAAGATGAAAGCATTCTTACTATTAACATTAATCAAATGACGATAAGAGAAAACCTACATTAAAAAAAAATCATTAATGAAAACATCACTCCCAGGCCAAGAGTGATGCCAATTTTTTCTTGCCTGGATTCAATTTTATATTGGAATTATAATACAAACCTCTGAAAAGAGGGGTTTACAGTGGAAACACTGACAGCCTCTTAACTGGAGCATGCTACGGGTGCCTTTATAAACATACCAGGCACGATGGTTCTGAGCCAAAAAAGTGCTTCTTAAAAATGTATTAAAAATTAATTTATTCCTTATGCATGTCTAAGTTGAAACTTCTCAGCATGAGCTTTATTAATTCCCTCAGGGCTCTTCTCTATCCATTGCAGACAACAAAAATGTACTCTATTTAAGATAAATTGGAATCACCAAACCCTCTACAGTATAGCAGGAATGTTTTGCTAGTAGATACCAGCACTTTCCCCCATATCCTGCAAAAGCTGCATCCTTCACACACTGTACGTGTAAGAAAGCATGTCTAAAACACAGCTTAAAACCAGATGTCTTTAAGGAAAAAGATTTTTACCTCTTCTTCCAGCTTCACTGCACAGCACAAGCAGCCAAGCAGTGAGCCAGAGAGAATCTAAAGGGTTAGGAGAAAATGGCAGAAAATGTGTTACAGTGCCGAATTTAGGTTGGGACTGAAGTGGTGATGCTAGCATGTGTTGCAGCACTCTCTGCTCCAGCAGAGCTCTTCCTCTCACTCCTCCTGCAACTGCAGAGCAAGAGAAGCCAACACTTCTGTCCCCTGCCCACAGCCAAGGAGCAATTTAAAATTGGAGATGGTCTGAAAACAAAAGCCGCATAAAAACAGCTAAGAATTTGGATGATCTGTGATACCCAACCCCACATCTGGATCCAATTTTCATAAAGGATTCCTGTCATTTTCAGGAGTTGAAACAAAACCCAGATTCAGCAATCCCCAGAATTCTGGAATGCTTAAATTTACAGAAAAATTTTGCAGCCTGGTTTCCTCTCAGATGGAAACATTTTTGTCATAATTCTCCAATTCCTGTCTTTCAATTACTGAATTGCAGAAGGCTGAAGATAAGCCTGGGGCAACGTCAAGAAGAAGCTGCCACGTTTCTTTAAGAAGCAGGTATTAATATATTGCCTGTTAGACACAGAAAATAGGATTAGAAGTGATATTATGACAAAGGCCTTGTATGAAATGAGGAATAAACATCATTAATGCCCCCTAATGGGCAAAGTGGTCTCCCACCTGCATGTGTGTATCAGGGTTATATTGGATTGTCATACATAATTGATAGTGAAATAAGACCATTGTCCACTGAATAGGAAAAAAAAATAGCTCATACTGTAAATTAGCGGATTCATTTGCAAAGATATGGATCAGCACAAAGATTGAGAGAGACTCCAAACTGATTTTATTACATGAAGTCAATAATCTTATTATAAATATCTCTTATATAAAGCAAGCGAAAAAACATAATAAAAGCCAGCTGGGAGAAAAATTCCTTCTTAACCCTGAAAAGAGTACATACATTTTATTTTTTTATCAGTCCAAGATATAAGTGCAATACAAAATCGCGCTCTCAACATTAACATGTCTTAAAGACATTTTCTAGATGTGACATTTACTAAACAGTGACATCTATTGGGGAACAGTATTTCAAGAAATTGGAACACAGGAATCTGATCAGACTTGACTGGCCAAGGTATCTGAAATTATGCGTTATAGGAAACAATTCTGAATTAGATGGAGGAGTCGATTACAGATGTAATAATTTCTATGGGCGGGAGACAGGCTGCAGTCATTGCTGGTTGGGGAGGAATTGAAGTTTTGGTGCTATTTTAAACAAAACAGGGGTTACAAATATTTCCTTTGGGTCTCCTTCCCTGGGACTGTGTGTGGCAGGAAAGCTTTCCCCATGACTTTACAAAATGCAATAGAGATGTTCTTTTTTCATCTTGGGCAGTAGTTAGGAAACGTGTCTCTTGCTCTCCTGGCAATGCTCTGCTCATCACCAGGGGATGGTGAAATGTCTTTCCATCCGCTCAGAGTGGCCTATTCTTTGGAGGACTGCAAAAATGAAGCTCTGAGAAATCATACCACCTTAACTGCACTGTTTTTTCTGAAAGGAAAATTGTGGGATGGGTGATGTACAAAGGCAAAATCAGAGGATTAGAGGATAACTGAGGTTGGAGAGGCCCCAGTGGGCCTCTAGTTAAACCTCTGGTTAAAATGAGGATAGCTCAGAGGTCAAAGTAGTTGCTCAGGGCAGCATTTGGTCAGTCCTTTAATATCTCCAAGAATGGAGATATTCCAAGAACAGAACACAACCTCTCCAAGCAACCCTCTCCACTGCCTGCCTGTCCTCATGGGCAGAAGACTTTCACTATGCCTGGTACAAAACTTCCCATTCCTGTTGTTGTTATTCCTTCCCACATGTCTTACCACCAGAGTCCCTGTCTCCATCTTCTCACTCACCTCCTCATAGGTACCAGGGGGAGGGATACTGTGAGCAGCCTCAAAGCTGTCCTTCCCCCAGGTTGACCCTGTCCTGCTCTCACAGCATCTTCTCACAGGGCAAGAGCTCTAACCTCTGCTTCCTGGACAGTCTGTCCTTGCATGTATCATTGCTCTTCTTTCAGCAGCTCAGGAGCTTGCTGCTCTTGACTTATTCCTCCACGCTGACTGGGTTTTGAAGTGGAGAACTGTATTGTTACTGCTCCTGAAATAATTTCACTAATCTTGTACATGGCTTGGAATCCCTTCAGTTTATTTTTGAAAGGCAACTGCAGGGTCAGATGATTTGCTGAAGTGATGCTGGCAAGCAGGGGCTGAGAGGCAAGCCAGGCCATTTCCCACAGACATTCAATAGCTGTATTTTTGATTTATATCAGTATTTTGTAAACGACACGTTTTAAAGCAGAAGAATAGACACCAAGTAAAGCAAAATAACTCCATATATATATTTAGAAGAAAAATAATGTAAGTGCTGAGAACTGCATACTTAATTTCAATGCCATGGCCTCAGTCTCAGATTGACCTGGAGTTTTTCAAAAGAAAATACAAATATAACACAATGATATTTATTGTTTTTAATGAAAATATATTCAGTTTCAGTGATGAGGTCCAGAATGGAATTTCTAGTCTGAAACAGAACAAAAGAACTGTACCTCAGAGTAGCTCCTGGCTAGGGCTCACATTTAGGGCATGAGAGGCCCAGACCCAAAATCCTGTTTAGCTCAGAACAAGGACCTCCTACCTTCTAATGGGTCCCTAATGAATTGCTCTGCTTAGTTTCCAAAGCAGTTTTTGGAAGACTTTGATTTTGTTCCAATACAGAATGAAAATAAATTTCAAAACCTCAACATTTTTTGTTAAACAGAATTTTACCAGCCTAACCTAACATACATGATTGTTATAGATCCCACCAGCACTTCCAGAATAATCAGAAAGGAGTACTGTATCCAGAAAAAAAAAAAAAAAAAAAAAAAAAAAGGGGGGGTATTAAAAGAGTGCATATCAGAAGATACAGTGCATGGCAAGTGAGATCAGTGGTTCTGAGGCCACGCCATACTGACATTATCTTACAGTGACCAATATTATCACTGTAGTTTAAAGATCCACAGGATAATCCAGTCTTGACTGTTGATGCAAGGGGGTCACACGAGTCGCACAGCCTCCCATGTGCTGTTGCCCACATGGCAGTGGCTGCCTGTGCAAGCAGCCATCTGTCTGCACACCCCCTACCCCTGGCTTGCCAGCCACCTCCCTCCCAGTATTTCCCCACTCAGGAAGAAGCAGCCCTCCTCTGATAGCTCTGTGACAGGAGCTGCTGCTGCCGAATTCACCCGTCTGCTGTTTGCCAGTGTGAAAACAGGGGAACAGGCAAGCAGGGGATGATGAGGTTCTCCTGCAGGAAGGTAAGTCTGAATATGTGCATCACTGTCCTGCTCTCCCCCTCAAATAAGAAGGGGCTCAGGATTTGTCCCAGAGAGGGTAAGGGAAGGACGCACCCTCTGCTTGACCCCCATCCACTGTATTCCAGTATTGAATGGTTTGTACAGGCTGTACTTGACATATACATAGTGATGATGGGAGCAGGAGCACTAATCCCTCCTCAACTCTGGTTCAAGATACACATACCCACAGCGGAGGTGTTGGCCTGTAGCATTTCCTTACTTCCTTGAAGCAGCTCAAGTACTACTCATTGCTCTGCTACAAGAACCACAGTTTAGATGCTGGGGTTTAATTTAGCTCAGAGTATGAGATTTAGCCCTTTTTACCAAAATTATCCTTCTGTAATATGGGCAAAATAGATTTATTTGCATGTTTTCCACAGTAAACACATTATAAGATTGTGAAGTTATGGGAAAGGGAAAGGGAAGAATAAACAATTCTGTATTCCTATTAAAGTTGGTGGAATTTTTGTGGGAAGGGAAGCAAAACCCTCAGTTTCTGTAGCAAAATGCTCTTAATAATTTAAGCCTAGAAGCAAGTCAAGATAAGGTCTCTAGGAAGAAGACGTATCATTTTTCGGAAGTATTCAGACACTGTTATGAGAAAAAAAATATATTATGCAGTTTCTTTTAGGACTCTCTTTTTAAAAAGAGAGAAAAAATAAAGAAGCTCTTCGTGCCATGCTTAGTACAAAACAGCATAGTGTAGTGATTTTGTGAGTCCTAACCTCTGCCAGAAAGCAATGCTTTTGTGAAAAATAAACCAAAGTTCACTAAAAGCGCAGTTTCATAGCTAGCTGATCTTCAGCACCTGTATGGACAAAGGGCACTTCTGCCTCTGCAACCCTTTTCCCGCTATGTCTCATCTCAGACCCCTGCTCTGCTCCATGCCGAGGCCCTTCCTCTAGCCAGATATCCAGGAATTCACAGGTCAGGGACAGGGTATGTACTTCCTCTGCTTTTTGCTCTTTGAGATTAAGAGGAAAAAAAGAAACAAAAACATTAACAAGCACAGAGCATTATTATATTTAGAGTTGGGGCAAGTATCATTCTCCCAGGCTGCCTAGAGCCTCCCAGGTTCATTTGCCTCATAAGAGATCGTTGTTTGCTCTCTTAAGAGATCCCTACAGAAATTTACTTTGCTAGAGATCTCTCGTGGTCTGGGTCTATTTCTTTATCTCAGCATCCTCAAATATAAAAAGAGACTGACCACATAACTACAGCCCCACCAGCAAAGTGGGGTGCTGAGCAAGGCAAACACCTTAACTGTCTCCCGGAGGAGTCCTGCCCGGAACGTGGTCTGCCAGGCACCAGGCCTTCTACAGGATTTTCTTGGCAAGTTTCCACAGACCCCATGTGCTTGGCCCAGCATGCGGTAAGGTTGCCAGCAGTGTAAGCACACTCTTTGCACAGTGGTCTATTTTTTTTTCCCAGAAAAAAAATATTACAAAAGCTCCTCATCTGACTCTAAGAAACATTTTTTTTTTTCCCGAAGTAGAATATGGAAGTTTCTCCATACAGGTCTCTGGTGATAAACATCTCCCCCAAGTTGTGATGATTAGAGATTTCAACCAGAGGTTTTTTTGTCTTATATTCCTCTCTAATAAGAAAATGTATGTTCTGTTTAGCTGGCTCCTCTTCTGCTCATTAGTACTTCTGGCTCTCTCCTAAGCCTTTTGCTTATCTGGATCTGATTTTGTTTTTTCTTCCTTCCTACTACCTGGGCACCACAGAGCATTCCAGTGTTTAGATGTTGAATCTGGAGAAGGCAAATTACACCTCCTATCTCAGAGATTTGTTTTAAATATGAAAATACATCAATTAGTTGTATTATTATTTTTGTTTATATTTGAAATGTCTCGTTATTAGTACTGTTCAGCATTTCTGAATGTGTGTGCTTGTTCCTCTGCCACATTTCAATGTTCTCATGCAGAGCGCTTTGTTCTGATTGATTATATCCTTAACTGTTTAAAAATAAAAAATCAGTCCAATGCCTCAATTTGGCCTAATCTCAGTGTTTTGAGAAACAGTTGGAAAAAAAAGATCTTAAACTAAAAAGATGCTTATTCTATATTAATAGAATTCTATATTAAGGGTATCCATGCAAAAATAATATTTTAGAGCTTGACTTAGAAGCCTTAATAAAGATTTTAATACAAGGCTATTTTTAATACTTTTTATATATGCTATTTTATTGAAACATTTTACAAACTTCTTTTCTAAATCAGATTATGCACTCTAGAGATGACATGCTCTAGCATATTAAATTTACAGATATATGCATGTAAAAAAATGTTCAAAATACATCATTGATTAATGGCATATTTTTAATGAAAAATTTAGAGTACTGGAGTAGCACAAATAATTATTAAAATCAACATGAAGAGATTTTTCAATGTTGCTTATAAAATAGGAACAGTGGCACTGTGTGTTGTTTCCTGTTTAAAAGCAACTATTATTTGCCATTTCTACAACATTGTTGTTCAAATGAAACATTAAAAATAGTGTCTCTCGTTTGCCAGGGTCTGAAGCTACCCAGCTGGAAGGAGAGAGAAAGGGAGTTTTCAGGGTATTCACTAAGAAAATGTGCCAGATTCTGCTGTCATGCATATTGGCATAAGTCTAGAGTAAATGCATTTGCTGTCATTGCAACTACTCTCTAACAATAAAAAAGTGTGATTTGATTGATTGCGTTACAACAAGCCACAAAATAAATGAAGGGAAAAATATGAAATGAAAAGAAGATACATTGTACAGAAGTGTACACTGGTGTATGGCCTGTCTGTGTTAGAAGACAAGACAGAAAGACATGTCCATCATCCTTTTCAGTCTAGCTGACAGTACCTATTTCACTTCAGCAAAATAAACAAGGGAAGTGCAGACATCTCTAATGAATTTTGGACATTCCTTATTTCAGTTATGCCAACAGAGCCCTACAGGGCAGAAACAGCAATCGTAGTCAGACACCTGCAGACTCCCAGGTCCTAGTCCCTGACTAATAAATTCAATGCCCTATCATCAACCAGTGAGGTGCCACTTCATTCCCTTGAACCTGCTACCTGCAAGTTAAGAGTCGCACAAAATTTCCATTCCCATGGGACATGAAGATCAGACCATATGCTTTTCCATCTCCTGTATTACATTTGTCCCAGCACAAGCCAACTTTTATATTAGGGAAAGGGATCCTGAGCCTACAGTCTTGTGCAAAACACAATCTGCACCCTGCAGCCAGCTCTTTCTTACCACCTTTCCCATGTACTGCCTAGGCTTAATCCTGCTCATCAGGGTATGCAGCACTTGTGTTCATGTGCTTAGGGGCACATGACATGACAGATGAGGTGGTCAATGTTCACTCAAGTGAGTGACAAGACACATCCATGTCTATCCAGACAGGTTACTAGTCAGGACACACATATTCACAACACATGGTGCAACACATGAAGGGGATGTTCCAGTCAAATTCTGGCACAAGAGAAAAAAGCAGCCCCCATTATGTTTCTTTAATACAACCATCTATTTTTCCACTTTTCCTTTTACCTGAATATTTGGGTGCCTCTATGCTATGCACATATGGCACAGTCCCACCCTCCCCTGGCTGCACATACTTTAAGGTGGCTAAGTGCTGCCAACATAGTGCATAACAAACTCATTGCATGCAGAAATGTGGTTTTATATTGCAACAATCTGTTCGTTTGCAAGGTCTCGTCTGACTGTGCAAAGGAGCTAATAAATACAGAAAGGAGGTACTGGGGCATTCATCATGTGCTGTATTATGTTTTGCTGCAGTATGAAACAGCTGTATAAGGATTATACAAATGTGATTAGCCAAAAATATTTTAAATATTTGAAAAAGGATTTGGTGACATTTTCCTTATAAAAATAATTGATTCCTTCTGTGTTGAGTAATATCATATACGTTAAGGGGTTTTGCCAGCTGTTCAGAATGAGGTGTTTCAGCTGTTATTCATATAGATGGATGTTTCTAGGGATGTACAGATGTGATGTACATTAAAAATGAAGCTCTGCGAGCTTTTGTAGCATTCATGACTCATAGATGTTTTAAGAGGCAAAGAACAAAACCTTGACATTCATTTGGCATTGGACTGTTATCACTGGGAGAAGAGATGTGCTCATAAATTCAGGAGCAAAGCCTCAGGACCCATCCTGTGCTAAGCACCATAGGCAGGAGTCCTGAGATGCCTGAGGAAGCTGCAGAAACCCACAGAGATGATGTAGTGCTAGGGAAACACAAGGTTAGTATCCCCACTAACAGTGATGGCCACAGCTCCTCTTTTTGCTGCTAGTTTCTACCCCACTTTAGGGTGTGCCAGACTCTTTCATACATCTGGATGTCAAATTGCATTGAAGGAACAGACTGAACCCAGGTTCCTCTGCATCTCTGCTAAACAGAAGCATGAGACTTCCATGGAGACAGAGCCAAGTAAATCTGTGAGGAAAGGGTATGCATTTGCTTTTGAGGATGTGTTCTGCGGAAGTGACAGACTCCTGTAGTCTGGAGCAGATTTACTGCACAGGCAATGGGCACGAGTCGCTCTCCACCACCTTGCTGCTGGCGTTTGTAAGAGATTTCTAAAAGCCTGTTAGTAGATCTGACCTGACTGCTTGGTGTCTGCTGGTGCTGGAAAATGGCCTCACAGAGAGTGCTCAATACTGTGCATGAAAATAGACCCAGTAGGTTGGACCATTCTGCTGCACACAAACTACAGAGATGGATTTGTTGAATTCAAAGTGCATGAGCTGGAAATCTCACCAGCTCATGTGCTGAAGGTCCGACGTGTTTAGAACATAAGCAGGCTTATAGCACCACTGCCTTGCATTGCTTACAGCTGTTTCTGTCTGGGAAATCAGGGGAAGAAATATAGGAGCCCTTGCCACCCTGCAATATTATATGGAGCCATCATGGCTGTGTTCACCTAACCCTCCCTTTGAAGTTCAGGGCTGTGACCACCCTGTGTATATTGGTAATACATATGTTTATTGTCACACCAGGCACAAAACTGAGAGGCTTTGCTAGAAAAAAAAAAGCAAAAGCTCAAAGACAAAGAAAGACGTGACCTACCATAAACCTAGAAATAATTGATTCATGCTCTTTAATAATTAAAACCTTCCATCTGAGCATGCAGGCAAGGGAGGGGTATCTTTCAGGGGCATTTTACCCTAAAGCTCAAAATCCAGAAAATTAGTTTAGGAGAGGGGGAGGAGAATCACAGGAAATGTGTGTCACGGGGAAGCCACAGGACTGTATGCTGATAGAGTGATCTTTCCTTGCCGCATGTTCTGTTTTATGAGATATAACACTGAACAGCACAGTTTCACAGATCGTTTCTTTTTAAAAAATATCTTAATTAGGAAGAGACATGAACCCTCACATTTTTAATACATATGTGAATCAACACATACCTGGGATGTCCTGCTGGTTTAAAGTTTTTTTTGGTACACTGCATTTTGAGTGGGAAAGGAAAAAGTTGCCTTGTGAAAATGAAACAGCTTGTATATTGGAGATATCTTGCTTTGATTTATTACATAAAAAATGATGGGAGAGAGAGAACTGAGGTCAACATATGCACACCCTTGTTCTGTAACCCACACAGCCTTTCCTCAGGTTGGGAGAGTAATGGATATGCATAATGCAAAACTTGCTGCTGTGAAATGCTCTGAGCTTTCAGCTCTCACTGGTGCACCAGCTTCAAGCTGAAGTTACTGAGCATCTTTGAGGATACACATACAGCACTGAACTGGAAAGTACTAACACTGCAACTTGCTGAAGGCATCAGTTTTTTATATTTGTATATATGAAAGTTACATATTCACTTTACTTTGTTCTTCCCCAAGATATAGCAGATCTAGCCTATGTGTAGTTGCAGACGTTAATAGAACACCAGAGAAGATTAACTTGCAAGTTTTTATTTGGAGATGGCAAATGTCCCCTCAGTTTGAAGCAAAACTTTGGTAAACATGGAAAGGTAGTCACATGGATTTATACATCTTCTTTCTAATGGCACAAACACTCAGCTTCACATTTTGAGCACTGTAGCCATCCCCATCAAAGTGAACAGGGAATTAAAAGAACACATTCTAAGCTGTGCAAACATATAAACGGCTATGCGGTTTTGTGGTATAATCATGCCGACATCAGTCATTTGCATTTATCAATATTTTGCTAGTAAATAAATGCACTAGGCTTTATATCTGACTACAAACTGATTTTTTTTTTAAATTTAAAATTACACCAACCGAAGCTTTTTTACTGTACTAGGTTCATTTCTTAGTGCAGGCTGCTTCCACTGAGGGTGCTTAAATACCTTGTCTGTATTGCTTGTCTAGGCAAGTGGAAAGAAAACTGTAATTTAATGAAAATGAGGAAGTTCATAAGGCTGATGCTTTGAGGGCTTAGCAAGCAATTATACTCACTCTATAAATACTAGCTGTAGATAGGCCTCCAGTTATGCTGAGTGACACCAGCGCAGCAAGAGTGCTGGGTCGAATGCAATTAGACTGGAAGTAATGTCGGAGTAAAACTCAAATCTGTAACAGGATGAGAAGCTGACAGCAAAAACCCATTTTCTCCCTCTCCATTGAGGTCATGGATGGTACAACAGAACACACTTACTGCACTCCATCAGTGTAACTAAGAGAAAAAACACATGAAAAGCATATTTCTTATTTAACATCCAGCAACAGCTCAGATCTGAGCCTCTAGTCTCCATTTTGAACAGTAATGCTCACATGAAGCTATTAGTCAATTACAAAAATGTTTTTCGTTTCTGTACTCTTTTTTCCCAAGAGTAAAATTCCTTATGACATTTTGTTTGAACCTCCAGTAAAAATGTGCTGCAAAGCAGAGAAGAGTTAAATAAAATCCTTATTATTTTAACATCTAACTGTTTGCTGCAAGCAGTTGGTACATTTTGAAATCAATGGTTGTACTCTTGAATCCTCATCACTAAAAGGAGAGAAATAGCACGTACCTTGAAAATCCTTGCTGCAATCCTCTGGAATATAAACAGAGCTGTTTTTAAATGCATTCTCTGAAGCAAGGATTTAACAAGATTTGAAAGGATGGGATTTGCTTGCTGTTTCTTAAGTAACGAACAAGCAAAAAATCTGAAATGGTCAACTGATATTTTAGCCAAAATAACCATTCTGAATGGATGCTTATTTCAAAGAGATATTTAATATGGTTTTATAGCTATCTTAAGCAGAATAACAGCCCTTTCATATCGCCTGTGTTCAAGTATTGCACATCAGCAAAAAAGTGCCTTACTGATTACTCAACCAGGACTATTTTTGATCAACACTAATACTTGCTTGTATTATCATTATTTATTTCTGTACCAGTTAGCAACCTCTTCTTTTACACACCGCTCTGTGGGTACAGAGCGGAAGTGATGAACCCTTGTAGATAGTACAGAAAGAACTTGTACTTATTTAAAGAATTTAAATAAAGCAAAAAATGAAAGGTTGTTCAAAATTTGGTTATTGTATGAGCTCTTATTGCACATTAAAGATCAAGGGTTGCTATCAACAGTAATCTACAGCTATCTACAGTGCCCATCAATGGCAGTGGTATTTGACAAGAACTTTTAGAGTTGCTATTACCGTGTGCTAGTAGGTTTTATATAGCAAAGGAAAAATTATGTAAACAAAATTTCATTGTCACCTGTCCTTCATACAAAATGGGGAGGTCTGTGCAATTGTAATCCGTCAGATTCCATGGTTTGTGATTCCCATGGTGTTACGGTACTTCTCAGTGGGGTTTTGAGTGGAAGCAGAAAGTGGGTTTTGCATGGCAAAATGGGGTTCTGGCTTCAAAGTGGGGCAGAAATTTGAGTCCAGATAAAGCTTGGGAATGCATGGTCTAATCTTTCCAGTGCTTTACAAAGGAGTTCAGTAAGGCACAAAGGGGAAAGGAAACAGCACAACCAGAACAGATTTCCCACAGTTGTAGCAGCAAAATAGATAAGGAATCATCTCTAGGGGCACAGGGAAGGAGGCTGGGAAACTACAGGCAATGCTGCTACAACCTTGCTTTCCTCAAAGACATGGCAAAGCCTTGAAACCAGATAGAAAAAAAAAGGGTGGGGGGAGGACTGGGTAGGGGAGGAAGAAAGGGGGAACCAAGTTGTTCAAACAGTTGGGAAGTTGAACTCGTAATTTTTCCCTCAGAGTTTCTCCACCTAAGAGAAGCAAATCTGCATTCAAACCAAAGTAGAACCATAAAAAACCAACAGATCCTGAGTGGATGAATTATGGTTTTGTGTGGATTTGTACCATACTGTGGAACCCAGGATCTCTAACTGAAGCTCCATCCATTATGAATGATTTCAGAGTGCCCCTCTCTTTTCTGCAAAAAAAGGTAATCTTACAGCCTTTACCTCAGCTGGAGTTTTTATGGAGGTTCTTGTAAGTCTTCTCTTCTCCAGCTTACT
Organism: Crypturellus undulatus; assembly: GCA_013389825.1. NCBI lineage: Eukaryota > Metazoa > Chordata > Aves > Tinamiformes > Tinamidae > Crypturellus > Crypturellus undulatus. The sequence goes on along the minus strand of VWPW01013586.1, from coordinate 166,461 downwards.
TCCTCATTCAATAAACTGTGTGGTAACCCACAGTTAAATTGGATTAAAACTGGCTAAGAGATTAAAAGTTATCATGATAAACCTAAGGACACACAATCATAGTGTGATAATATGAATCTTGTTTCTTATTGCAACAAGGCTAAAAAATAGTAAGATTACTTTAATTAGGATGACAGAAGATATTAGAGATTAACTATAAAATACCTTTTGAACTCATGGACTGACTTCAAAGTAGAATTGATTGTTTATTTGATTAATTCAATACCATATTTCAATGACATAAATGTTAATTCTTTAAAATTAAATCCTAACTCTAAATTTGGGTGGAATGTTGAACTTCTTAGGGGAGATACCTAAAAAAAATGAACAGTCTTAATAAAAAGGCTTTAGCTACCCAAATATAAAGTAGCTATCACTTTTAGTCTCTCTCCTGGAACAAAAGGTGTTCTTCTTTGCTGCTGCTGTTTTTGTTTGTTTTTCAACTGTCCGGCATGTATAGAAAGCCTATGATTGCCAACAGAATGCTTGTAACTCAGGATACTCTATAAAAAACAAAAGATAAAGATTTTAATATTGCTTTCAAACCTCACAAAAGACAATTATTTATTTCAGTTGAAGACATGCATGAAGACTAAGTATAATGTAGTATACTTATCACTGGCACCGGATACACCAGCCAAACTTGTTCAAGACAATTGCACTATGTTGGTGCAGCACTGGCTGACCAGCTAGATGAATCATTCTCTGTGTCTTCTCTCATCAGGCTGACTCGATTCATTAACTGGTTTCTCCCTTGTACATTCAGGGGCATTTTTGTTTTGCTGAATTTTCTGTTCTGTCTTCCACTGCTATTTAACCACCTGTCAGTGATTCTGTATGGGATGACCCAAGGCTTAGTCCAAACTGAACTATTTCTTTGTTTGCTGTAGTGAATATTAAATGAGACCAGCCTTTAAGACAAAATAGATGTTTGGTATAAAACTAGTTTTGAAAGGTTAATGAATCTTAGAGAACCTCCCAAGTAAAGGAGAGGAGGCTGTATTTAAACAACATAAAACGCACTCAGCAAATAGTGCTCCTAATTCCACTATTTTCAGTAAGGTTACACCAGGAATTAATTTCACATATATGGGTCAAATCCATCCTTCTTTGCAGAGCAAGTACAAGATCCAGCTAGGAAATAATCATCTCTCTCTGCCCACCTGTAGCTTAACAGGGAACTTGAGCCCAGTGCATGGTCATAAAACAATGAAGTGACTCATTTTCTTATGATACCGGTATTGAAATTTCCCAGACATTAGGGGAAGATAAAACAGATGCAAAGAAAGATAGAAGTTACTGTAAGAGAAAGTTCTAGACCCCCAGTAAAATAAAATAATGCAATATTTAAGAAGAATATTTGAATGCATGATATGTTTTGATATCTTGAGGTTTTTTTTAAAGTGTGATTATCAGTGAAGGGTACCAGCTGGGGGATAGGAGGAGAGAGCAAAAGTAAGGAGAGAGCAAAAAGTAAAAGTGTAGGACTAAAATGTGAATCCTGCACATTCACCACTTACTTAATCTCTCAGAAATGTAGAAAAAAAAAAGAAAAGAAAAAGAAAAAAAGAATTTAAGGTTCCATTTATTTCATTTGTTTCTAAAAAGTCAACAGTTGAAAAGTTCAAATGAGACAATGTATTGGAAACCTGATGGTTTTGGTATAAGTCTGTAGTGATATCAGAATCTTCATTCTTAGAATTCAAGACTGTTATTTAAAATACAATGATTCCAGACATCATTAAGGATATCACTTAGCTCAAGTCTTATAATAACCTGGGACAGGTTTACATGACTGTCTTCAAGCTTTCTATTCCATGTGCTTTTTCTTTCTTTTTTTTTTTCTTTTTTTAGTGTGTGAAGGGAATTTCCACTGCTTCCTGAGGAGGACTCTAACACAATCTAGCAAACACTCCTACACTGCAGCTACTGTATCATTTCTAGTGCTCTTTCTGTTTGTCTGTTCTCGGTAGTTGTGTGGGTAGGAGGAATCAGCAGCTAGTGGAGGTCAGCTTCATGTGGAGAGGTTATGCATGTTATTTAGTCCCCGAAAAATAAAGTAGAGAAGCCCTTTCTGAATATTGAATAGCAAGAGAATCCATGTGGGAGCAGGATCAGTAATACAGAGCTGAGGATAAGGAATATAAAATTAGGCTAGTGTGTAGCTAGCCCATTAAGATGTAATTTAAGCTATCTAAATGGATAGGGCTTTTCAGTCCCGGACTCCTCATCCTTTTACCATCCCTTATTATCAGCTCAGAATAGTATACATTATTTGGTAGCCCAAGTTTGGCTATCCTGTTCAAAAAGATAGAAACAGAGTAAAATTATGAGTAAATTTTTTTTATCATGTTATTTGTATTCTGCATTTTGCAGAATTTTATAACGGGAGAGGGAATATAAGACCACTAGAGGCAGAAATTCAGTGCATTGTTCACAGTAGATTACTGGGGTTGGAAAAGAAAAATAAAATCAGTAAAAACTTTCCTGTTTATTAGCATACTATTGCTACAACAGCAATTGCTGATAGGAAATTTTCCTGCTAATCCTTTATATATGTAAACATTTTGAAAGCTTCCTGAAAAATACAGTTAACTTGCAGAACAAAGTATTTCTCCAAGCTTTTTGTACTTAGATAACTTGAATACAGCTTTGTTGAAAAGATTTTTACTAAAACATGCCTAGTTGCCACTGAGGAATACATATATGTTTTTATATGTTTTAGTGACAAACAAAAATAAAATCAGAATGGCACCCCTCCAAAATCACACAACCTAAAGGAAAATAGCAGCGTTTGCTCCTCAGAACAACCAAGTTATATGATGTGAGTGTGTACGGGAATGAAGGTATGAGCAAGCTAAATGCACCAGAGTTGGAAAGCATATTGCTGTATTTCTGCATTTTCTTCAGTCTGCCTAGGCAAAACTAGCATTGCTAATGCAAGATAGATTCTTTCTGTTGTAGTAAACTGTAAGTTTGTTTTCTCATAATGGCATTACTCATTACTACATTATTAACAAACCTCCATGAACACATCTATAGTGTGGCATTTGCCTAGTGTCATAAAAACTTTATAAGAATAATGATTAGTATTCTTCTCTGCTTCTGTTTTAAGAACATGAATTCTTGCTTACAGTTACTGCAGGGATGGAGATGAAAACTAGTTTAAAATCAGCTGGAAACCCACAGAAACAAAAGGAGATACCGCTTGTTCTGCAGCTTACACCCTTGGCTTTTACTATGAGTCTTTCAGGTCTCTCCACCTCAACTTAAATTCCAGGTTGGTTTCCTGGAAATATACATGCATACTTAGTTGCATCTCTCTATCTGGTTAGAATGGTCACCTAAAAAATCAGTAGTTTCCCACTATCATCCTTCTTCTGCATCCCAGCCTTAGCTAGAGTTGCTGGCTTGGGAAAACAGGAACATTCCCTTTTATTTATGTTCCTTCCTACCCTCTTTGCAGCGAGATCACAGGCACACCTTGCTTTTCTCTGCTCTAGCAAAGAGCTACTACAAAGACCCTACAAGAACGGTAGAGACATTTCCACACTGTCATTTTAAAAAATTCTTACCTCATGTCTTTTAAATGGCTGTCTACGGTTGGTCACCATAAAATTTTTATTACTGAGCAGGTTTCATCATCCATTGTGTCACCATTTTTTAAAAAGGAGAAAAAGATGAACTACTAACATCTTCCTAAGACATTGTACAAAACTGGAAATTGAAGGAAAATTATGCAGACTGAACTTTGGAAGGTTCTTTTTCATAGTCAAGCTAAATCTTTAAAACTGGTATCTCAAATCTCAAAATTCTTTGATAGAGATAACAGAGGAAGTCTCTATGTAATCAATGAAGCCCAGAATATCAAAATATCTTATGATGCACAGGACAACCAAACAATCAACTTCCTACCTTCTTATGTTCTTCAGCTACCAGACCACTCTTAGGTAAAGGGGAAAAATGAGTCTTCTCCAAACATGAGAAATTGAGCATAAAGAGAGAGTAAAGAAATATACTACCAGGCAGTAGGAAGTGACCTTTACCACTCTACCTTTCCCACTCTAAGCAGATGTTGCGAAGCGGAGGATAAAACGACATTTTTCCTGAAAAACAGACACAAAAAATGTTTTTATCTTTACTCAACTCTTGAATGGCCTTCCTGAGTATTTTGGTATCTTTCAAAAGCTTACAAATCAAAATAAGAACAAATTACTTTTTCTTCTTCTGACCCAGCTTATCCTATTGGAGAATTATATTTCAAGGTCATACAACAAATCTCTTCCTTGGGACTCTCATACCGAATTATTGCCTCTGGGAACCCACTGCAAAAAATCCTGCTTCATGAATATACACAAGTTGTCCCCAACTTGCTGCCTTTTATCTTATGCTTTCATCTCTTCTTCAGAACATGTTGAACCTGGGTTATAGGGAAACTGATAAGGAAGTATCTGTGATTTATATTGTCTGGAGGTACAACTTCTAATATGGCTTACAGGCTCCCATTTTATTACAGATTGTACGTGATTTGTTGCATTTCTGGGAAAGGAAAACAATTGTTACAGACTCTAATAATAAATGAGACTGATTTGGAGATGATAAGTGTTGTCAATCTATCTTTAGGTAACTCTTTCTTAGAGGAAATGTTTTCTTAAGGTAACCAGCCAACTCTTGGGATTCTGATAGAGTTGTCTAAACCAAGAATTATTATGTTAGTTAAGATCTTCCCTGCCAGTTAAAATAGGATTTTGCTTTGGATTCAAAATCTGAACCAAAAATTCAGGATCAGGAAGCATTTTCAGAAATAGTAGGAATTACATAGGAGCATGTAGATGCCTTTTTATTCAAGTTTCAGATGGATAAAAGGTTATCTGTGTACATAAGTGTCTACAGTTAAATCAGAGCTACAGATAGTATAAAGACCTGTAAATGTAATTATTTGTTTAGAACTTATGGTTCTTCATTTTTATCTGTGAATCATGTTTCTTCTCAGAATCTCCTAAAATGAAAGTCTGAAACAGAGACCGTCCCCTTTTTCTTTGCTTCTTTATCACATTAGTCTAAAACCTGAAATAATTCTATTATCAATAGTTTGACATATAAATGATGTTCAAGAATACAGTGAATGGGATTTGTAATTGCCTAAGATTTGAGTTTGTAATCCAGTCTTCCTTTGCTATCAGTGGAGAGAAAAATAAGCAATCCCAGAGAAAAAATTGTGCCATTAATATTAGACTGGGAAGAATTAATATATAATCTTGAACAGAGTCTAAAAAAGCTTACAAATATTCTTTCTATTCATTCTATTCATGGATATAAAGCCGGATAGAATCAGTCAGTTTTTCAATATCCAAAGTGAGCTGAACCTTGCTTAATCTTAGATCTATATGGCGAAAGTCTTCTGGGATCATGGATTTTCTAATATATTCAGAGGATTCATGCAAGAATTCTACTAAAATCCAATCCTTGTAAGGCCATTTGGCTTTAAGGTCGTCGTTTCTACAAGGTAGTATGATAGATTAAGCAGTACTTCTAAAGATAACAATGATTTTTCTTTGGCCAGTTTATTTTAAAATAAACTATTTTATAGCATCATTACAAAGAGTCTCAGAATCATCTTAGTTGAATTCAAATACCTTCAATCTGAGAGACTAAGAAGATGATTAAATAGATCCATAGCTTGGACTGATGGACAAACTAACTTGGAATGACAAGGAAAATGTTCTTAACTTTTTCTGTTTCTTTCAGACTTACCTTCATATTATTCAGCAAGATTCTTTAGTTTAGTTCCATTTTCTTTTTCTTTCTTTTATTTCTGTCTTAATAGAGACAATTATTATTAATAGACAATTATAATTAATAGAGACAATAAATTATTAATTTATTTTTATTTCATTAATTTACTTTTACTGCATATTACACTGACTTCCTGTGTTTTAGTATCTTTTCTGATTAACCTCCAAGGATTTGGTGTAGGTATTTTTACAGTAGTGCTTCAAAATATTCAGAATAATGTCTTAAAACAGACATATTCTTGTTTTTAATGCATAATTACAGTAAAACAAAAGGCATTTAAAAATGAAAGATTAAAGTAATTTCTTTAAACATGATAAATCCACAATTATTTTCATTGCCAAGTTTCCTTGCCTGCTAACAGTCAAAAACTCAATAAACATTCTATGGAGTTTATGGTCTAAAAATCCTATATATAGCTTAAGATTTGCATGTCACATCCAATAGAAAGAGGGGTTCACGTATGTCAAATACGGCTAGCTCTCATTTATCTGTGAGTGAGTAACACGGTCTGTTCATCATCCATGCTGGAAAGAGAGAGCCTTGTGTCCAGCAGGGTGTTTAGTTATACATGAAGCCTACCACAAACAGCTGTACTGCTTCCGGGGCTGGAACGGGCCCAGGAATACACCACCTACCCTCACAGAGAGATTTGATTAGTGGTCTCTGCTAGATCCAAGATCTATTGTTGCACAACTATAAGTCCGTAATCAAGAGTGCTGGAGGATTGCCTCAGTCTTGCAAGGCCAACACTGAAACATAATTTTAAAACTGGCTAACCAACATTAGCCAGTTGTGTATTATATGCTACAGATACTCATGCACCAGTTTTACACAGATGTTCCATTAGGTAGTATAATCTGGCCTTGTATTTAGCCTGGACTCTATCAAGACATAAGAAATGGTATGAAGCCATATGAACAGTTTGCAGGATCATATCTCAAAGCACAGGACTGATAAGGCATATTTCTTCCTGCTGTTTGGCACAGTTACCAAGGACCTAATCTGGAGTCTCTTAAACCAATGGGTATCTTCTTATTGACTTCAAACCAAGACTAAAAAACACAGAGCCAAAGAAATGCTTCTCTACCTTATATATCAGAGGTGTGTGCTCTAACAGAGTAAAAGCAGATGTTTGTAAGAAAGAGATGAATTGCCCTGATCAGTAAATTCTGCAGAAACAATTTAATTCAGCAGAGGATACTTTTGAAATCAGCTCTTTTTGGATTAATGGGAATGCTCTCTAAAAAGGAACATATCATCAGTTTTATGCTTGAATTTTATTGGTAAACAATGGTTTGTGTATGGAAGCAACTATTTCTATCATTTATTTAGTACATATACTTTACAAATAAAACAGATTAATGGTAGTCAATGAAATGTCATTTTGAAGTAAAATTGCAAATAATACATTGGACTCTAGGAGAGCATCTCTAAGGTAAGTCCTGTATTAAAAAAAACATAATTACTTTCTTTTAGCATTTATCATTATCATAATTTTTTCACTATGGACAGGGAAATTTAAGCCTCTTTAAGAAGAAAAGGAAAGAAAGAGAAGAAAACACCTTGATGTTAATGCAAAATGTCTATTTTTTAATCATATGTGTCTTATCTTCAATCTATATACGCAAAGTCCATTGCACTAAAATAGAAATGATTTACAGTTGGTATTTTTTGCTCCTCCTGCAAACTTTATGGCATCTCTGCCAGCAATATGCAGCAATACAGTTGCATCAAAGGTGCAGAAATAAGTTAATTCCATCGGTTTTTCATTGTTCCAGCTCTGGAGGTTGAAACATCCTGGATTTTGAATGAGTCTGGATGAAGCAGTACCTCAGCATTTCCTGAGACTCTGAGGCGCCACATATACCCTTGTCCCAGCCTGAAACCAGGTCCAGCTCAGCTTGTTAGGTTTGATGTGGTGTTAGTGATGCCTAGTGAGGCCTTTACCGAGTGTCCTGCACCACTCTCCTCTTCTCCTCTTCTCAAGAGAGGGATGGGAGCCTCCTCACATCCAGGCGGTCAGAGCAAGGGCAGTAGCTCTGTGCTAAACTAGCTCAGAACAAGCAGGGGAGAAGCTCTGCAGGATCTGAGATATGTAAAGGGGAATTTTCCTTTATTCCCATGCTTTTGTGCATGCAGTTTAGCACCACTAGTAATTGAAATGCATCAATGACCATGGAGAAATAGTGTGATGTCTCCAAAGTTTACACTCCAGATTGGCTGAGCTTCCTCCATATGGAGCTTGCTTGGGCCTGACTAGTTAAGTAACATCTTGGGGTGTGCCAGGTAATACTAAAAGCGGTATATGAGACATGGTACTTTAGCTAATACACCTATCATCTGAACCATTCTTGCAGGAGGATATGGTAGCAGTCATGTGGGACCTGCATAGTCCAACAACACTGATAAACTGGTGAACTGATAAACTGATAAGCAACTGATAAAATAATGATTTGTCATGTTCAGTAACAGTATCACAAGAAGTGTAAAACATAAGTAGAAAAAAATGATGAAACTTTCTCCAATAAACATTCTTTGAGCAATATCAGCATTTTAAACCAAATATGTAAGTGATAGACAGCTAACACTTCTCTCCATTTGTATAATCAATCTATAGTCTGTAAATCTTTTGTCAGGTTGCTGACTGGGCTAACTTTATTCTGTTCCTGGCATAAAATCACTCACACATTTTTTGGTTGTTTGCTTGCTTGCTTTTTTGTTTGTTTTAAAAAGTTATTATTTGCTTCATGAAAAATCCAGATTTTTGTATCTGAATTAAAGGCGGTTTAGCAAGTAAATATCCTGTAATATAATCATAAGGAGAAATTTGACTGTCGCAGACAAGAAACTTTCCACCTTCTTTTGTCAGCCTTGGTGCCTAGCACCCTGCTAGTCCAAATCTCATATCTTTTGAGTCTAGACATTTGTTCTTCTGTCAGCAGTAGCAACGCAGGGATTAAGGACCTTATCTCAGTCAGTCATTGCGACACATACATTTTGAAGAAAACTTTCTGTCACACCAAGGGGAAACCAAAAGCCACAAAGTATGATGTGATGTGCTTCATTAATAATGTGATACTTTTTTGGTCTGTATAAATCCTTTTTCCATATGTAAAGTATTAGATCTAAATGACACTCCATTTCCTAGATTAATTTGGTTTAAAATTTCCTTTGCTTCTATATGGTTGAGGTATACTCTTTGCTCTTGTGTTTCAAGTCAAGATCCTTCCCTGAATAATACTGGTACTGAAAAGCATTTCCTGTGCCCAATACTGGTACTGAAAAGCATTTCCTGTGCCCAAAGATTATTAGCTTCCAAATTAGCATGTACAGAATCATATTCTGTTATACTAGAAATAAATCATGAAATAATCCATGAAATATCATTCAATTGTTGGCCATTCAGAGGCTGGACATCTAGGGTCCATTACCCTAGTTTTAAGGATTTCTATTTTGAGAAATGAAAGGACTTTGAATTTTCCAGTTATACTGAGATCACCTTTAGATTAAGATGAAAGAAAAATAAACAATGTATTTATCAAACACGAATAGCACAACTGCAAAATCTTTAAAAAGAGAAATGAAAATAGAAGTACTCTTATATCTACTACTTAGATAAGCTCCAAAGGCTTCTCTTACCCTGCAGTATGCATCTGACAAGCTGATTAGACGCTTCATGGCCTTGTCAGTCTCATTCTGTGCAAATCTTATGTCCTTAACTCACCTCAGAGATGACTGGATTTACAGAGTCATGTTACCTATAATGCCCCAAACATTTCCTTGGGGTGAGATAAAAGCACAGTCCCTGCTCCTTCCTCTCACCTTCTTCTGTTCTGCCAAGATTTCTTATTTATAGTTTCAGTAAGAGGCAGATTTGAAATGCCTTCCCCAAAACTGTTGGTCATCTCCTTCTACTTTGGAAAAGCTAATATTCCCTAAACATGCCCCTGTGAGGTCCTCTTTTGCCCCAGAGCTGAGTGGACTGTGCAAGCTACTGAGGCCTACATAGAGAGGTATTCCATCATTGTTCAAATTCCAGACCAAACCTCTAGAGTTTCATATAGATACGTAATTCAGTAATTATAGGTTATCCAGTTATAATACTGGTATTAACACAAGCTGGTGACTACTGGGCTTCATTTTGAAAATACATATCTAATGGTAACTAATTCCTTCAGAATACTAAAATATCTGGAGAGGGGGCAGGAGGGGAACAACTCCTAATCTTTTTATTGAGTACTAAGACATGTTAATTTTCTTTATATTACAACAAGGAGTCTCTAAATTTTCCTACTATCTCTTCTATTGGGTAACCTTTGTCTCTGACTGTAGCCTACCTATAAATTAACTATTTGTTGAGAGAAGCATGGCTTCATTTCCCAGCTCCAAGAATTCCAATACAAATATGTCCAAAAATGCGTTCTTTGATTCTCTCTCCAATATTCAGAGAGTATCTAAATCCTGGAGAAAACTGCTCACTTTACTCTGAGTTCAGGGTAAAATGTGCTTTAAAGATAGCTGAATAGAACTAAAAGCAAAAGAAGGAGAAAAATACATCAGCACCACCCAGTCAGCCGGATGAGGAAAGTGCAGCTTCAGCCAACACTGGATCCAGCAAAGCTATTGAAAGGTAAGGTCAAGTTCATAATGAAGTCATCAGATGATAATCTCATTTAGATTTTGGATAAGGTTTTGGAGTGGATGTATGGTGAGGTAATAGGAGGAAATGTAATACAGACTGCGAAAAATCTTGACTTGAGGTTACAAATCAGTGGAATGCTGACGTTGAAAATGGAACATAAAACAGAATTAACATCAGCAGAATTTTATGCGTCTTCGTTGGCCCCACCACCCTTTCACTGTGTGGAGCAAGTACACATACAGTGTGACCAACTAACACTCTGAATAAATAATGATGATTTTTCAATGTGCTATTTGTATATTCTATAAAATTGTTTCTGTTCATGTACAACTTTAGAAAAAGAAGCATATGGACTCAGACAAGCTAATTTTTAATAAATTGAACTAATTTGGGAACTGATTTGTTTTGTTATACTTTTAATTAAGTCTTGAATACTTAAAGAGTGGAAATTGAATCTGAATAATTTTCTTTTAAACAATAAAAACTACCATCCTGTAGACTTCTCCACATATAAAATGGCAAGTGAACACTGGTAGTTGCTGATTCAGCACCAAGAGAAGCTTAAAATTCTGCAGAAATCACAAAACACTTTGTCCCATTTCAAAGCAGTAATATTTATAGAAGAGAGTGGAAAAATATTTCCTTCTTACTAAATCCTTGTTTCTTTTGCTATAAATGAATATAACCTGATTAACATGTATAGTAAATTTTTGAAAGTTACCCTCTGAAAAAAAATGTATATAGTGTCCTGGGGATACAAATCCATTTAAATAATAAAGAAATTGAAACTGTAATTAAGCCTAAACCTTTCAAAGACACTTTTTAGTTGTATTCACACAAGTAGGCCTGTGTGAGGCTGTCTTTTGGGACACAATCCTTCATGTTACCAAGCAATTACAGTAAGTGCCAAGTACCTCAAGTTCCCCTTAGTTTCAGTGACAGCAGAGGCCCATAGGTCTAAAAGCTCTCCAGAGCCACTCGCTGGAAATGCTCAACTGGCTCCTTAGAAGTTGGCCGTGGCCATTGAGGAGCAATAGTAAGCATTTCCCTTCTACTAGGGCATTAGCTTTACCCTGATATTCCAGACATAAGCGCTAAACTCACTTTGGGAAATCACTATTTATAAAGCATATTCAAAAACATACAGTTTTATGAAGTCACTGTTCGGAAATATTACTACTATTCCCGTTTAAAGTAATAGTATAAAATTATTCTCCGATAGCAATAATCTTCACTGGCATCTCTGGCATTCATCCATTTTCTGTTTCAAACAGCTAACAAACATGCATGTCAGCAGCTGAGGGAATATTTGAGAGTAAAATAGGAATCAAACAGTCCTAAACGTCACTAAGAAAATTCTGGATCTTAAGCTTACAAAATCTGCCGACTGATAACAGGCACCATCACCTCTGTGCTATTTCCCAAGTGCTTTCTGCCTTCAGAGAGCGGGGCTGGAGGGATGGATATCAGGAGGGCTTAACAAGAATGTGAGCACCTTCCCCAGGCAGGGGCTCCTCCCACATTCACTTTAATTTCAACCCAAAGATGAAATGTTTGCATTTTACCAGATTTCTGTTAACAACACTAATTATCATCGTCATCAAGAATTAACAACAATAATCCCTGTCTAGACAGTTTCCCTTGGTGTGACCTTACAGTGTGTTAAAAAAATTATATTGCTTCATCTGGGGAATATTTTTATTTCTAACAGTTGGTGCTTTACCTTTGGGCATTAATATTTCAGAAATGAAATTTGAAGGCATCTAAGTGATTGTAAAGTCTAGTGATGGCACACTTCAGCATTCAACAGCTTTGTGTACTGTGTCTCATTTTAAAGGCACCAAAGCACGTCATTATGGGACCATAATGTACACCCTGTCATGTCTTATTGCTTAATTCAGTGATCTAACCTGCCCACCTCATTAAGAGAGGGACTGCAAGGGCTAACATTTTATTTCTGCCATTTTTTTTCAAATTGCTTTTTAAAGTTCCAAGGGTGAATGCTTCCACTAGTTTCTTAGCAGAATGTTTTCATATTCCAGTATATCTCACTATTAAGGACAGTTTCCAGGAGAGTTCTCCAATTATTTAGTATCAGGCAATCTAAGTATTGCTTTTGCTGAGTGGCTGTAAGGACTTCACGTCTCCTATTCCTTTTATTCTTTCCCCATTTCTGAAAAATAAATACATATTTATGGCTGGAAACTTGAGACAAAACACTTCCTGTTCATTCATCCACTGCAGGGTAATTTAAATAAAAATTCTGGAAACTAGAACAAAACTCATGGCTAGTTTTATCACAACTACATTCTAAACACCACCACAATTCACACTCCTTCTCTCAACCACCAACTAAAATCTGTTCACACTGCAGTTATGAGACATATATACCGAAGCACTTACTCTTACAGTCTCCTTCACAGACTAATGCCCAAAATCTAGACATAAAAGCTCTGAAAAGCCCCGCTCGGATTCTGTTGGTTTGGACCGGCTTCATTTAAAAGCACACTAAGAGGAAGGAGCCACTTCTTTGTCACAAAGCTAAGTAGCTGGAATGAATGTAGTAGGGAATGGGAGCAACCTGGAATTCAAGGTTTTTGTAGGCTAGAGGGATTTAAGTAGACATCTTCTCCCTCCTTAGAGATAACCTTTACAACCGGGCCACTTAATAGATTCTCTCCAACTCCAGTAAAAGTATGGGAGTGCTGGGTTCTGATTTCATTCAGGGAAGGCAAAAGCTCTGCATTGTCTCCACACCACATGTGAAGGTTAATATTTCCCTCTAGTGCATTGGTCTCCAGTTATAGGTGTGAATCTGTATTTGTGGGAACCAGAGGTCTTCTGCAGAGAAGAGACACCAGTTTTCTGGTTTCTGCTCCTAAGACATTTTTAGAGCTTTATCCAAACTTTATTTCAGTACAGGTAGAACACATTTCAGTACATGGAAAATAAGTTTTTGCCTGAGTACTGCTTATAGCAGTATTTGTCAGACTTCATCTTCAAATTGTTTTTGTCAGGGCGATGATGGGGATGCTCACTTGGCAAAAAAAAAAAAGGCCTTTGGTTAAAAAAAATGGTGAGCAAAAAACTGTTCACTGTCTGGTGCTTTCATAACTTCCTTTTTTCTTTACCCTGTGGTGACTGATAATAGCAGGACTTCTAAATTGTATTAGGTCTGATTTCAGAGCAGGACATCCTTCATTTCTAATTCAACACTTTCCATTCACTATTTCCATTTAACACACAGTCCTCCATTGTCTCTGAACAGTCTTTTGCATGCTTACCAGTTTGCGTATGCGAGGAAATCAGTGTTCAGGAAACAAAACATGTACCTGCAGTCTACACAAAAATCAGTAGCAGTCCGATGCATGAATATATGATGCTGTCTTCTAACTCCTAAGTGCAAATATGTTTGTTCCAATTTGCCATGAGTTAGCAATCATCTCAAACAAAGATGCACTGCTCAGATGTGTCACAGATAGCAAAGTGCAGAGATGAAGTAACGTAATATTCACTAAGAACTGACCTCCAAATTTACTGCATGTTAACTTTGCTGTTTAAATCTTTATGTAATATTTAAGCACAAGAAACAGAGTGCAGTGAATTTATTATTATTAGTGTTCTAAAAGTCAATGCAAACTTACTTTAACACCTATATTCCAGACCCAAACCCTTCATTATAGGAAATAGCGTAGAGCAGTGTTTTGATTGAATGCATTTCCTGAGAATGTGAATTGAACTGAATCCAATCTTTCAATTTCAAGGCCATTCACTGTGAACACAGTGTAAGACTCCTTGGGAGCACTACAGCAACACATTCAGACTGAATTGCTTTGAAATTGGTTAAAGGCCACTTCATTTTCTTCAGCTCTGTTTGGGAAAGCATGTTTTTATGTTCTAAATTTAATTTCAAGTTGAATTACTGAATTGATTAAATGCCTTATTGTATCTTACTGTAAATATATTCTAAAATAGTAAAAGCTAAAACAACTGTAAAGCATATCCTCATTAGACTTAGAATATCTCATACACCTTTAGAATATTGAGCTTATGGCAAATAATTTCGTTTAGATTTTTCAATGACCTTACACAATCTTTCTCCCTTTGATTTGTTCTCTGACTGATTTTGGTCCTACCATGATGACCAAGAAAATCTTTTGATGATCTTCTCCCTTCTTCCCTTTTTTATTTTTTGTTTGCTTTTTTGTTTGTTTTTCTGTAAGTCTATAATGACTACCTGTAGGCCATTAGTATAAGCAATCTAAAGGAATTTCACATCAAGATTTACCAGAGCAGGGACATGGAAAAAAAAAAAAAAGGAAGAAAGAATATTAAAAGTTGTTTGTTTTTAGGGCTGGAAGAAAAAATCAGAGAGGAGAAAGATCTTAGTATTTAGATAATTTGGTAAATATACTTTAAAAGTATAGAACTATTCAGAATAAAACTTTGTTTTGATTTGTTTTGTCTTTAAGGAATATAAAGTAAATTTGGTTATTAGGAAGAATTCTGAACTTAAAGTACTATGAGATTCCCACTTTCCCTTAGCTTTGGGTTTCTTTCTGGAAAGTGAGTTTCTCAGACTACCTACTATAGTCAATTATCTTATGAATGTCAGTTGTTAGGAATTTCTACAGAAGGTGCTCATCATCACTCCAGAAACAAAGGTTACTGTATAGCAACTGGCTATACAGCACATCGCTAATGACAGGAGACAAGAGTTTGCATGTCTGCACCTGAATCTGTGCTCAGGGTGGAGATTTTGAGAGCATGGAGTAGGACAAATTCACTGCCCCAGTTCTCCAGCTATTCACTGTTATTTGCACATACAACTGGAGGTTACAAATATTTTGTTAAGACTTTTCTGACTACAGCTTACCCACAGTGAGGCTCACAGATGCACTCTGTTGAGCAACAGATCAGCTGGAACTCTCACTTTCACAAATTTCAGCAATAACTTAAGGCATTTTTATGTACTCATTGCTACTTATGCATCATGACATTTTGTGGCAATGAGTTTGTGACTCTTGAAAGTCTGTCAGGCAGAAATATTTTGCCTGTCTCAGACCTTTTGCATTCTGCAGTTCCTCTGTTATGGGGAGCAATCAAAATCATTTCCACTGCATCATTTTTACTTCTGCTGTGCTCTGCCCTTTTAGTTCCTCCTTTTCCACACTGAAAAGTACTAATGTGCTTATCTTTCCCTTTAGGGAACCTATTGGTATCTTTGCCACTTTTCCTTTACTCCTCTTCTGATTCTCTGAGCGGATAACTACAGCTGCAACATATTGTGTCACACAGTAAGTATCAACTTTTATGATGATATTATGTCATTTTCTATTTTGTTTTGTTTCCTTTTTCTTCCCTAGTTACTCCAAACTTCCTGTTCTCCACTTTGGCTGCACTAAGCAGGCCTTTGCACGGTGGCTTTGAGCTCCTTCTGCTGATTTGAAAAAGTCAGTTGTTAAATATGCAAAATTTTCTTATTTTCTTCCCATGAAACTACTTTGCCTGGGTCAACACCAATTTTCATCTTCTTTTTTATTTTACAAACACTTAGAAATGAAATCTTTCCCATTTTTTTTTCAGTTCAAATTTAGTCCATTCCAAAATTTACTCCGAGGAAAAGTTTTACAGGATGCTGTAGGAAAGTTAAAGTTAATATGAGCAAAAAGAATCTGGTGGCCAGTGATGAAGCTCCAGGAATAGACATGGAAAGTTCAGATGCCCCAGAACGCAAGCCAGGAAGATAAAAGTAACAATTTCCTTATGTAAAACGCTTTGGACCAGGACACTTGGTTCCAAGGTAAATAAAGGCAGTCCTTTCTGGTGAACATTGCAAGAAGACTCCAAGGAGCAACATTTTCCAACAAAATAGCCTTTTACCAGGATGTTTCCAACCAATTATTGTATTACTCAGCTGCAAGAAGTGTCACTGACCAATGATATTTCCTCCAAAGCCTCATAATATCCACATTGATTTGATTAAAACAGATTCACTAAACCATGTTGCCCAATTTCACGGAGTATTTTCTGACATGTTACACAGACAATATATTATCGATGTGTGTTTCCACTATGCCTGTCCTTCCACACAGAGTATGTGAGCTGTGGTAATGCTAATGTGAAGCAAAAGAAAGGGTACAGCTTCATTTTCGCATAACACTGTACCATCTAGTTGTGAAAACTATATCCACCTCTGCTTACTCAGAATAACTATTTTTTAATATATTTCTTTCATTGCTAGGTATTTGTATGCTCTCAAGACTCAAGTATAAGTATTTCACAGACCAGAAATAAATTTTACAATTCTAGAACTTTACTCTGTCACAGCTGTTCAGTAAAGCCTTGCAGTATTACAGCTGCATTTTGTAAATTGTTCGCTATGCCAGCACTTTAGTATCTCAAACTGGACAATATTTTGTCTTCCTAAAGTTTGAAAAGAGCAAAAGAGCACGTGGTTTTTCTAATGTCAGTACTCTGTTTACAGAGGAGTGAAGTGTTACAGGTGTAATCTCATAGAAGTAAATTAAATGATCTCAGACTCACACAGCTGGTTAAAAAAAAAAAAAAAAAAAAGCTCTTTTATTTAATCTGATACATCAGTTTGGAACAGAGAAGATTTCAGGAAATAGCACAACTGAGGAAGCATTTATCTCCACAAAGAAAAAGGTCCTTTAAGTTGCTTCTATCTCAATAATCATGTCATGAAATACATTAGGGCTCACCTTGATTTCACTTTTGTTTCACTGCAGTGGGACTCCTGCAACAGGTGAGAACCAACAATGAGACCCAATGGAGGTAAGGGGAGTGAGGAAAAGGAATATTATTTTAATTTCATTTAAATTTTTAAATAAAGATAGATACAATTGTGCCTTAAATTCCTACCAGTCCTTTATGAGCATTGCAGCATGGTTTATAAACTTCAGAGGCTTATAACAGGTCAAAAAATTACAGACCCTGTTCCTTAAAGGCACTGGTGAATGATTTTCCACATGAGAGTTACTTCATGAGTCAGTGGAGCCAGTTTATTTCACACATACCCTAACATTTCATTTAATAGCCAATCTCCTGGGGTTTCCAAAGAATTTGTGCTTTGGTAGGTCACTATATTACTACCCATTTTAAATCAGGGCTTAACTTCTATATTTTTATTTGTCCTGTTATTAGAGAGATCCACAAACCCTACTGAATTCTAAACACAGAAGTAGGTTAAATTACATATTCAGAGGGAAAAAATACAGGAATAAATAACCTCACAGAATATGGAACAATATTCAAAAGAGAATCAAGCAGAGCATGCAATTTTAAGTGTTTCTGATCCAGCAAGGAAAACATTACTGCTTTCTGCATTGGAATTTTATGCTGTTAGGCACTTCAGCCTAACCTTAGGGAGAGCCTGTGATATTGGCTTGCCTGCACCTCGGAGCTGCTTGCTGTCTGATTAAACCTCTCCTGACACAGCCCTGGATTCAGAGAAATTGAACATGCCCATCCACTCTGTGCCTGGCCTTTGGATATTATATAGGCCAAGGTATGATGCCCTGCTCGCTCGTAAGGGAAGACCCTTCCACCCCAGTATCCTGCTTCTCCTGGAAACATGGACGGGGACAGGCAGGCTTCCTGTCTGCGCTCCTGACCAGGCCCCGGGTCTGTATTACCTTTAAGGGGGACACCTTTCATTTCCTCCCCTCCTTGAGGTTTTAATATTGTAGCACGAGACGCCATGGAGCACATGCAGCAGTGCTTCTTGTCTGAGGAGGGGGAGGTGATGCAGTGGAAAAGGAAGAAGCATCATGTTTTGACTGATGTTATCACCGCAGGCTACTGCACTGAAAGAGAAGTTAAATAAATCCTCAGAAAAGCTCTGAGATCTCTGCACTGAAACCCTTGGTTATCACAATGCACTCTGTCTCAGGGCACCTTTTCCTCATCTTTGTGGCAGGCACTTTTTGTCCCCAAAGATGGCATGAAAGGCCTTTCTCCCTGCTGTACGTAAAGCACACAAACATTAAGCTCATTTATCATATCATTGTGTCTAGATATGTGGAAGACACCTCACTCAATCACAGAAGATTTCATCCCTGGTGCAAAGAAACAGACAGAGAGGTCTGAAAGAAGCAGAATATATCCTAGATGTGCATGTCTACTCCTTGAATGTTTAGCGAATAGAGTATTGGAGTCAATCTTACTACTACCCTGCTACCTGCTTGTCAAATACAATACTGTAGCTGGTTAATGGCAAAATGGAAATGTAGTTGAAACTTTCTTTTCTTTCTTCTTATAGGGAGCCCAGGATAGTCACCTCATACTTAGATTATGTGTAAATTGTGTAAATGAGAAGAACTGTGAAGGATTAACTACAGAGTTCATAGCTTTAATTTTCATTGGTAACAAGGCCTAAGTTAACAACCTCTGAGCATTAGAGCATTAGGGATTATCATTTTTTTGGTGGTGTTTGATGTTCCTAACATACAAATACCTGTACTTTCAGATCACCTGGTTAATGTTCTTCACTGCACTCAAAGATGAAACAGTAGTATATCAATAAATATGTAGATTGTATTCATCAATAAATAGAGGTATCTGGAAATTTTCCAGTGGAGCAGACTTCTAGTTAAAAAATCTGATAAAATTTGACATATAACATAGAGACATTTCAGTTTAGGTAAAAATACATGAAACCACAGGTAGGTGAGTTGTGCTGCGAGTTACGTTCATTAGTACCAGGGAGGAATGGGTTCTTCAGCTCCGTAGTTTTTCCACATCTGGGGATCTGAGGTGCTCTCGTTCCTGACTGAAGTTGCATTTCAGAATGGGTCAGAAAAATGGTATCCTGAGGCAAAAATAAATCATGTGAGTCACTGGAGATTTAAAAAAAAAAAAAATGTATTCTCAATCACAACAAAAACTGTTTTGGAAACTTTTTCCCTCCCCCCACCCCAAATACCAACATAACTCCATTGCAGACAAAGACTTTATTCTATTTCATTTCTGGTCAATGTCTTTTCCACTGAGGGGAAAAGAAAGAAATCTAAGGAGAGCTGAAAGCAGCTACTTTTACTGAACAGGCACAGTGGTTCTCCAGGGAAGTCACATCATGTTAATATGCTGTATTTTACTTTGTTTTTTGGCCACACTTTTGATCGTTGCCTTGCAACCACAGGCACAAGGTTTCATAGCATGAACTTAGGGAGAGTTTGTGAGGGTGAACAGAACTTAGTACAGTTGGCCCTGCTTATGTGTGATCTTTCCAGACCACCTGAAGAGGAGTCTGGATCTACAGTGAGGTGCTGAGCATGCTTAAACTCTCCTTCTTTGCACAGTCCTTGGGTGGATATGTATACCTTCTACTCACCTACCCAATGAAAAACCTAGCAAAGGGATGAAGCAAATCTCTGATGTGTTAATTTCTTGTGCTACCACAGCAAGTTTCCCCAAAGCACATCTTCCAGCATTGTGTCCTGTAGGGTACGGTGCTCGGAAGATCTCGCGATGTACGGAAAGCCTAGAGGAAGACCCTATTAGCCAACATGCTAAGCACAATCAACTAACTGCCCATATTAGGTAATAGTAATGCTTACTGGCCACCATGTGAGCTTCCGCGTTTAGATATCCTATATAAGTCCCTGTTTTTACGCAATAAACGCCATTTGCAGCATCCACCACATTGGTGTCTGTGCTCATTTGACCCGGGGTGCTGGGCAGTGGCACCCGTGCTAGCTCGGTACGCCGGGACAAATGTTGACGCGAGGCAACAGTGTCCGAAGACAAGGTCTGTAGTTTTTGACTTATTCCTACAGAGAGAATGCGAGGGTGGGAGACTCATGGAAGTACTTCTATCCATGCATTCCCACAGAGGTTATTCTCCATCCAGCCTTGTGAGTTTTGTGACTTAAACTCCTCTGCAAAGCAAAAACACATGGATTTTGAAATCTCATACTTATGCTGAACACCTTCATGGTTGTGTTAATTATTTATCATATTTGATTGCAACATAGAAAGCTAACAGCTTCCCCTGCAACCAGTTAAAAGAAAATATTTTTCATAGTCTGCTGTGAAGCACATAAAAGCTATAAAAATTTTAAGGCATCCCAGCCCTAAAATTTCTGTTATGACCCAGTTATTAGCCACAGATGTCCAATAACGATTACTCTTTGTTTATTAAATTGACTTTTTTCCCTGTTGGGAGAAGGATGGAGCATTTTGGTTAAAGAAAGTCTGTTCCTCCAATTCTTGTTGCTTTATTGAAAAAAATGAAACCTCTTGAAACACAGATTAGGTTAATTGGAGCAACAACTGTCTTGTTCAGTTAATGAGCTCTGAATTCACCAATAGATGTTGTTGACATTGGAAGTAATCACTGGAGGTGTGGGAGTCTGTATATAAGCTAACCAGAGCACAAAGAATAAAACTGCCTGTGACAACTGAATAGACAGAATTATCCTGATCAAGGATTCCTTACAAAATTATTTCAGTGGAACAAAATAGGATATACATAGCACAAAAAAGCAAAAGCAGAACAATATTAAAATGAAAAGGAGATCATAAAAAAAGGAACTGTAAGCCTTGAAACTACAGATTCAATAGAACTCAGTTGAATAGTCTATTGTACCTATTCTGCTGTAAAAATGCTCTGTTTGAGAAGGGGATTTTATTTTGCCTAAAGTGATATTAGGAAAAAAAAATTGACTGACTGGGACTGTGACCGTCACTACTAAAATAAGAATAAGACAATAACATAAACTCCCAATAAAATAATACCTTCCAGCACAAACAATCTAAATATATTCCACTATTTAGCTCATAAGAGATGTTAATGTTCAGAACACCTAGGAGCATGCTGTTACACCTCCAGAGGTGTTTCTGTAGCAGTAGCGTATCACTCATATTCAGCCTCTCAAGTCCTGTTATTTTTCCCCCTAAGCATTCAGTTAAATGATGAAGAGACAGAAAAAGCCAGCATAGCAACATTGCCTCATTATGTCTTTCCTGAGAGATCTCTCCTTTTTTATTTTTCCAGCAACAAAAGACTGAGTCCTGCTCTGTGCTATAACCGGTTTTTCTTTTAGGTTGGCTCATTGTTTTTTACTAATGTAACTTCAGAACGGAAAATTGAATGACCAAGAGTAAAATTGGTTACCAACAAGGGTAGTCAAAGGTATGTATAGGATGTCATGTCCTGGATCTATGTGGAAGAGGTTATAACTTAGCTTTTGATAATGCAATTCAAACTGTGGTAATCCAGGGCTTATTTAACAAAAGGACTTGTGCTGGAATTTAGGAACCTGAATGCAACATGCAGAACTTTACAGGTACTACTTAGATAGTGACTAATATCTGTAGTGCCTTTTATATGAACATTCCCCACATACCAAATATTTTCCTTTCACATACCCAGGATTGGATCAGTCCTAACACTGCTGAGTCCCTGTAGCCCTGCTCATGTCCATCTCCCAGCCAGACCCAGAAATGAGCTAATTTCAGCTTATCATCTCATCTAAAGTACCTCCAAATGATTCCTGTCAAAGGACACCTGCTTGACTGGCTTTCCATAAAATGAAGCCAGAGATCATGCTAGCAGGAAATGGTATTTATTGCTTTCTATACACCCTAGAAAGAAGTCCCAGGTATACCATTCAGATATCATCATCACCACTACCATTCATAATACTTAAATCCCCTTTGTGTAACTTGTTCTGAAGTACAGTACTGCAAATCAGCATATAATTCCTCCTGACAGCTGAGATAGCAGTCCCATTCGTTAATGCCTGAAAATTAAGAAGATTAAAATAGTTTAAATGGAAACAAATATATACTGCACACACACATTTAAAAAAAAAAGAGAGAGAGAGAGAAAGCACCATTATGATCCTTATCCACAGAAAAGTGTATTTTTAGAGAATAAAACTTGGCTGAGATTTGCATAATACTATAATATTCTATGGCAACTGCTTATAACCCATTTTCTTCTCTTGGCAGGGAGACAACTTCCTTCTCTCAAGGTCATGAGGAAGAAACCTAGCTAATGCAAAGACAAAGACAAAAGTTTAAGAGAGCACTTTGCCTCAGCTGTTGGCATGCAAAGACACAATAATGGTACTCAGACTGTTAAACCAAAGTGTGTCATCTAAATAACACAGAAAAACACCCTGGCCAAGAGAAGCATAAGAGCAGGAATAAAACAAAACCAAATCCTCTAAATCCATACAAATGAAAAGAAATCTATTCATTTTAAACCAATAAATCTGAGCCACAAATCTAAACTGCTTTCTTAGAGAGCCATCAGCATTCTCATTCAGTATCTTGAGAGGATAGCTGTGATTAAATCCAACGTTGCTGAAAGCAAAGGAAACCCTCAGACAATCTCATCATAGACAATATTTGAAACAATGTGTCACAGGTTGATTATGTGTCCCCAAAAAAGAAGTCATGCCTGCTTACAGAACAGTTTGATAGTTCATATGAAGCCCAACTCAGCTCAACTGTGTGAGGACCACAGCTGTCAGCCAAGCAAAATTCCTAGTTGGTGAAGTCACATTTGTATTTGGCACTTTTCTGAATGTAATCTTTATGGAAAAGTCAGATTTCAATTATACACATGTAAAACAGGAAGGATAGGATAGTGTGGGAGACGGTCCATTTGCCACAGGATAGTATAATTGCATTCTATTTACAGCAGTATAACTGAGATCAGACTGTCTTGTACGACCTAATACAGGAACTTGAATAATATGAGTGCAAAGGATCAGAGGATCTAATAGGAAATGAGCGATACTTTTCAGCTGATAAAGGTTTATCTCTTTCACAGGAAACAGCCAAATAAACCTCTTTAACACTGAAATAAATTTAGTAGTAGGCATTTTTTCATCCCTAAAATCAGGGTTTTTTTTCTGTTTTATAACTTTGGACCGTTAATTTCTATTATAAGAATTCCTTATCAGGCCAGAGCCATCCTTACCCTCTTTTTTTTCCTTTTCCCCCTAAGAAAAAAGGTTGAAAATTAAAGCTCTTACCTTTGCTCCATTGCAGTGGCTTTATACCTGTTGGGTACTACATACTACAGAGGAAGGGCAACATAATAGCCATGTATCAAGGGAGAGGTCCTAAATATATGTCATTTTTTCTAGAAATGATCAAGCACAATCATCTAATTCACTTTTATAACTATATGGAGGGTGTCATGCACAAAGTAGCAGAAATCGTGGTTTGGGATGAGTCATATTAGAGTCAACTTAGTAAAGAAGGACTAGAGAAAGCTGGACTACTTTCTTCTTCATCTGTAATGTTGTGTTTATGCATTGTCATTCTTTAACAGTGGCACGAGTATACAATAAATTGTATTTCTTGGGTTAGAAAGAGCTGTCTGCCAGTGTCAAAGGCTCAAGAAATATAAGACTATCTGTAGTCTTTAAAATATAAACACTTCTTAACTTCTTTGAGCATTAATAAAGTAACATCACAGAAATGACAGATCTGTTGCCTAATTTGCAAGTACAGTCACTAAAACTAGTGTAATATGCTTTTTATTGTATGACTTACACTTGACAAAATACCTTGTTTTTTTTGTTTTCTTCACAGGAAATAGAGATTTACAGTGAGATCCTGGTTCGGTCTGTGGTATAAAATATATTTGTAAGGCAGAACCTTAGGATTGCTAAGCTGATTCAGATTTGACATACATCTGGCCCTATCACTTCTTTCACCTAAGAATTATTCCTTGGAATGTTTTGAAGAAAAACTGGAGAAAATTGTCTATGTAAGCATGCATGTACAAAAGCCACAGGAAGCTGTACTGAAATTGTCTTGAAACACCAGAAAATAAACCACATTTAGGACACATCTGTGTGAATTTGCACTGACAATTGTATGTTTCACCTAAAACAGCAAGATGTGAGCTAGTCCAGAAGCCATAGAACTTCTACACTTCAACAGTAAACTAGTGCTAAACCCAAATAAATATATGCTGCTTCTCAGGATTTAATGGGTCAGGCTTAGTTCTGCACTAAAGTGGATGTGGTCTTTGCCTAAGTTTAACCAATTTAGAGTGCAAAGAATCTGCTCTGTGGCTCCCTATACCTGACCATGTTACTCTTTGGGAAAATAATTCACTTAATGGAATTGAATGCATAGGATGGAAGTGAGCATGCTCACTGAAAAAGTAAGGTAAAAATCACGAGTGCAGTGATTGAGGCAGTGCATAGTATCCATCTGTTCCTTTAAAGCAGGTGGTACCAAAAGTCAATACCTGAGTCTAGTGTTGTCATTGGGATATTCTCTATCACATTGTCGTGCTATCCTGCTGCTAAAGGGAGACAGCAAAATAATCAAGAAGGGCTTTAGTTAGCTGATTTTATTCACCAGCGCAAGACCTTTTCAATAACAACATCCACCTTTAACTGTGTAATTTTTATAGGATTCGACTGATCAAGTGGGAATTAGCAATTAGCACAACTAGAATGGAGTACACTGCTTGTTCCAAACAAACAACAACAACAAAAATAAAAAGCTAAAATAAAATGAAATGGATTAAATAAAATAAGGGGGTTACTATAGTGTTACTGCACCCTGAGTATGCAGGGGACACTCAATCTTGCAAAGAGTTTAAAATATATGCTAGCATTTCTATACTCTGAATGTACAGGGGACACACAGCCTCGCAAGGAGTCGTCTTAACCCGGTGTCCTAGGTCAAGGGAAGTGAAGGGATACTCACATCACAGTCCAACCAGAGGAATTGTTCAGGTGTTGTTCCTGATCCCTGCTCAGCTCATCCCTGCTAGACTCTGTCCTTTGGAAAGGAGTCTGTGACCGCTGTGACCATGCTACTGTCACAATCACAAGGTGGCCCTTCCAGTATCTTCAGGCGAGTTTGGCCCCTTATCAAGTGGTTGGCAAGTGTACCAGTTCTTCAGCGAGTTGGGGCTTTACAAATGTTAGGAGAAGCGGGACTCTCCTGTCTCCACATGACTCCCTCCTTCCGTTTGTTGTTGGGGAAAGCACCCAAAGACTCACATCGCTTTTATGATCGGTTTTTCTGTCATCCATCTGGCCCATCGACAAAGCTCGTCAGAGCTCATGCACTTCAGCAGTTGTGTTAACTTTTTACTTGCCTATCACATATGAGCAGGAAATAAGGGACTTACTTCATGATATAAATATACCTCACAAAAATGTTAAATGGTTAACTGGTTTCCAGCGAGAGATTGTAGTGATAATTAGGAGTGACTGGAATGAAGAATAATTGAAATAGTGGTATTAAATGAGTATTCAACAATCACATTAAATTACTGGGTTTTTTTTGAAATTGATCCATTCCTCTACATTTTTACCGCCTCTCATTCTGTGAGCATTTTGGTTAAACAAATGTATTCACGATTCACTACTACCATTTGGGGCACTTGTTTTTTCTTCTGTAATACAAATGTGTAACATTATTACATCTTAAAAGGACATACTATGACACAGTTGGAGTCTTTCAAAGGTTTCTTAAAAAGAAATATATGATTTACCAGAACATCCTTGGACCACATACACTTAGTTTGTAAAGATTTTGATTTTGTTGAACAACATATTGCTCCACTTTGCTGCATTAAGGGTGATTCAGTACTGAGGACAGGCTGCTAATAGCTCATGCCATTACTTTTAATTGGATAAGGTCCATTTGCACAAATAAATATTCCTGGGAGCATTCAGGGATTCTTGATTTTTGGCAAACCTTAATCACACAAGGTGAAAACTGCCCCATGACAGAGGGACTGTGTCAGCAAAGCCAGTTGTCTGTGCAGCCCCTCTTCATTTTAATTACTTGAAGAACAGGAACATGCTTATAAGCTGAGACATTGCTGCTTTGTACCTGATGAACTGTAAAACTTTCCTTTAAGGCTGAGGCTGCAACTGCTTTAAAGATGTCTGGATAGCTATGAAATGCCATGTGTATTACTCCAAAAGTACTTATGTCTGAAAGCCTCAAGTTATTTTTCAAAATAATTTTAAGGACAAAAAGAACATTTTAACTGGCCCACCTTTCAAAAGTAGCACATGAGAAGTCAGTGCCATGTTCTGCCTCAGCACAGTAAGCACAAAGCTATCTACATTCACAATGTAACAAGTATATCATTCTTTAGCTGACAGCAGAAAGCAAAGGTAGAGAAGGAAGGAAGGAAGGAAGGAAGGAAGAAAGGAAGAAAGAAAAGAAAAAAGAAAAAAAAAAAAAAAAAAAAAAAAAAATAGAATACAATAGAAAAGAAAAGAAGAAACAAAAAAAAGAAAAGAAAAAAAAAAAAAGAGAGAGAGAAAAGAAAAGAAGGAAGGAAGGAAAGAAGGAAGGAAGGAAGGAAGGAAGGAAAGAGAATAAAAAGACCTATCTAATACTTTTAGGCTTGTTTCTTCTGCCTAGGAATAAATCTTCTACTAGACATTTAGCAATAACTACCAAGCATATGATACTGGAGAATCTGAATTGATATCTGNAGGTAGAGAAGGAAGGAAGGAAGGAAGGAAGGAAGGAAGGAAGGAAAGAGAATAAAAAGACCTATCTAATACTTTTAGGCTGCCTAGGAATAAATCTTCTACTAGACATTTAGCGATAACTACCAAGTATATGATACTGGAGAATCTGAATTGATATCTGAGATAAAAAGGAAGAGAAGACAGAAAGGATAGAAATATTAAACAGAAATATAAGCACCAGGGACTAAAGATTTCTATCTGTAAAGAAAGACTTAAGAATATCATCAAGGTCATGTACTCTGATATCCTCAGATGATTAATCTGTAGTTCTCAATGTGCATTGGTTTGCTGAAAGAAAGGTACAAAATGTTCAGTAAGGCATATAACACACAGGACTACAAGGTTAGGGAAGGAAATTTTCCCTAAAGACCTCTTCTACTGTTCAGCTTTTGCCCTGGTCTGATTATCCCTGTAATTTCTACATAGTTAATATTTTGCATCAGTGACTTCTATGAATTAATTCAGTGCAGTTTAAAAGCATTCTTTGTCATTTCTTACCATTTACATTCTCAGGATTTATGTCTTCCTTTCCTTCTCCCCTCGCTGTGATTAACTCCAGTGGCTACCCTCCATGACTGGTTCGTTCTGTCTTCATTTGCCATGCTTATCAATATGTTTAATAATTGTGGCATTTCCTGAAAGAATATTGGACAATAAGCAACTAGCAATACGTGCATAAGGAAGGCTAGGCCTTTCTGCACAGTGGGGTTGCTAACTACCCATAGGCAGATGGATTGGGAGATGAATAAATACAGACATCACATACAGACAATACTGAGCTGGTAGATGACTTTGCAAAATTACGCTGCATATTCAGTGTCTTACTTCCCTATTTATTTCCTTAGCTTTGGATACTACTAAATGTGTGTGCATGATCTAGTGAAAAGGGTACACAAAGGGTGTTTCCTTAGCTGATTAACAACCACAGTTCCTAACTGTCAAGGCAAAAAATGTATCTTCCTTTCAGGAAGCATCTGCCAGTCTGACATGTTCTTTGGAGCTGCCATATGTACTTATCTCCTGATATTTTGTCTTGGATGCAGTATTCTGTAAACTGTGCCATGGATTGCTCATCCAGTTTTGGTACTGTACTTTTCAAACCAGCAGTCTCAGGATGTCTCTGTGTAAATCTTTCAACCCAGTGATGTATCATCTCAGATTAAAAGCAGAAGGTGCCTCTATTTTTGGATACATTTGTGCATGTATTCTGTCTGCTTCTGAAGCTGAAATTCACTTGAAACACATTTCTGACAGCTCCAACCTCAGAAACCTTTTGGGCTAATGGGAAATCACTAGCTGCAGTGATGCTTTTGTTTTCAATACTTCCAAAACCAACATGAATTAAACACACAAACAGAGATCTAGTCATAGGGCATTTGTGAAGTCATCCAATAGTCTTTCTTCAGATAGATAATCTCTTTTCTCTGTTCCTTACTCTGCTTCACCACTAATCTTTCCATGTCAGAGAGCTGGGTTACCTGCAAGGGTAAAAAGGTAACAATTCCCTTGATTTTTCTGCCTAACTTCAGGAAACCAACATTAACTAACATTTGTTAAATTGATCTTTTTTCCCTTGTTCTGTAAAATATTTGAGGAAATGTTTGCTGTATGCATTATCTTCTTCACATTAAACTGATGATAACAGTCCACATGTTGACAATTTACAGCTAACTAAAATATAAAGCAGTAAGATTTGGGATATTTTGAATTTATTTACCATTATATTTAATGCAACTATATTAAATTATAGTTATTCTATGGAACTCCCAAGAGTTTGTTCATAAACTCCTAATTTACACTCATTATGTTGTCCTCTGATACAACAAATTTCTAGACCTCAATACTCTATTTTCATTTTGCTTTTTCTCTAAGGTCTGCTCTAATAGAAAGGCAACTACTTTCATTACTAAAACATCAGCAGTTTACCATAGACTATTTCCAAAAATTTTGTAAGAGTGGGAAAAAATACAATGTTTCCTTGCAGAGCCCAATCATGTTATACCCCTGGGATCCGAAGAAGGCCCAGGTAAATAAACTTGTATCCAGATGCAGGTTGAAATCTGCTACAAACATAGTTCTTCCCTAGCTCTTACAGAAAAGATGAACAAGAAAATTGTCAATGAGATAGATATGAAAAATATTTGCTACTTAGAAGAATAGGACAAGTATATCTGATTCAGGTACCCATACCTTTCATTTCTACAAGTGATTGTGACAAAGCATATTCATCCCTTCAAAAAAGAAGATCATGTAGTTTGATTTAGACCAACAATAAATTACAGCTCTCCAGGATCAAGAAGATGTTAGCAAGGAATTAAGTGTGTGACTGGGACACCGTTTCTGAGCACAGTTGCTGAAGCAGTACTGTTCAAGCACCAAGACATCTGCACTGTGTTTTCTGAACATGTTCAGAAATGTTCTTTCTTATTATTACCACTTTTTTTTAAGGTTCCCAACACAACCAGAAATAACTAATTATGGGAATGTTTGCAACCCTTTATCTCCAGCTTGACTGGAAACAAGAAATATTAGTGTTTGGTATATGTGCATTTTTGTAGGCAACCTGATTTATATCAAAAGATACCCAGAATTTTTTGCAAGCTTGTTAGTACTGAACCTATTTCCAAACCTTATAGTATTTTACATTCAAATAAAATATTAAATGAAAATTCTTTTATAACCTCAAAGAGATATTGTTTATTGTTTTGAATGGAAGGAACTGAGCTTTCAGTACTTAGCTGAAGCATGTCAAGGTCAAGTTTAAATAGGACTCCAAAAGTTGGGTACACTTTAATATGCATCAGCTAATCATGCATACTTCTCAGTCCTTTGCATCTGTTCTCAATTGGGAGTGAAGGTCACTTCTATTACTAGCCAAGTTTAGCTAGTAGAGATAAAGGGAAAAAAGATCTCCTACCTGTGCCCCAGCAGGAAACTGGTTGTGCACATTTGCTGGAGTGTGGAATTCATTAGATGAATTGCTGTTGGCAACCTCTTAGTAACTGAATAAATCACTAAGTCCCCACTTTCTGTTTAGAAACGTTTGTCACACGCACACACGCACAAAAATACAGACAATTTATTTTTCAACGAATTAAAGAGTAAGTTGAGACAATTTAAAGAATTTACTTGTGTGGGACGGAAACTAAGGATAACACCAAATTCTCCACAGATTTGTTTTCGTTTGAAATTTACTCATAGAGTACATGTGTCCATAAAATAAGAAAACACAGAACTCCCTGAAATCTCTGCAACTTTGCAAAATAAAGCATCAGAAATACAGAATAGCACCATTCACTCATGCAATCATTTTTATTTTCCAGAGTAAATTAAGCCTCATTCAAATCAATTTTCCATTAGAGAGCCATTTTTCGCACACTTCTCTGTCCTAAAGGTAAGGAAGCCTACTACAAGTTCAGTTATATTATGCAGATACCATTCTCTGATTCAAAGGGACTATGGTCCAAGAATACTTGAAAAGCTCTCCCATGTAATATTGCCAGTTCTCACCATTGTTTCACAGATATGATATTTGTTACTTTAAAAACCTCATTTCTTTAGTTCAGGTCAAGATAGACTGATCTCACATTTCATACAGTCCAATCGGAGGCATGACAACTGCAGAAAAGTAACTATAGAGGTGAATAATAACCTTATATAATAACCTTGTGCAGAGATATTACACATGCAATTCCAATGAGATCAGAAATAATAGTATTTTTGTTTTTAGTGGATGCTGGATTTTGAATATACTTGTAAATAACTTTAGGTAGATATTAGTAAAGGTCTTTTCTTCCTTTAAATTTGGTAAGAACATAAAGAAGAATTTAAAGATCATAGTGTTTCAAAGAGAATATTTTATCTTTTAAGTGTTGAGTTTTTAATGAGCCATTTTGTTCTGTTTAGGAAAGTATTAAAAATAAGATCTCTTATAAGTTCTTTTTCTCTCTTACAAGACAAAGATCTGACATAAGAAATAAAGATTTCCCAGAAATTATTCAGGTTGCAAATATCTATTCTCAAAAGTCAGGAAATGCCATGGTTGATTATTTCTAGCATTAATTTGGGAGCCTTGTGTGCAGGCACCGTATTACAGTCTTTATTAATTCCACAGTCACAAACTATCACTACAGCTTGTCTTAGTCAGTGCTTAGCGGAAACAAAGTTTGCTGAAGAACTTCAGCAAACCCATATAATTTTCTGCCCCATATAATTTTCTACCAATTTCTTCTCTGTTCTCTTGTTCATGTGGTCCTCCTTGGCCCTTGCATTGCACAGTGAGAACAGTCATGCAAGTTCTGTCCCATGGAGTGGGCTCTGTTGATGGAGGGCAGGTCCTTGACACAATATTGCCTCTTCCCCAGGCAAGCACGAGTGTGTCCCTGGGGAGTCACTCTTCCTCTTCCTCTCAGAAACACTACGTATGAATTTACTACCAATTAATAATCAGCCACTAGATAGAGTCACCCATTACTTTAGACAGTTTCCAGACAAAACCTGTGAGGAAGAAAATATTTTATTTTCACATTGTAGATTGGGAATTAAGGCCCAAAAATATTAAGTGACTTGCATAAGTTTATCCAGGAAGTTTTAAAAGAGACAAAAGTTGAATCCCAAGCACAAGACTGCTCTTGCAATCATACAAACTTTTGAAAGTGTTGCTAGTCTTGCAGTAGTGTTTTTTTCTAGATCTTACTAAAACTTTTTAGAGTATTCTTCCCACTTTCTCATGTGCCTTTTCAAAACATGACTGTAACCTCAAAAACAAGAATAAGGGTTAGCAGCCCTTGTGCTTGTATTAGCACTGTAGAGTTTTCCAGGTATATACTTTCTGCATTGTCAGAAAGTAGGAAAAAAGATATTCTCTGAAGTAACTGCCATTTTTACAGATTACCTTATTTTGCCTTGCACACCATTTGGCACATGGCTGTTCATCATTCTAAACAAGTTCAAATCAAAAGAGCAAGCAAGGAGAGGGAGGAATATTTTAATTTTGTGTCATTGGGTTAAAATGCAAGTAGTAACCCTGTCTTGAAACGGTACCAACTGGAAAGGTGGGAGATTTTTTACCTGTAGGAACATCTGGTGATCCTTTTTCCTTGAAAAGCAGCAGGAAAGTGGTATCTGTTTCCCGTATACCTCCACACATGCATACAATGAGTGGGTTGGAGCTGCCTCATTCTCTCTGCCACCCTTACGCCAAAACCATGAGTAGGGCTGATGCAGAGGCAACATTCCTCACTGTCCTACTGTGATGATACATAATCCTTATTTAGTTGGGTTTTCTTGTTTGTTTTTATATACTTTTTAGAAATTTAATGTTGAACTTGCAACACATGCTCAGAGGGGAAAAGGTTTAAAGAATATTAAAAGCATGTAATTATTTTTTCCCCTGTTATTCCCAAGAAAGCTCTGCGGAACATCCATGTAAATTATTCATAATATTTTTATGAGCTGAACTTTCCTTTTGTGCAACATGAGAGAGCCATCTTCATTTTTAGCAGCTTGTAGGAATTCACTGTATGCTTTGGAGTAAATGGATGGAAATTCTGGAATACTTCTAAAACTGTTTTGTTCTCTTTTCAATATAGGTGCCTTCACTACAACTTGAAAGGTTTGGGATGCCTAATTTTATTAATCTTCCAAATTATCCAAAGATTGAAGTAAGAAAATCAAAACCCGGTTTGTTGGCTTGCCTTCCTTTTTGGTAAGATTGCATGCAGCTCAGAAAGCTACACTTAAATATGCCTCAGGACTGAAAAATAGGTGGAGAATGAATGTTACTAGGAAAAACAATATCCTTGCTCCAAAAGCATCTTTTGTTCATCAGCTTACCTCTAAGGATCAGGACAGGCTAACTTTAGATCATTTATTCAACTCTAAATATAAAATTAACAGTCAGCTTTGGTCCTAAGAAGAAATAGTTTTTTTTTTTTTCTACAAGCTGTTAAATGCTAATATTGCATTTGGCTGTTTATATACCCCCACATAAAGCATATTTATAGAAGACATTACTCTGTTTTCAGCCCTTCAGAACACAGAAAGCTAATACACTGTAAATCCCCCTTGGGAATTCCAGGTCTGGGCTGCCTGGAAGCATCGTAGTGGATGTTCTCCTTAGGAGCCCAAGGGAGACATATGGTACAGACTAGCATGCTGTGAAAAAGAAACACAACCTCCTTCTCATCAAAACGCAGATCAAACTTGAGAGGGGGTTGCTTTTCAGAAAATGGGCTAAGTGTAACAGAAGCTCATTTATCTTCCATTTGATCTTGACTACAGCTGGGATCTATATCCATTACGTAATGGCTTAATGGCCCTGAGGCCTTGCTAATAGTGTAATGCCGGTCACCTCCCAAATGATGGCACATGGCGTGTTATGTTATGGCAATACACTGTTAAGCCAACTAAAGGAATTGAAGGAAGTTTTGATTAGGCATCTGACCGATAACAAATCATTTGCTTACAAGCCTTTCTTATGCAAGTACAATTGGAAAATCACTGATTCCCACAGCACTGGAGGACAGCTCTCCTGCACAGCCTGTAGCAGAAGAGCCTTGAAAGTACGTTTAGATCCTTTCTTACCAACCACAGAGGCTAGGAATTTAAGAAAATGGGAGTGGTTTTGCGAGTAGCAGTGTCCAGTTTGGCAATACCAAGGAGGCAGAAGACTTCAAAGAGCAGGAGGCACAAGGCTGCGTTGGTGTCTGAGACCCTCATATACTGACAAGGCAAGAGCCTAGCTGCATTCCTAACACTCTGGAGATGCCCTCCCCAGACCCATCATTCCCAGGGCTCAAACGCTGAAACTGACCATTTAGAAGCACCAAAGGACTATGTCTGCTATCTGTCTTCACTGACCCTCGTCACAAACAGACAGAAATATCCATTAATTCATAGTCCACATATACACACATGCACGCCCTGATTTGTGTTTTTATGCTGTTAAGTTCAACAGTACCTGAACAAAGCAGCAGAGTCAATACATTCAGAAACTCTAAACCGCCTTAGTTTGGTACACCTCTCCCAAATGCCACTCAATAACTGTTGAAAAAGTTCCAATTGCTGAAGAGCACCATACAAACACGGGTTGATAACGAACCCGACACCCCACCTAAGGCAGACGCTGGGGAGCCCAAGTCAGGTACGTTACACTTAAACGTGAAGATAATTTAGACAGGTAAGAGGTCTTTTATGAGAAAATTTAGTGTGACCCCCAGCTTTCCTTTCCACTATATTATAAGATAGTCTATGAAGTTTCTCAGAACTTTCAGGTGCATGAAAACCACATAAGTGCTTTATTTTAGCTTCTTTTTTTTTTTCTTTTAACCTATGATCTGGCACCTCACCTGTTCACATCTTCCCAGAAACTAGAGATTGGAGATGGTTAGGCTAAATGTAAGGTTAAAATGTAAAACATAATTGCTCATTTTGGTTCAGATCACTGTTAAATACCTTCTCAAAGCAAATTCTCCAGAATTCTCTTGAAAACTGAGGTTTTATATGTATTTAAGAAAAATAATTAATTATGTGTATTTTAGTACTACTTTTTAATGTCTAATTTATTAGAAAGATTATAAAAATGTTGCTTGTGAAATAGCAAAACAAATATGACAGATATTCACTGAAGACTTTCCCCAACAACTTAAACATTAAATTATTTGTGTAAAGACCTCTGATTAGCTCTTAAGTGCCAGAAATATATAAACAAAGGTATGTTGACTGCAAGATGCAAACGATATAGATAAGTAGACATTCAAAAGCACTCTACCCAGATGTTCTGTCATTAAGCAGTATAGATACTATAACCTGCTGTTTATAGTTATATAAAAAATTACACCAATGATGTAAATTCTCATTTGTAATGAAATGGTACATTTCTGCACTTGAAGATATATCAGATATATCCTTCCTCAAACACATAGAATTTTTTTTTGTAAAGAACAGTTACATTAGTCTCTGGTATGGGTCACTGATCTGCAGAGTCAGGTGCTAACAACTGCATATACTTTCGTTAAATGTAGACATGACTGAGCCACAGTTTTAAAAATTATATCACATAAATCAATAATCCTTCTGAGGTTTCCTCCAACCTGAATTATCCTGTGATCCTATGATTACATTTATTTTGTGGCCTACAGTCTCTAAAATGAACACGGCACTAGAATCTGGTGAAACATCGTGTTCACAGCTCTCATAAACGCTGTTGTGAATGTTTCTCAAAGTGCAATACGCAGAAGTCCTGTCAGAAACTTGTCACAAGGCTTAATAAGCAAATTAGCTGGGCAGAAGCATCAGCACACCATTATCAGTGACTATTCAGCAGCAGTACGCTTGCTTGTGTCTTGTACTACCTATTTCAGATCAGGGTTTTCAAGATCCATGTCTCAACATCTAAATGCAAGCAAAAAGTGAGCTGTTTCCCCGGGAGCTGAAATACTCAGAAGTTATCGCTAATTTATATATGTCCTGACAACTTGTCAGCATTATTTGAAGTGAAAAGTGCTGTTCAAATAGACATGGTCTTGCAAGTTTAATCTTAGACACCCCTGAGCATTTTGTCAATACAAATGCAATGATCCTCTGAAGGAGTTCACCAGGACAACACATGAATAGGACATATCCAAGCAAATTTTACTTACTGGCGATTCAGTCAGCAAGACCTTTTACTCCAAATTACTATGGGGCAAAGGAACTAACAATGGACATGAGGTGTCGTACACAAGACATGCTATCTTTTCATATGGACAGAAGTGTAAGGAACTAAATACTTTTAGAGAGATTCAAGATCTCAAATAGTTTGATACTTTTTGAAAGGCTAAAACCTTTAAATTCTATGATTTGAATAGAGGCAAAAAACGCTCCTGTAGAGTCAGTCACACACAGTATTCCTCTGATTTCTTATCTACTCCTGAGATAATAGCTAATGTTGTTTTATTCTCATATACACCTTCCAATTCTTCCCAAAGGTCCTTTGAACTAAATTGCCACATTGCCACATATTTTCTGTCTCTTCTGCATTTCTGAGAAACAAAACTTGAAAAAAACACCTTTTCTTTTTGTTATAACTCCTCATCTTTTACCAATTATTTATAAGTTTTCCTGACACATAAGGAACAAACAAATCCACTGATTTTCTTATAGCAAATGTGCCTACTTTGTATTTAGCATGAAAATGGTAATTACTTAAGAAGTGTAGTCGTGAAAACACAGTATATTCTATTAAAATGTGTACAGAAGCAGGTCCTTATAGAGGCAAATCCCAGCTGGTATGAAATCAAAATACCTCCTCTACATCAGGCCTATATTAAAAATGTATACACATATGCCATTTATTATCAAGAATATCGAATAAGAACGGCCCAGTTGCAGACAGCATGAAGATATAATCTCATACATAACAGAATCACTCAGACAAATGCACTAGACGTGACAAACCTTTCCAAATGCATCCATGATGTCTGCACCGGTCTTGGATGATCTCAGAGAGTGCACTCTGCATGCACAGTGTCCCAGAGGAACACGACCCATCTGCCCCAGTCAGTAACTCTTCCATATGTTCCTAAAGTATTTAAATAATGGGCAAGCTAGTGTGCAAAAATCAAGTCAAACCAAGGGCTTAACATTATATTTGTTTCCAACCCCACTCTACAAAATGAGCTCTTTTCCTTCCCTGATATATCTGTATTTTATATTATATGATATTTCTTTGTACAATATATGTGATTAGGGAACTGCGCAAGTCCTATTATCTGCGACATTCTACTAAATGATTGAAAATCTTTTCTCTTCTTTGTAAGTTATTTGCAGTTTTTGTTGCCTGGCTCCAGAGAAAAGCTATGAAAGTCCAACAGCTTCAGCTGTTATTACTTTCTTTGCTCCAAAGGGCATTCTCTCTCCTGAAAGATCTGAAAGATGATACATTTTCTCATGCCTTAACCACTGACTTTGGAGGAAACACAGTCACTTTTCAGAATGTGTCAGCACATCTCCTTAATTAGCAGAAGCATCGCTGTTTGAGAGGCAATCCTGATCATCCGACACTGAGCACATCATTGTTTCTTCTCTGGAGTGTTTTCAAGCCCTGCTACCTGTAAGAAGGAAATCCTCTCAGCTTAGTAAAAAGACTGAAAGATGCCCCTTCTTTCAAGGCGATCATATGGTGTATGAGAAGCGAGTGAACTTTATTAGAGTTCAAGAACAAGTAATTTTGGAAATTAAAAAACGAAGAGAATTTTGTGGAAAAACTGACATTTCAAAGCTGTTTTCATTATAAATGGCTTAAAAAAGATTTGTTAACCTTAGGAAAAGAACAATGATATTTTTTAATTTGCTGAGTTACATTCTAGTTTCCAAGGTTGTTCCAATATCTGTTGTTTAGATAGCACTGACCACACTGATGTTAGGACTTGCCAAAAATGTCAGTTCAAAGTATCCACAATAATATGATCTACTGGTTCCATACCATTTATATTTTTCTTCTCATAAAATTTTGTTTTTTACCTGAAAAGTGCTTCATGAGAAAAATAAAACACCTTGGCTTTTACATCCTAGACATACTTTTGAAATAAATTGTCACTTTAAACCAATGGTGATGCAGTACTTCCGTCTTTTGTAATCCTGCTAATAGTTCTAAAGACCCGTAGAGTAAGT
Source organism: Crypturellus undulatus (assembly GCA_013389825.1). Classification (NCBI taxonomy): domain Eukaryota; kingdom Metazoa; phylum Chordata; class Aves; order Tinamiformes; family Tinamidae; genus Crypturellus; species Crypturellus undulatus. The sequence goes on along the minus strand of VWPW01013586.1, from coordinate 128,823 downwards.
TAATCAATATACTTTACAAAAGGAGTACTTGGCATTTAAAAAAGCAAAAATAAGTAGAGATTTTATGCAGTCACAACGTCAGTGCAGGAATTTACAGAGTTTTGGTCACCAGATAATGTCTTTTGCGAGTATTTTGCAATAAAATGCAAAATAAGTGTGGGCCTTAGTCATAAGGAGTGGCTGCTGTTTTTGTAAGGAGATTTTTGTTGACTTTCCTGCTCCCCATGAGCTTTCTTGGATTAGAAAATGATTCTCCTGCTCAAACTGCATGACATTTCTAAGAAACAACATATGGCATGCATTATTTTATCAAAGCCATGTGCTTGTTGCAGTGACAAAGCCGCTGGGCTGAGGCCCTCAAGTTTTGCTTGCTTTAAAATACTGCTGCTCTAAGCTCTGCACTGTTAAAAATATTGGTTTAGTAGCATTTCCAGGAAATTTCTTTTCAAACCCAATAAGGCCCAGAAAAGGATGCCTCAAAGTAGCATTTCTTTTTTTGGGTACCAAAAAAGAAGAATCTTAATAGTGCAAAAGGACATGACATTCCCTTTTCTTTGTACTTTTCAATCTTCCATGACAGCCAGCACCCTGTTAATCAAAGAAAGAGCAAACCTCACTTCTCCTTTCTCTCCTTCCCTTGTACTTGGCCATTCAATGGAGTTTTTGTACATCTGACTACAGTTCTGACGAAGAGCAGTGGCACATGTTTAGATCCATGGCACAACACACGCTCAACAACTCTGAAGTATGTTGAATAAGCTCACAGCCTCCAATGTATCACTGTAGTCACTAAATAGGGTTTCTCTATATATTCCTAGGAAATCCTGAACCAAAGCACTCAGTACAACAAACATACAATATGAGCAGATGCATTCCTAATGGATCCAGGTGCCTTTCCCAAACAGTATTTTCCATCCCCCTCATCTTTTCATCTGGGACTTGCCTCAGATGTCAAAATGAGACTTTGTAATGAAACAGGTGATGCGTAATATACGAGATGCAAGACAGAGACCTCCCAAGCACAGTCCTTCTCTAAAGAAGATTGGGAAAGGGAAATTGTGCCTTTTAGGCAGGAATTTTCCTCCCAGGCTGTTCCCAGGTGGGGCAATAAATGTTTGGCTAAGTGTAGGCAAAAGCAGAATGCCACAAACTAATCCCAGAATCAAAGGCTTTTTTAGAATTCCAATACTGTATTTCTGCTACAGTGTTAGAATAAAATATTTTATGGGATTCAACTAATTGAACTCCCTGGAAAAGTCCTGCCTTGAGCTCTGTTCTCAGTGCTCTCCAGCAGATACTTTTAGTTTCAGCCAAGTGTGTTGGCAAACCATGCAAACCTCTGTCACATTATCTTAGTATTTTTAGATTAATGGGACAAAGGCATCTTATAAATAACACATCATCTTGCATGTCAGCAGTGTGTTCCCATCCCAAGCATGCAGAAGCATCTGACAAAGTATTGGCAGATCGCTCTGGTCTATCCCAGCATATTCCGAGCAGGATACCCAGGAGAGATGGAGGCAAACATCTGCGGTTTTCTGCAGTATACTGCTAGTTTTCCCAGCAGCAGCACCTGCCAACCCAGCAGCATCCTCCCATCCCAGTGCCAAAATATAGGCAGGGATGTGGCTGGAGGGGGTTAGTACGGGGTGTCAGGAGGCTGGAGGACTCTGCCAAACCTACCCACTGACTGCTGCAGAAATCTTCAGGGATAAGAAAACTCCTTGCTTTGTGTCAAGAATAAGTCTGAGCTGGCATGGGTTGGAAGATTGCTGGGCATTTGAATAGAAAGAAAATGATCTTGCTCCTTCCCATTTAATGTTACACAAATGAAGGTCAGTAAACACTCATATATCTGATTACATTTTTAAGGTGAATGAGAAACAGATCAGTCCTTTATCCTCTTTCCCTCCTTCAGCCCTTTTCCCTCCCTGCCACTGACTGCTACTCTCAACTTTCCGAAGGTCACAGATCATATTCCAAGAAAGCAGGCAAAAAAGGGCAAGTATCAAGGGAACTCCTCCTACTGCAGAAGACAAAGAATACCTAGGTATGACAAAAGACATACACCTCAGGCACTGTTAGGAAGTGAATGGGGGTTACCTGAATAAGACTGAAATTATGGCTTGCATTTCTACCTTCAGCATTATGGAAGCATGAGAAGTAGCTTTCCAGCTTTCATCACTCAGAAGACTTAGATCCACAGATGGCTGGATTTCTTGCAAGAGGATATGTCCTTGTAAATAACTATCCTACTATAATTAGAAGATTCTTTTGAAATCTCTTTCTTTTGCAGAACCCGGAACTGAGAAAGACCTTTTACGGACCTCAAGGTATGTGGAGCCAACAAGATGGTTACCCATAAAAATGTGTGATCAACGCACCTTTATCACAATAGACCCCAATTAAGCAAGAAATAGCTGATAATCTTTAAATGAGTTCTTTTCCTACCTGATGAAAAAGAAGCCCCCCCTTTTCTTTTTACCCTACCTCCCCCAATTTGGTATCTTTAGGAATATTGTTCAGTTAACATTCAACACACCAGACTAATCATGTTCCCTACATTCCCTATTACAAGCCCATCTTCTTCACAGAACGAGCATGTAGGTTTCCAGGTTTTCAGATGTCTTCTGATTGCAACGTATTTTTACGCATGACAGCTGGTACTGCTGCAGAACTAGAGACGGCACAGTCAGATAAATCTATTCCATTTAGAAGCTATTCATGCCCTCCAGCATTCCTGACCAGGGTAATTCATCCCATGTGTTGTGAAGTTGCATCAAACCTGTTATGAGAAGATTAGGAATGCAGGCTTTCTTTTTTTTTTTTTGATAGGTCAACACACAATACAGAGAAATAATTCTATTTCAGTGTTTCCACATCACTTGTGGAAGGTAAGCAATTAAAACTCAGACAAACTGAGGCAACCTTGACACATGCTCATCTGAGTAAGAATTCCCATGGTGATCAACTATTAACTCTTTATTTAGCAGACATGAAATACATGCTTAGAAAGCCTTTATACTTATCCTAAAGATATTTAACAGAGGCACAGAGGCAAACACAAGGGTGTCATATTCTGTAGAGATCAAATCTGAATTAATTCAGTGAATCTCAGGCTTGAATCCTCACATATTTCCTTATGATATTTCTGGGTTGGAGCTTCCTAAGAAGATTGTCTATATCATACCTTCTCAATTTTTCCCAGTGTTTGGTAGCAGGAATATGACACATATCTGCCTTAGAAATAAATGCTCCTCTACTTCTCTCAAGAGTGAATTGTCTGTGGCACCCACTTCTCTATCAGCAAATTAAGGGGCCCACATATATAGGCAGGCTGATCCACTATACATATTCAATGTATAAAGCTCACTGGCAAGGGATTTCAACCATATTGCTGGATATGTTTCCTTTTCTTCACAGCCCATTGTGATTAGATTATTCCAGTGTTGCAGCTGTAGATTGTTCTAATCCAGTACAAATAGTCATTGCTCCAATTTTCCCCACATACATTACTCCTTAGCATATGTAAGATATACAATAATGGCTGACCTTACTAAGACTCACGACTAGGAGCCAAAAATCTTGCATATGAAATAGAATAAGTAAACAAGCAAACCGAAAAAAAAGTGACTTTAAAAAGTTATTTCCCTATTTGTATTTCTTAGGAATTTCTGGTTCTGGCTAGCATTACCTACAATATAAGGACTACCAGAAATATTTTAAGGAAACAACTGAAGCATTGTAGGAAATCAGACAAAATATAAATGAAGTGTGTCAGATGATAGGTGTCCAAACGTAGCTTGTTTTGGTCCCTGAAACTTTTGGGTTGCAAGTTACCACTGACATCTGTCCTGCTGTTATTTCTTCGCATTTCCTCAGCAACATGCCTCGTGACTTTTTGCAGCATCGGCAACAAGAAAATTATTTTTGACAGCATTTTGGAAGTCCTATGAGCCAAGGCTGTGCTGTTCGGTGAGGGACTCCATCACTGTACTGGAAACTGCAATAGCCTTCTGCCTCCAAAGAAAACATTGACCCGTGGAGTGCAAGCAACCTCATATTGTTACAGTTCAGAGCACTCCACCCTTATGGGATGTGCGAGGTCTGAACTCCCAAATGATGGGACCGAGCTCAGGGCACACAGAGAAACACTGTCGTCAAAAAGAGGCCAAAGTCAGCCAAAGAATTCTAAACAGGAAAGCCAAGAAAATATAAATGTTTTCCTCCTTTACAGAGGTCAGCCTATGGCAGATTTTTCTCATGTGTACTACATCTCAGCCATTAACCAGGCAAAGCACTGTGGTGGGAGCCTCATGAGAAGGAGAAAAATCTCAGTTGTTTTGGAAATAATATATTACGTCCTGATTAAATAAAAAGCTGTGCTTTAGCAGTTCAGGCAGTATGAATGGCAGCTAGAGATGTCAGTGATTAGATTACAGCTTAGGAATTTGCTCCTAACTATCAATTATTTAATACTCACAACTTGGGAAAAATGAAATATTTCAGTTATTTTTCTAACTACAGAAAAGGAACCCATTAAAGCAGGTATTTTAGAAATAGTAGAGTTCAAGAAGAATGCTTAAGGGAAAGTTTTACCATTTCTATCAAAAATGGCAACTGCACATTAAGGGTATAAGAAAAAAGATTTCCTTAACATGTAAGAACACATGCAAAACGTGCAAAGCGGAGAGAGACTTATAATTCTAGCATCATAAATGGAAAAAAACTCTCAAAAATATTTCTTATGGAGGCTCATGGACTCAGTATGAAACAATATCTTTCTTATACATTAACTCAAAGAGAAAACTGATAGTCTTTTGATATAAGAAGTCCTCTGGAGAGGAAAGCTGATATTTTTGTTTGAAGAATATTGAACAACATTTCAGCACTGTCTCTCAGCATAACTGTGATCTCTGTAGTGATCCCAGGTGTCATATACTGAAGTCATGCCCAGCATTATGAGAATCTTCAAGGAGCAGCAAGTTGTTAACTTGATCTGTAGTAAGACCTTCATGTCTTAAGGCCAGAAAGATTTGGGAGTGTAATGATAGGACCAGGCACATTTTTTATCCATAGATGTTTATAAATATTTCACTGTATTTACATATCATTGGATGTATCACTAGATATTTTTACCTACATGGACACTGAAACGTAGCAATACTACTGAAATCTCATCTCAAAAAGTCAACCTCAAACCTTTTCTCTCACTTACCACAAGTGCATTAATATAAATCAGAGTCACTCACCCTTCTGAATATTCAGAAGTAAACACAATGTTAATGCGAGGCATCTAATATTAATGCCATCCACAAATAGAAGAAAAAGTTGACAGCCTTAAACCATAATAATCACACAGTCCTGAAAATAAATATGGAATGATCTCAAAATAAGAGGGGTTTTTTTAAGCATTCAGCAGTAGTCTGAACCATTTCAAAAGAAATCCGCAGAGGATAATTTAATTCAGTCTCTGTCCAAAACAGCTGTAAGATGCTGCTACCAAGCATCCAGATTTGTAGTTACACTTTTAAAACGCTGAATTCAACACGCTATTAATTGTATTTTAAACTCTTATGCTATACCGGACAATAGGCAACATATAAGTTCTCATTTTAGATATTTGGGGATGGGGATATGGCTGCTATGCTATACTAGGGCTGCATGCAGTCCCACTCTAAATGTGAGGAAAGTGTGCAGGGGATAAAAATCTCTAGGAAGAGCCCTGTTCTCCCATTGCAAAGATGTGTGTGACTGAAAATACTTATGAATCCATCTACTTCCATGCTTTTCTGTGGGAGAGCCGTAAATACAGGGTACATATATTTTAATGAATAGACTCAGCCTCTGGAGTATGATCAGAACTTTCCCTATCCACTTGCAGCATTATAATAAATCCCTTCATGTTCAGTACAATATCACATACAACATTTAATACAGTAAATGGCTTCAATATATTACAGGACATAATAGTAGTACAGAGGGATTGGTGGCTGATGGCAGGAGGATTCTGTTTAAGCCACTCAAAGAACCAATTTTGCTATCTTATTAAAAAGTCCCTAGCACGTTAAATCTTTGCAGTAAATCCTTCCTTTTCCCATTTGAAATATATAACAAATAACTGCTCAAGAAGACCTGGGGGTATTAAACATCAATACATAAAGTTTCTGCTGCAGGCGCTAACATCATCACTTACTGCTAAGCACATACAGACATGTCATGAACACAACACAATGGGAAAACAGTTGCTTCATCTAAAGATTTTGCTGTTGTTAAAACTTGAATTTTTGTGTGTTATAGGAACACAGGAAGGCACAAACTCAAGAGAGAAAAAAACTCTGCCCTCATGACCTCAACCATTCTGGGATTGGGAATAAATAAGACTTCTGAGGAGAAAAGAGTGGGCTAGGGCACCAAGAAATGACCTGAGCATGCAGTATCACAGAACAAGGTAGAGCAAAGAGAAGAGCCAATACCCCTTCTCTTCCTGCTGAAGGCCTCCATTGACACAACAAGCTGCTTTTCCCACATGGTTTGCCATTCTGCCATTTCAAAGGCCAGTCAAAACAGTAGAATAGAAGATGCTTTCTCAATTGTATATAGGATGCAAATATTACTAAAAAATGGAGGAATCCCAATGTATTATACCGATCCTCCTCCTTGAGGAGTAAAAGGCACATATCTTTTAAGTAATCCACTGTGGTTTATCGTCTTTATACCTTAATTATACCACCTATCTTAAGACTTCAGCACAACATTCTTAGTTAATTTTGCATTTTGGGTCACATCAGAGAGGGGTGGGTGCCTCAGAGAGGACAATTTGGATCATACTAGTACCTTTGCTCTGCATTGCTGACATCTGTTTTGCAGACATATCTGTGCAAACAAGCCAGCAATCTAATGCTTCATCAATGAAAAGTGATACCTTCTTATAAAATATTTTTTGCAATGAAGAATTGAAGCATATGAAGCAAGTAGTACATTAAAAACATGTACAATTCAATTTTACTGTGCATTCCCTCACAAGAAAGTGAAATTGATCCACTTGCATAAAGATGCCATTCTACATTAAAGACATTTCTGTTTCCCAGAGCTTCGTGGTATCTTGAAGGTATGAAAGCTGGTATAAACATGTTATTCTGCTCAGTAATTTGCAAACTCTTTTTTAGTAGATTTGTTGGATTCTGCTGAATGTCAAGGTCAGCAAAGAAAGCCTTCTGTTGCTGATGACTTACTCCTGAAAAGTGTGCACCAGACAATTGTTCTGCCTCATCAGAGTCAGATTTGTTTTTAGTAGACTTAAATCCTTAAATCCTTTGGCAGGAAAGAAAATGGAAGGATGTTACCTTTTCTGTACTTTATTATCAGCCATTTTTTTTTGCAGTATCAGGAAATAAAAATTCTAATCGTTTAGGAAGTAACCTTTCTAGCATTGTTTGTATTTGATATAGCTACACTGTTTTCATCAGAAGGCTATTAAATACTAATTTAAAAGGTCATAGTTCACACTTCATTAAAGAGATCTATCAGAAACTTGCTGAGGTTACTTAATGAAAATAAGATTTTTAAAATAGTAAAAAACTCAGCTGGCTTTTGCTTGTCTTGGTGTCCACATAGAGATTATGTTGCAGGCATAGTGAAGAGACATATTGAATTCTGAGTGTTGAGTTGCAAAACAGTTAACACCTAAGGCTAGTTTATCAACAGATATTTCTCTTTGTTGTTTTTCAAATCATTAATCAAGATTATTATTAAAGTAAGAGACCATGAAAGATACTCCACTGCATATTGAAATCAGTGTTTCATGTTTCACTTCGCCTTCCCATTAAACTAAATGTTAAAGGGATTTTTTTAATGAGGCAGAAATCTTTTTGTTTAAACAGTCTCTGAAAAATGTGATGTTGACAACTCTCTACTACCACTTACAAGCTTCCTAACAGGAGCTTCATTCCCCATATTCCTGTGTTTTATGCTTGTAGATGAAAAATCCAGCCTTGGTGCTATCCATTTGCCTGTAGCTTGTCCATGGTAGATATATCTTCAAAATATAGATTAGCTTTCCCTTTTCACTGAAATTAAACCTAGGGTCCAAATAAATGTACCTAGAGTCTTGTACTGATTCTGGAGTCTGTCAGAAATCCTGAAAAATCTCTTTAAACTATCAAAATGTCACCTATTTAGGCTCAGTGGATCCTCCAAGTCATCTCATTTAACAGGTCACCGGATGTTTTGTCTAAGGGACTTTTGTGTGTGATCTTGAGTAACTAGAGGACAGTGGCTGCTGGGAGTATTGCCCTGATCACAACGGGAATTCTTTGCAGCAGTCTGTAACGGCAGACAGGTACCAGCTCCTTGTGCTTCCTTGGGGACAGCATCCCCAGCTGGATCACATCAGCTGAAACTCATCCCTGCAGTCACCTGGCGGCTCTGCCATCCCTTTGTTTCAGAGGGCTGCAGTGATCTTAGTTGTCTGCTGATTGATTTATGGTCTGTAAGGAAATTTCATTCATTATTTATTTTGATTTTTGAAACTAGCAGTTTCAACTGAGCATGAACGAGCTATCAGAACAGTGAAGAGGCAGGTAACCACATTCTGTATAAGCCAAAGCTATGGTTTTGGCTTAGTGATACCCTGTGAAACACGGCAATACGATAGGGAGCAACAAAGGTGTTAGTATAACCCTGTCCTCCAGGAGAAGGAGCTAGCAATTCATCACCAAGCTGATAGCTAAGGGTATTCTGACTATTGATGATGCTTGCTCACCAGTTCCCTTAGTCAGCAAGCTGACTGGGAAGGGAAAAGAAATGAAAGAGATGGCAAGGGTGGCATTTCAGCCTACTCTTATAAAGACTTTCCATTCACCAACCTGCATCACCTCAATTTTGCTCATGGTGGATTTGAGCCAAGTTACACAGAGAGTAATTTTTTTGTTATAACATCTAGTGACTATCTCAGCATGTAGTGAGATATACAGTTTGCTAGCCAGGGAACTTTTTTGAAAGCCTTGGGTTGTAACATCTGTATCGGCCAACATGATAACTCATTGATGTTGAGCTTGAAGTTGCTCTTTTAAAGTGACATAATGTATTTTAAGCATGCGTCAACATGCGGTGTGGCACCGTATCTAAGACAAAGTATATGGTATTATATCAAAAATATATCCAGCTGAGTTGCCAAACATGAGAAATTCAATCTAGATTCTGTTTTTTCTTTCTTGGACTTCTTTTAAAACTGCCTGTATAGACAACTGCAATTTCTCTCTGTAAAAGAAAAAAAAATCAATAGAAGGTGATCATGTGGAGAAGAATATAACTAAATTAGAAAAAAAAATCTAAATCTTTTATTTATCTTGGTTTGAGTGCCTAGAGCTGACAATCTAAGCAAAATTCAGAATTTCTCTCCAAAAGGAAATTAGTGCATTTATGGATTTAGGCAAGAACTAACACTTTCCAGGAGACCTTAATATAAGCAGATTCCAGAAGGCAAACCTCTTTCAACAAAGTATATTTACTTAAACTCAGACTTTCCCTGTGTTTTTGTATTTTATGGTTTTATTAACTAACATGTCTGTATGATATTTTAGAAACAAGATGAAACATATTTTTTCAACTATTTTTGAACCGAAGTAACAGAATATACAAAGCAGCCTCCTTGCAATTAGCAGACTGTGAAACAATATAAAAAAATTTAAAAGAATGAAATTTAAATCCAAAGCTTTTCCTGAAAGATAGATGTTCCCATACTGAGGGTTTTATGCAAAATATATTTCTTTTCTCTCTGTTTTTTTTTTTTCCCCACAAAATAAATCCTTTTAGAATTCTCAATCGGTTTTATCAATTGAACTTTCACAGATATACACTAGTAAGAATCAAGGTAAATAAGTGTTGGAATATAAAGAAAACACGTTTTGCATTTTATTATAGTGAAAGGTTACAGAAACTATTCACGTGGAGTTTTGTTGAAATAATAATAGATTAATTACCAGGATAAGCTCAACATCAAAACTCAACATCAGCAAAAGTTGCAAATTTACTCCTTTCATAGAGAAATATCACAAGAGAAAATGACAGCTACTGTCCCTACTCTGGGATTACACCGACTCCTGGGCAGACACTAAAGCTGCGAGGATAGCCTATTTCCTTGGGGAGCAATGGGAATTTGCTACTTGGAGCATAGCACCTTTGTGCTCCAATGGTGTAGCAGGCAACAGAAATAAGAAATGGGCAGGAATCAGTCAAAGTACCAATGAGGAACATGTTCAAGAGGAAGCAGAATCTGAACACCAAATTGGCCTGATTGATACTTTTCTGTAGAAGGCTTGGATATTTTAACAAAGTCAGTACTTCTGGCTGAAGTGTGTTTTTTTTTTTTTTTTTTTTTTTTTTTACTCCTGTGCTCAAATAAGTATTTCTTCTTAATAACTTGGATTTCCCCAAGTGAAACCATACCAACATACCCCATCAATGTCATCTTCTAAAAATACAGTCCATGAGGATCCATGAATGTTGACTGACTGTGCTGAAGAGGCAGCAATAATTCCCTTTTATTTAGCTTTTCCCACTTCATAAAACAGGTAGAGAGAGGGAATATGAAAGCTGGAATTTTCCCACTAAAACAAAACAAATTCTGGAAGTGGTTTACATTTTCAGTAATTATAATCATCTTTAGGTGAAACAAAATATCTTGTCCCTGTGCAGCTTATACATCTACATTGAAAAAAAAATCTTATTATGACATATTACATCAGTGAAGATGGCATAGAAATTATTTCATGGTGCTGTTCATCATTTTTCTGTTTGAAAAACATATATACTTTCATTATAAACATGCAAATAACTCCTGTCATTCTTACAGTCTATTGTTCTCTTTCAGGTTTGTACTGCATTTGTGCCAATGTCAGGAGAAATTGTCCATTTTGTTAGATCTTACAATAAAATTTAACCAGTTTCAATCACAAGTTACTCAAACTATAATTTCACTTATGACTTTCCAGTCACTGAGGTTTCTCTGTCACTCACATTCTTCTGACCATATCTTAGCAGTTGTTCGAAAGGTGACAGCAATTATGGATTTCACCAGGTAGGAATTATTAACAACCAGTAGGCTTTCATAATCTATACTGTGTGCCAATGAACTCTCATGATCTTTCTTTAGCAAGTCCCTGTGGAACATTTTTCAGGATAAGTGCCACTTGATGCATTTGTAAAGACACTAATTGATCCAGCTGATTACACAGGTCCTGTTTCAAGCAAGGCACCTAACTGCAAAATTAAAGGTAAACTTGTACTTAGGTACTTTTCTGCCCTTGGGTCATAATGAAATAATTTATTATGAAGTTACAATAGACTCTTGACTCTGAATTTCCTGCCTTCTACACTACAAAAGCTCACCCTTAACCTTTCCTTAGCAGGGATTTTTCATTTAATGCCCCATGGAGTCTAAAGACAGATGAGCTGGTGGTATGAAGAGGTACATAAATGCTTTGCACATTGACAGCTCCTACCTTGGAATGTGGTTTACAGAAAAAATGCTACCATATGTTGAAGAAAGTTTTCATATCTCCTTTTCTTTTTCTTTAATACCTTCCAGACAGCAGAACAGGACACATGACTCCTATCACAGTGGCAGTTTAAGTAATCATACAACTGCTGATATATGGGAAACAAACTGTAATGCCTACTTCTAACCATTGCTGTAACCCAGACTCCAGCAAGCAGGAAATCTGAGCCCTGTTACTCTTCCTTGTTGCTTTTATTACTACGGTGCATGAAAACATCAAATCTAGATAAAAATTCAATTAGTTTCCAACTTTTATACAGCACAGATATTTTCTCCTGGTGAAGCAACAGCTAGATTGAAAATGGTGTGCTCTAGAGTAGACTGAGTATTTATACTCTAGAGTAGACAGAGTGTTTTACAGAGTGTATGATATTAAGTAAACACCAACTTAGCAAAATTCCAACCTAGGGTTAAAAAGCAAGAGCCCCGTTTAAAGATTCAGGTGAAAGAGAGAGAATCTATAAAATTTTGGAAATAACTTTAAAATTAATCAGGGCCTAAGAATGAAAGTATTTATCATAATAATCAATTGTGGGATTTTTTTCCCCTAGATCGACCTTTGTGCATTTGTTATTTCGATAAAAATAGTTATCAATAGTAGATTTGAAAAAATATGCAAATTAATGGGACATATTTTCAAAATGATCTTTGAGAAGAGAGGCAAAACTGAAAACAAAGGGATCACTCTCTTATTTCTAAAAGTGTTGTGCTGAATAAATAAGCGTAAAAGACTTGGAGCCTAAAACTGAGACAAAAGGACGCAGTTCTTTGTAGAGGTTATTATTTAGGGATTATAACCCAGAAAAGGCTACCATGTAGAGAAACTGATATATAAATAGGTGTGAATGGACTCTTATTTTTAATGCTTCTTTAAAGGTCTTCATGTACACACAGAAATGTGGATAGCCCATTATTTTCTCTACCAGTTTTTAATGCAGCCATGTGTAAGCCAGGTCCAGGCCAGCAGCCTGTAAGTATAATTTAAATGCAAATTCATCATCCCACTCTCACTTCTAAAAACAAAACACTAAATACTGACTACTGACTACACTGGGCAAAGGTCTCTGCTCTTTTTGTGGGTGGACCAACATGCAGGTAAGACAGAAGAGATGCGGGACCAGCAGGGAAAGAATATCTACCTCTACACAATGGTGATTAGGTTACAGACCTTGGAAGAGGAAACTCTAAGTTTTGATCCTAAATCAATTTTAAAATGACTACCTGCTGTAAAATTCACAGATATTCTCTGCTGCAGGACGGGAACTCATGTTTTATAACTACTAAGGTATTAGTACCCCAAGTAGTGTTTAGAAATGAAAGGCCAGTGCCGGCTGTGCTTAGTGCACTATCATCTAGTGTATAGAGCACACTGCTGGGTAAATCCTGCCATGCGCTGAAGGCATCTTTACCATGAGCTTGAGTGCCTCAGAGGAGTGCTTGAGTAAATTATGTTGTGGAAAATGTTGGGAACCAGTAATATTTAGGCTTCCTCAAGTTCAGGGAATGTATTCAGAACACTCTTCCGGCTCCTAAACTCCTCCTGCATCCCAAACATGAGTGTTGGTGACTACATGTACAACTTCTGGCCAAGGATTGCTTGTCCACACTGACACTAATAGCATCAATACATGGCACGGCTCCTCATATTCCTTAGTTCTGCTGTCAGTCCGTCACCTCAGACAAGCTTTAATGCAATGTAAATGGAGAGAGACTCAATTCAAATGCCAGTTTTTCAGTTTCCCCTTTTTTGAGTGATGTACTGAGATGGTTCTCTCATCAAACTGACTTTTCATCTTTTATTTGGGAAATTTATAAAACAAATAAATGAAGGGGTCATAATTACAGTTTCCATTTCCTGAGATCAGCCAGCTGCATCTTTAACACAGCAAGAAATTAAAATTGTCCTTCACAAATACAGCTCTTTGATGTGTTCAGTATTTAACAACATACAGATAAACTCAAGAAATCTTTCAGCTGTAGTCTAATTCTAAGGTATTAAATTACTGTGATATTTCAGTGTAAAATGTCATAATGCATTTATTAGTCTTTATTATCTCTATTAGAGATATTTTGCATTTTGTTCAGAATTACAAGTAGTTTTATCTGCATAAATTTCATACCATTTTAATAAGATTTGTATGAGCGATTACTATCCTGGCTGTTAATAGAGGCAACACTAGGGCTAAGTGGTATTCACAACCCCTGGAAAGAGGCCTGTTGAATGCCAACCAAGCAATGCCAACAGCATGGACGCTGTGTTGGACTGTTCTTTGCTGAAACCTGTGGGGCAAGTGGATCATTTTCTGCCAGTTCTGTCAACAACTTTCATGATGACTTAATGAAAAACAACATCTCTCACTCTGAAAGCAGATTTCACACATTTCAAAATAAATCATTTTGGTAGCTTGAATCAAACAATGATGAAAAAAGCTGAGGAAATTCAGCCCCACCCGCATTTATCTGAAGACTTCTCTGATGCCCCACGTGAGCAGTTCAAAGAAAGAGGGCTGTTCTCTTTTTAAAGGCAAAGGACAAGACTGATGTCTGGAGTCAGATTATTCTTCTGGAGACCCAAGACTGGCTCTCCTTTAACTCCCTGAAATTTTGAGACTTGTTTCAATCTATCCACCAATGATAACTGAATTCTTTGATCCTCCCTTCATTTACTTATTCACATCATCACAACACTTAGGAGCTTTGTCATAGACAAAAGGTTTTTTTATTATACCCTGTAGAAAGATGGTCAAATCTAGTGTGAATCTTTTTGAAAGCAGAGTGGTACAGACTTATAGGAGACAGAATTTTAGAGTGGAAAATCTGAAGATGTTTAGAGCTCCACGAAGAAGGAACAGGACTTTGTTGCCTCTTTTGGAAAGGGGTCAGCTCTGGTGGTAGATTAGCTGCTGGTTTATATTGTTTTGTGATTTATACTGTAGAGGTCTACAGGTCTGGATGGGAGCCATTTTTATTATTTCAGGAATTTACAGAAATAATCTCAGGACTACAGATCCCTTTAGACAGGCATTTCAGACATGATTAAATGCCCTTGCTGGAAACCAAAATCTCTACTTACTGCAATGGGTTTCACATGGGCCCTGGAGCTATTCTTTTCCTCCCATTCTAGTGGCAGAAAATTCTCCCATCACCTTGAAACAGTTTCTATATTCTGCTGCTTTCCACCAAAGAAATGTAAGATCTATTTTTCCCTCATGGATCTTTAACTCTTTGGATCCCAATGAAACACGTAGGCAGAGAAACTGAGGGAACAGATAGGTTTTTATTCTATATTATTAACACTTTACCCTGACATTAGTTGTACTACAGTAAAGCTATGCTGCTGTATAATCATGCGCTCTACTGCAGTAAAATGGGGAAGGAAAGAGTGAATGAGATCTACAATGCTGCCAAAAATCCCTATGACCTGGACATTTTTAGGATGACGACTGGGAAAATACAGTACCATTCCTCAAAGATTCACAAAGTGTCGGAAGAAATATATAGCATGCAAACTTCACATCTGAACTTTCAGTTTGTGCCCATCTCACAACAATTCCAATCAAAATAAAGTTCATAACGAAAACATAATTTCAAATTTTAAATGTTTAGGACCTGAAGGTACTAGACCCCCTGCAGATATGGATAATTTTGAACTGATGACTGTATCTGAAAGGAAAAAAAATAAGGGAAGAGGGTAATTTGGGGGATATACTGAGGTCTCCTGCCAGCAGACAGACTGTGCAGTGCTATAACCCAGTAAGAGGTAGTGAGTGCTGATCTATAGTGGCACAGTGTTACATGGTGAATGTGTCGATGTATATTCAGCATATTTCCATGCACACTTCCCCAAAGAAAAGTAAATTTTTCCAAATTAAAGCTAATCATTGCCACTACATTTGGCTTCTTCCAGAAGCCAGTCATGTTTCATGAGCTTAACTCTAAAGCTCTCTCTGTATAGCAGTTTTCATACTGTAGCCACACAAGTGAAAGAATTGTAAAAAGAAAGCCACAACAAATAAAGTAGTAAATATTAAATTGTCGTGACGTTTTGACAGAAGAGGGAGTGTGCTCTAGTGCTTGTGACATGCAGCAATATGACCTTCTTTCAGCTTGTTGTTGATCATGAGTAGGTTGTGAGCACTGAGGTTTCCTGCTTGCAGAACCAAAAGCAGGAGGAAGAATTCCACTGTGTCCGTGCAGGATATTTATACCTCCATGGGAACATGAGAAACCTGGCACCAAGGAGATACTAACTCATTCTCCATGCAAGACCATTGCTCTTGGCTCTGTAGGAAGCCAAAGGCAGTGCGAACCACAGCTCTACAGAGATGCAATGTCCCATATACCACCTTCTCCTGTCAAGATGTGAGCTCCAAGATCCTTCAGTGAGAGCATTTTTTACTGAGTGAGCTTGGGACCTTGGGACATAATAAATTTTCATTTACTATTTAGTATATTAATAGTAAATAGTAAATAAATAGTCTCTATTGCAATGTTAGCATCTAGTGAGCACCTAGGTCATCTGCATCCAAGAGATAACTTTATCTCTTCTAACTTTACCCTTGCAAATATTAAACTCTAACTGCATCAAACTTCCACCCACTGCTCTGAAGCCTGATATCAAACAAACCACAAGGAAAAAGACCCAAAGAATTGCCAGTCAGAAAGCAGCCATTCATCAAAGAAGTGGTGGTTTTCCAAACAAAACAAAGGCATGCGACCTCCTCTGTCTCACTTGGTGCTCTGCATTCAGGTTGAAAGGGAATGGATTTGAGGAAGGATTTTCAGTGAAATGAATAAGTAGAAAGAATGTTGGAGACCAGCCTGCAACATCTGGATGGAGGGGCTGGGATCTGGCTTTGGGTTATTTAACTGTTCTGTCTAATCTATGTAGCCTTCTATTTTAAGTTAAAGTGTAAGTGGAATTAAAATCATTTCAAGGAAACCTGTTGAAAGTCATCTTCTAGGAAAGCACAACATGCATTTTCATAGAACATAGTTCCACTTTTCTAAAATTCCCCATTATTTTGGGAGCTGGTGTGACTATAAGTATCTTTTCAGTAAACTATAAACATCTATCACTTTTCAGTAAAAACTTCTTGTTGAAAAAAATTGTCCCCTAATATCTCTTCATTATAGCATGTCTGGGAAACAGTCTGGGGCTATGAGAACTTGTCTGTTATTCAGTGTAAGAAAGGCTGGGATAGAAACTAGTTTTGTTTTTGTTTACAAATGTTAAGCCACTGGCACTTGCAGGGCTACAATTGTGTGAAAGTTTTGAAAGGCAAAATTACCATGATAAAATACTGAAAAAGCAGATAAAAAATAAAAAGTATGGGAAGGGGAGCAAAAGCTGGAAGTTAAGTTCCTGCATGAAATAGTGCTCCAACAAGTGCTCTCTGTTTCAGAGAAATAGAGAAAAACTTTTTTTAAAAGTATTAAAATTGTATAGTATAACTTACACAGTGTGGTGGATTAGTTACAGTATTTAACCTTTCCAATTTTAGGTGGGTTTAAGCCACATTCTTTAACCTAATAGTGTGCGATATAGCCCTCAGGCCAGCAGGGACAATAACAGATGTCCAGCCCTGACATGAGCTTACATGATGAAATAAAAATCATGGCAGTTTCCCAAAACTTAATATATGACAAATGTGATCTTTTCTGACAGAAAGTAGTATAAAATTACACTTCAGTGATTCACAGAAACCAAATTAATGTTTCTGGTACAGCAAATTTCTTAGTGACACATGACAAGATGCAGACTTAGGGTCAAATTCTGAAATTTGGTGATGGTGTGTTCATCTTAAAAATAGAAGCCTCTGCCACTCTCTCTTCATTTCTCTAGTACTTATGTTATGGGGCTGTTTCTGTCCTACGGCACTTTTTTTCACCAAATACACCAACATAGTACTTTTCCTTCCCAAAAGCTGTAGTTGTTCCTCAGAGAGCATTAAAGCACAAAGCTCCCTCTCATGATAGACATCCTATCCTGTCGGTGTTTTGTGCTCAATGACTCCACACGAGCACTTGGTCCTGACAGGAGAAGTTAATCATGGGTGATCGGTGCAATCAGCTGGGTGATGGGGACAGTTCCTTGTAGTTCCTTGCTTGACTTCTCTAGGTGAGAATGAATCACAGAAAAAGGAAACCTGTCAGCCAAGCTATAATAAAAATACACAATCAATATAGGAAAAAATGGGGGAGGAGGAGGTAAAAAAACAGAGATAAAAATTCATCTTTTTTTTTTTAATTGAAAATACAAACAAGGAACAGCTATATGAGTTATTCCAATGAGTTCACTGGTTCTTGCTTAATAGCTGTCCAGAAAGGTGAAAATGAACATTAAAATATCAGTTAGTTCGATATGCAGTGAAAAACAGAGTCTCGTTTACATACTCCAGTGAATACCAGCAACTCTTTGGGTATCTTCAATGCTCAACACTCCTGCCTTAGAACAGCAAAGTTTTTTTTTGTTCACACAGAAGATCTTGCTCATTTTCCCATACGTATATTTTTTTCCAGACTTTTATGAGTTACTTTCTGACCAATGATTCAACCTGAATTACCTCTCAGGCCAAGTTCTTCATATCTTTCTATCAGCGATCTTCTGAAGGGTACTTTTCAGTCATAAATCTTCTGTTTGTGCTATTAGACAGCTGTTTTTTACACTCCAAATTTGGCAAAGAAGGGTTTGTTTTACAATGAAAGAAATATCATTCGCTATGTGCAAAAATAAGAACAATACTTATATGTCATGCCAGATACTCACTCTTTATTTCTTAACCAAATAGATGGTGGCAGACTGAATCACCAGTGGACACACAGGAGTTGTCTCATCTGAATATCTACACCATCAGGTTTAAAAATACCTCAAATCTGACCTTCGTATTAGAAACTTGCTCCTTTCCTCCTTCCCCACTTCCCATCTCTGCTCTCCGGGGCTGCACAAAATTTTGCTTTATTTCTGAAAGGCTTTTGCCAGTGTTACAGAAATTTCTTGGCATGGGGGAATCTTCAGTATATACTGTGCAGAGATAGGAGGCTCCTACAAGGAGAATCTAAATTCTTTTAATTTTACTGCAGGCTGTGCTTAAAATGATCCCTACTGTGCCACACTGCATCAATTAAGACACAGTATGTGACCTGAAGAAACACTTCTAATGCAAAAAATTCAGTGTCAGACTGTTTCATTTTGTAAAAAAAAAAGTGATTTGAAACAGTGATTGTGATGATTATTTTTTTAAAACATCTTCATCTTGAAAGTCATAGTCTCTTCTTAATTTCCTTGCTTGTTCTGTAATTAAGGCAATGATCACATTTGTGCAAAGAAAGATATTAAGAGCATCATCATTTTATTCATTTGTAATTTATCTTCTGTTTCATGTATAGTCATTTTTCCATATTGTTGCTTGTATGTTTTAAGTTATTTCAACTAATTTCCGTTTGAATAATATTCCATGGTCTCACTGTTTTCAAATAATCCCTGCAAACACTATCCTCAGGCAGAAACAGCATCTGTTCTTCTGACTACAACAGAAGTTTTAATTTTTAAGCATCTCAACTTTTTGCAGTTTTCCTAGTCTACTTCTAGGGTGTTGTTTCAGGTATTTTGATAATTAAGTAAGTGATAGGCAGCCAGACTTTCCTCAGAGTTTTCAAGTTCTGCTTTCCCCTCTCCCCTTTGCCAGAAAGCCAAAAGGTGAAATTACGTGGAATTTTTTTCTCCATAATAAAGAATATTCTTTACACTGCTTTGCCACATTCCACATAAGAGGTTCAGGAGAGCCATTGCTTTGGATACATATCAAAGCAATTTTTCAAGCTACCTGTCTGACAGCAATCAAATGAGAAGGCAGCATGATTTTACCCAACTGTCTGACATTTTGTTCTCTTCAAAATGAAGTGATGATAAAGACGTGAGTTCTTCACTTTCAGAGGGAACTCTTTTTTGTTTCCTTGCCTGAAGGAAACCAATAACAAGAAACAATATTCTACCCTACCCTGACTGACAGTTTTAACATTCTGGTCATTTTTACTGATGTGCATGATGCACGGGAATAATTCATCTATTAGTTTTCCGTATTTGGCTACACTCAAACTCAGATCAAAGTGAAAATCTGCACATGGAGACCCACAATTTTCAGGCAACCTCAATATGTAGAATCACCTCCTTCTCCAGTTCATACCAACAACTTTTACTAGATGGCTGGCAGATTGAACAGTGGAACAGTTCCATATTTAAGAATTTAAATGAGGGAGAATAACACTGCCAGGAAATCCTGTTTGCCAGGAAAACACTAGAATGCAAATAGCAGAAAATATTTAACATTCCATAATCCTTAGATAGGGAGAAATGAGTTAAAAAATAATAAGAACAAATGAGATACCTCTAGCCATAAATACAAAATCTTATTTTGCATGACAACTGATTGAGATGAAGAGCACAGAAAAAGGTATCAAATAAATAAAGGTCACTCAGAGAAAGAAAATTGTAGCAAGCCAAATGGAGACATAACTAACCACTCTACACAGAAAATGGATACAAATTAAATTAAGCCAAGGTTGAAAATCAAAGTAAATTACAAGAGATCAAGAGATCAGGGCAAAAAGGCAGGTCCTAAAAGTATTACTGGCTTCTTTCCATCTCTCCCTTTGAATATCTCCTGATAGCCATGAAGCATCTCACAATCTGAATTAAACTGATCCGATTATAGGAACTTCAATATTTAGGAGGATTTATCATACATTTCCAGGAGTGTTGCACTTTATTTTTAATGGTCAATGAAAATAAAAATGACTCTATCAGCTTGTGACTGACAAATCACTTTTTATATCATAGATATTTATTGCATGTATTTTTTACAACTGTTTTTTGTGGTTGTTTTTGATTATCCCATATGACAGCTAGCAGCAAGCATGTAAGAGAAAAGATGGAACCTGTACCTTTGTAGAGTCTAAGATAACTCCATGAAAGCAGAAAACACAACAACACAATCAAACAATGAAGAATAATTACAAATACTAGACCTGTATTTTTTTCAGATCATGGTTTTAAGTTAGTTTTGAATACTATAAACTTGTCCTCATGCCAAGATAGTACATTCAGAGTGAATAGCTGAAGCTCTGCTCCTGAAAGCTTACCCAGGTGAGCAGTTCAAAGGCTTCAGTAAAGATACTTATTTTTATGAAATTAAGCACATGCTTACAGAATGGAGACTGGGAGCCTACATAATCTTTTTTCCACTCAGGTATTATGTTGCATCTGATTTCTGAGGGCTGAATCTTGATTGAGCAAACAGCAATGACAGACATCTGTAACTTTCCATAGGTGAGCAGGCTTGATGCTTCTGAAAATATCCACTAAATAAGTTGTAAAAAAGGTGAAACAATCAGATGACATTACAAGTGGGAACTCAAGATGGAGAAAAGGAGTAATGAAAAATAACTAAGAGTTTTGTGATGTGGATTCCATTTCTCTGGTTTTACTATAGAACTTTCAACCATTTCTACTCCTTGTCTCCCCAACTTTGAGGATAACTCAATAGGTCAATTGTCTGGGAAAGGTGTTTTCTACATGTGCTTATGGTACATTGTCAGTACAATTATCTCTTCCATGAGTTCTGGGCTCTGAAACTGTACTACTGCAGAGGTAATAGGTAAGAAAGCACCATCTGCTTGACCATTTGCTACTTTATTTACTTCTGTAGTGGCCTCATATCTGGATTCTGCCAACATGTTCTCCTATTCTCAAGTGATCTGAAAACTGACATATTCGCACCAGATGCAGTGGGTATTTGCTTCTGGCTATTACAGAGGCAAATACGATAATCCTTGTAATAAAATACTTATGGCCATGCACATCTATATTGTTTTCATCTTTCACTATAATCTTCAAATTGACAAGTTATGGTGTGTGGGCCAATGCTTTTTCAGTGAAACAGTGTACTACTGTAAGAATATGGAGCACCATCAAAACTGAAAGTTTCCCTGTAAATAGAACAATCTGAGGAAAATATTAAGTTAGGAAACATTTTGCCTTGGGTTAGGCAGTCGTTAACTTCTGTTATGCCTGACCTATTATATCTAATAGCAATTTGTTTAAACCAGAGGCAAATATAAATGGAGCTCTGATTTGAGGTAACACAAGAGCTGCTGTTTATTTCGTCTGCTACTAAATTCCCATGCACAGAAACTAAAACTTATGCCATGCTCCATTGACTGCTAGTTGTGTCTCTTCAAGTCAGTAGAGCTTCACAGCTAGGACTGTGCAAATACAAGGGTAGAAGAGGAGCCAGAGGGCTGAATTCTGTAATCACTTTTAATATGATATAAAACTTTTAGTGGATGAAAATTTAAGACCAATCAAAACAGATGATGAATTACATATTGATGATCAGGTCATATAATGAATAGTCTATTACTGTCATAATCCAACGTGGCCGAGGTTCTTCAGGTCTTCTATGTGTATTTTTCTACAGTCTTTCAAAAGTCTGCCCAGTCACATATGAAAAAACTATTGAGAAATTATTAAATGCTAGATCATTGTAAAGTGGATTTTTAGTAAGTCAGAATTAGAACCTCAGCTGCTAGAATATACGATTCTGCAATTATAGAGAAGTGTATATGAAGATACAGAGAAGAATGTAGTAGTGATGGTTTATTGTCTTCATTAGTTTTAGGAGATCACTTAATATATGTATAAATATATCAAAAAAAAAGAAAAAATATTGTCCTTTTATTTCACAGTTTAACCAACATTAAAGTTTTATAATCTGAGTAAAGCTGAGTAAAATTAAATATCACTTACAAATTTGAAAACCCTTTCATAAGTGAAAAAGAAAGAAAGAAAGAAAGAAAGAAAGAAAGAAAAATAAAGAAAGAAAGAAAGAAAGAAAGAAAGAAAGAAAGAAAGAAAGAAAGAAAGAAAGAAAGAAAGAAAGAAAGAAAGAAAGAAAGAAAGAAAGAAAGAAAGAAAGAAAGAACTGTTATTTTATGCAGATATAAATTTAACTTTGACATTTTGCAGTATTCAGTATATGCTCTGGGAAGTAAAGTGAATGCAGATACTCATTCCCAATTTTCTAATCATTTGTTGGCCTTCCCTCTATGATAGTTAACATCACAATGCTCCTCATGGTCCTTTACACATATTTCCCTCTTTCTGGCTTAATTCTTCCTGTCTCAATCATATGAATCCCTGAAGGAATGTCCATCTATGGCAAGAGCTATGGAAATTTAATTAGAAGTAAAATATAATGATAAAACTCAAGCCTCCCTTGCAGTGGAGATTCCATCTGGGTAGTGACTAATCATCCTGTTCAAAAGATTTGACTTAACTCCCCCTGTGAACATTGGTTTTGGGGTGCCAAGGAACTTCCAGGTTTCTTTTGAGGTCCTCACTTTGCGTTAAGCCTCAAGGGTCTAATTTTTCCTTTGTATTTCATAACTTTATTTTGAAGTTTTCCTTTAAACATCTCAGCAGTGAGACCAAATCAGCAGTAAAGCAAAAGCCTGCCAGAACTGGAGTTTGTCCTCTACTCATAAACAGGTGAGGTTAGATTAAAATTGGCAGAATTTAACTCCCTTAACTTGAAAACTTCTGGTTTTGTAAATAAAAGTAGCTCTTGACATACTTTGCAGCCCTTATGCTTAAATCAAATAAACAAAAAAACACAACAGAACAACCCCACCATGACCACCACCACAAAGAAATATCCATGCCTTTATATAGAAAGCCTTACTGTAAATTTTTCTGGAAGTTTTCTTCCCTGAATATTGCTTTTGAGTACAGAAACAAACCAGGGGTAGATTATATTTAATTAGATAAACCTCAAATGTGAAGATACATACCTGATTTTCACTGCAGGTGTGTAATTTAGAGCAATCTTTGGATAATAGAGAAGGAATGTTTTTTCTTGATAGATTTGGCTGTATGACTAGCTCCCTTCAGGCTGACTTCTATGCTGAAGAGCAAATTTAAGCAATCACATTAACTGTTTTACTTAGCAAAGGGTTTTCAGATGATCACGTCTTTTCTTGTTTATGTGAAAAAATAATAAAAAAGATATATTTAAAAGTAGAATATGAATGGTCACTTGTTGCATAGAAAATAAGGAAATAAGTGAATACTAGTGAAGTAGTAAATATGTGAGTAGTTTAGTGGAACAGGATGTGGAGATACTGCTCAAAACAGAGTGTTCCTATTTCTTATATGATAAATGTTTGATTGCCTGGTTTCTAACCCATGAAAGATGGGCTGGTGCTGTTATCAGTGATCAGGGTGTTTGCAAGTTCTGGGCAGGTGAAGTATTTTACCTAAAATGTGAAGTAAACCAAGTCTTTCTTTGACACTAACAATTTTTGTGTAACTTCAACCATTAAAATCATTGTCACTTAATGTACTTAATGCATCTTCAATTCCAGGGATAATAGGGGACATAAGAGACAATATTTCTCTGTAACCTTTTTCTTTTTTTCTACCTGAATCTAGTAATATTAGAAGATTATATGAGTTTTATATCTGAATATCAAGGAAAAAGTAATAAATTTGGCTCAAAATTGTGGATGCTGCTTAAACAAGCTCAGGATTTAAGTTCAAGCATGCATCATAGATATATACAGGTTAAACTAATTTGATTGACTTTGTTTGTACATAGAATAATACTAAGGACAAGTTGAAAACATTCTCAGATTCAGAGCCTTGATTTAGAAGAGGACAGAAAGACTTTTAAAGACAGATTTAGGGCACAACCATAGCTATGATAACAATGGTAAAATAACTATGAATGTCTTTCTTTCAGCTTTTGTGCTCATGTATTCTTTCATGCTACATCTCCTCAGCAGATAGAACAAAAGTCTTAGGATATTATAAGAAGGTTTGGTCAGATCAAAATAAAGTTTTATACTAAGTCTTATTTTACCTAAATAATTACTGATATCTCTATAAGAAAGAGTTAGATCTGTGGATCTCATTGTTTGGTGCTTTTAAGGGTTGGACAGAGGGTCTTGGAGTCACACCACCTTCAGCAGGTTTTTTGTCAAGCCTTCTAAAAACCTCCCACCTTTTTTAAAAATTAGAACTAAACATTGCATGTTCCTGTCAGTGGGATGAACTTGACTGAAAAGTGTAATGAATGAAAGCATATTTTTACACAGAATATGTTTAATGGCAAAAGGGAATATGAACTTGGTAGATAAGATTTTCTGTTTTAATTTGAAGCATTTTTTTCATCTCAGAATGCTTATAATGAAGAATAGATTTTTGTTTGGAAGCCTGGGGCACATTCTAAACCCATTGCTTGCTGAATATTTCTCCCATTTTCCTGATTTGTTACTCTGCTACATATTGCCTTGGAAACCCAAGAGGAACTTTCACATTGCCATGGAAACAAATCAATATAAATATCTTTACATTTTATTTATAGACCAGGTAGTGTAAAGGCCAAAACACGGTGCTGCAAAACATAAAATAAGGTAGCTTTTTGCTGTTGCTGCTGTTTTAATTAATAGAAATGCTAGGTGTTGTTGACAAAAGTGTCTGTATTGTCCTGCTGTGGGGGATGAAGAAACCATTTTCACTTTCTGTCATGTGTTGCTTTAATTCACAGATTTTTTTCAGTTAATCTTTCAAAGATTAAAGCATTGAGCATAAGAATTAACATTGACCTCAGTCTTTCAAATGATTTAACTGACATTGTAGTGAACCTAAATTATATGCTTCTCGAAGGTGCAAGAATATAGATATGTTACATTTTACTGTAAATATTAGAGTAGTGCATTTTTTCTGAAAAAGGTGACTGAGAATATGTAAGTCTTATATGGTTACATATAAAACCTGTCCTTCCATCTTTCTTTCCCTGTCCTTTATTACCAAAAAGGTCAATATAGAGCACTTAATCGTTCTGCATGAGGATGCTAATTAAGTGGAATTATACTGTCTATAATGGGTTGGCCATTTGTTTTTATCTTTCCATTTCCCATTTGCAGTACCAGGAAATGTTGAGGTCTGCTTCAAGATATTCATCTGTACATCCCGCCCTTTCAATGTTATTAAAATGTGGCCATTAGGTTAGTGCTAACCAGGTGCAAACTAAACACTAAAGGTAATGAAGACTAGATACTAAGACACTTTTTATGACTGAAAAACGCTTATCTTTCTTTTGTAATTCAACTAAAAAAGTTTATGATACAATCTGATCATAGGAAATTCTGGTATGAACTGATCTGATCTGTTCTGATCTGATGCTGATATTTATAAAATAATGGGGCCATCAGTGACTGAGTTGCAACGAAGAGTTCATGATTGATTCTTTGGACATGAACATAAGGTTTCTGTAAAAGCACAAATAAAATAACCTCAACAGATGCAGCATTATTTCTGGAAGAAACCAAAAGACTGTTTTTTCAGCAAATCATACATGCAAATGAAAAAAGACGAGAAATGCTTATACTGATATAAGTTCTTTTTATGAAATCAGTGCACAGAGGGCTTTTATAAGGTATCTTTGTACGTTATATCAGTCTCATTAAAACATGAGATTATTTTAATAGTCACATTCTTTTTGTGTGATATTTTAAAATGTGCAGTGTGTTAAATCTATTTCAACTTAATGAAATGCAGAAATAAAGCTATTAATTTTCTCTGTGTAAAATGACTTAGAGGAAAATCAATATTAAGAGATTTCTGTGTTAAAGCTAAACTTCAAATTATGGTTAATTTCAATGGCAAATAGAAAGAACTTGCTTAAGCTCAAGAACAAATAGATGTGGAAATGTACAAAAAGTAGCATTTAAAATAGAAAAGGAGGCTTGCAAAGATTCTGCTTTAGATCAAAGGACAAAAGAAATGTAGACTTGAAAGGAAAACCGATGATATAGTGTTTTCAACAAACAGACTCTTTAAATAAAGCTTGTATTTTTAATATAGTTTTCCCTTATTTAATGCTTTAATAGTACTTTAATAATAATATTATAATGTTTTAACTGTTAATACTTTATAAAGTTTTATAATAATTTACTAATATTTTAATACAGGTATCCTTCATTGTCTTTCAATTGCTTCCTGTCTTCCTTTGCAAGGTCCCAGCTCCATACTCTCTGCCTTGCCACCTTGTTGCCAAGCCACCTTACATAACACCATCATTATCTGGTCTCTCATTCCTTTTATTCACCACTTCCCAGTTCAGAACTTATTTCTTGGCTGAAATTAATTATTGAAATCATCAGGAGACATCATCAGATGAGTTCAGAGCTTGTATTTTTTCTATTTATCTATCTATCTATCCATCCATCCATCCAACCATCCATCCATCTATTTTTCTATCTGTCTACCTACGTATCTATCTATTTAATGTTCAAGAACCATATTTTCACCATTACAGAGTCACACGTGATTTGGGTAGCCTGATCTATACTCAAAAGCAGCAACTATTTCTTCACCCTTCTCTAATGCCAGTGTTTGTGTGTTACAAAAAACTATTAGATAGAATCACCTCCTTCATACCAATGCAAAATTTAGTACATTTTCTGTCATCATTGCATTGTAATCTGCACTTTGGTTCAATGTTTGCAAATTTTTCTGTTTTGAAATATGTAGGCTATACTGCAGTATGGGACCTTCATTTTTTCCTATGTTCTCAAAAAAATCTGATTCAAAAGTTGTGCACTGTTGAATGACTTGATCAAATTCTTATCAGGAGAATTTGCAATTGCTAAGCAAAAACATTTAAAGCACTGACTGTGTGTTTTATCAAGTGTATTTGGAGAAATGACAAGCCTTTTTTTAGCGTAGAAGACTCTCACACTTCAGCAATCTGGGACATCTATCTCATTATTTTTAAAGCCCTCATTCTTTCCTGATACCCCAAAAGCTCTACTTTAATTTGACAAATAAACAAGGAAAAGTCTTCTCATCTTGGGGAGATGTATATCTATTTATGTTAATCAATGAAAACAAAGTTTTGGCTGGTACTTTCCACTTGAAACTGACTGAGAATCAGCTCAGAGTTGCAGGGGAGTTGAAAGAGTTTTGCTGATGAATATGTATGTGTTTTCAAACAGCTGGAGATCACAAGTTAGTGCAGTAGACGCTCGTAACAGCTAATTATCATAGTCAAAAATGTGATTTATGTGTGTTCGCAAGCAAGGCTTCTGAATAAAAACCCAGCAGAAAACCAATCAATAATCAAGCCCCTACAGGCATATAGGCAATATAAGGCCTTGTCGAGAAATTTACATTCACATTCATGTCCATATAGATTACTTCACCTGTCCAACAAGTTTCTTTAAGGGAAAAAAAGTCTCTGGATGCTCTCTAGTTATTTTCTAATACAAATATACTTCAAGATCAAGCTTTCTTACCTCCTAGGTAAGGTTCCTTTGCAGAGTCTCCTGGGCGGGAGATCTGTTGTAAGCAGAGATCTCCTTTCAGCTGGCTTAGGGTGTCCACATTTTTTGTACACTAATTTCAGATGCTGTTCCCAATATTCACTTTTCGCAATATTCATGACTTTTGCTGCTACTCTTAAATAGAAAACAAGATTAGTTCCAACTGAATTGTAGAAAAACCTACAAAGAGTGTTGTATTGTGAGATAAGAAAACAAAATTATTGCTTCATAAAAAATGTCATGTGGCATGCTACATGACACATACTTTACACAGAATTTCCTTCTAAACCCCCATTCTCTCTGGCGTTCTGCTCAGCTCTGGTGAGGCCACACCTGGAGTATTGTGTGGAGTTCTGGGCTCCCCAGTACAAGAAGGACATGAACTTCTAGAGAGGGTCCAGTGTAGAGCAACAAAGATGATTAAGGGACTGGACCATCTATCTTGTGAGGAAAGACTAAGTGAGCTGGGCTTGTTTAGTCTGAAGATAAGGCTGAGAGGAAATTTGATCAACATGTTCAAGTACCTGAGCGGTGTTTGCAGGGAGGGTGGGGCCAGGCTCTTCTCAGTGGTGGCCAGTGACAGGAAGAGGGGTAACGGGTATAAGTTGAAGCATAGGAAATTTAATCACCTTATGAGGAAGAACTTTTTTCCTCTGCCCTGGAGCAGGCTGCCCAGGGCTGCCCAGAGAGGTTGTGGACTCTCCTTCTCTGGAGATCTTCCAAATCCGCCTGGATGCCACCCTGTGCCCCATGCTCTGGGTGTCCCTGCTGGAGCAGGTGGCTGGACTAGATGATCTCTAGAGGTCCTTTCCAACCTTAACCATTCCGTGCTTCTGTGACTCTCAGATTCTGGAGACTTTTTTGTGTTCAGCTCCAAGAATGATATAGATTCAAACTACCAGCTCACGTTTTTCCATCTCTCCAAATCATTGCACTATAGAAATTTTGCAGTCTCATTAGTTTGAAAAAGGCCAAAGAAACAAACATCAGAGTGAGCAGGCAAACTTGTATAGTGAAGGGTATTGTGTGAGAAAGCAGATGGGTGCTGCAATTTTTGTGCAACATCACAGATGCTGCATACAGACTCCCCAGGCAGACATATTTTAAGTAATTAGATGCATAAGAGGAGTTTTAAAAGACTTTTAAAAGTTATATTACTGTAAGGCATGGAGGTCAGTCATTTTGTCCTGTCTCAGGTGGTGTGTTTGCATAGTGTAAAGCATGCTTCAGTGCATGAAGAACATGACTGTGTATACACTGTCAGCCTGGGATAAGAAAAATAACAATACTGTCACCGCTTGTCCTGGGCTTCCTTTCAGCTGAGGAAAGATGCTATCCTAGTCTAGCACCATTTTCTTTCCCTCCCTGGTTGTCTCACAAGTCAGTCACCTTGTCTCACAAGTCAGCCTTTCTAGCTCACTAGGTTCTTGGTATTATATGGACAGAGAGACTTCCTTCCTACAGCTTTATGTTGTTGGCTTGCATACTCCCTTTTAGTATGTGTATAAATTAAATTATCTTAGGTATATCAGAGCTCAACACGTAGTTCTAAAAAATCCAAAACTTTTTTAAACGTTCATGGAGTCTGCAATTAGTTCATTCAGTTCATAGCGGAACTGACTTTGCCTAGAGTGGAGGGAAGTCAGAATAATGCATTTTTCGTTACAGATGATAGCATGGAACGTGGTCATGTAGAAATCACTTGGCTTCCTCTGAAGGACTTAATTTCAAAGAATTATTAAGTAAAGATGATTGTTTTGCCCACACATTGAATTCATTACTTAAAAATAATCTGCAAGATAAATTGATGCTTTTTTAAATACACTAAATGACTTCTCTCATAAAAGCATCAGAAAAACAAAGTACCTTTAAATCCTCAAAGAGCTTGCTTCCAGAATTAAAGACAAGACAATCCCTCATTTATTGATTTATTTGATCAGTTTCATGAGCCTGTCATGTGTTATCTCTGTTATAAAGATTATGAATAAAACACAAAACTCAAATTAATACCTTAGTTCTGATTTCTCTGAATATAAAAAGTAATATCAACAACTGGTTAGATGTAAAGAAAAATTAAAGTGAATTGTCATTATGAGGAATTGCAGGAATGCCAGATGGAATCTATGAGAATCTATACTTTCATGTTAAGACTAACAGGCAAATCCTAATAGGTGTATATATGTTACCTTCTATCCATAAACTGGTTAATAAATCTCAGTCAATTAATTATCAGTAAAAATTCTTTCCTACTTATTATACCATAAACCTTCATCAAGTAATGGTCTTTTCCCATTCACCAAGAGCGTTCTTTTTTTTTTCCTTTTCATTGGCTTCCATTAGTTTCCAAACACTGAGATCATTAGAACTAAAGGATCCATTTTTTATGCATCTTAAGCTAATTTTGCAGGCCTGTATGATGTCATATCATACTGTCGCCCATGTAAACTGTGTGGAGAGTATGTCTATTAATGACTGCCCTCTCATGTGTGTGTATTTGTGCAATCCCGTGGATGCAAATGAACATATTTTCCCATTGTAGGATACTTACAAAATCAGCACAGTCCATAGCAAACTTAGCATAACAAAATGGGAAAAGAACCGTTAATACTTGCTTCCAATAGCCTGAGAGGAAACAAGATAGCCAAATCTTCTGCTGACCTGTTTACTTCTGCAAGAAATATTTTGGTTCAGAGGTCTAGATTACCTTCAACCTCATGTGGTGTTATAGATGAAGATGATAGTAGTGTTCTCCTGCAAATTATTAAATATCACAGTTCACACAGTGTGTATGGATTGGCATTCTCTCATCCTCAGCTTAAATTCAGCCATGTTATGACATGTTACAGCATGTTACAGCATGGATGCTGACATAAAATAACAGCTGGTGGCCAGTTGATGCTGAGAATCTCCAGGCCATTGCAATAACCTTTTAAGATCTTGGGCAGAATTCTCGGACATTGCTATTATTTTTAAGAGTCACCCTACTAACCATACACTTTTACATGGATATAAGCAAAAAGAGTTTGGTAAGAACAAGTTTAATCAAGTGCACAAACATAGAATGGGGAATATTTCTATGCGGTGATTTATAGAATGAAGCCTAGGAACCAACATGAAACAGAAATGTAAAATTTGGCTTAGTCTATGCAGAAGTAGTAGAGCCTCAGCTGAAATATGGCATCCAGTTTGGGCCACCGTAATTCAAGGAAGACGTGAATGAGTTGAAGAAACTGAAAGGAGAAGAGAAATAATCCAAAGTCTAGGAAGTAAGTTATGAAGAAAGACTGAAAGGAGTAGGGTTCTGAAGACTACTAAAGGCTCACTGTCATAAAAGATTAGAAAGAGGATGAATAGGAAGGGAATAAATCATTCTCTGTACCTAGTAAGGAAAGGATAAGCTGTTGCAACCAGAAATTTAAAGTTACATTTAAAAAAAAAAAGAAAAAAAAACACTCATGCTTTCTAAGATCAGATGAACACTGGAATAGATGGGAGATTTTAAAACAAGTAAGAGATGTCTCTCAGGAAAGATTTATTTTTATCTGATCCTACCTTGGCACAGGGAGCAGATGATATCTTAAGGTTCCATCCAGTCTAATTTTTCTATAACAGGATGAATCTGTTATCTTAATCTAGCATCTTATAAACTTAGGACCAGTCATTGCAATGAAATAGAGAAATAGCAGGACTAGAAATATTCTAACCCCACATGTGTATACAAAAGATAAGAAAAAGATGAGAAAATAACACTTTGCAGTAGGACAAAGCACATTTGCAAGCTATGCCCTCAGAGAAAGGCAGCTGCTCACCAGACTAATTACTGGAAGTGACCACAGCCTTCCTAGCAAAAGTAAGAATGTCTTCTCTGGTATAGCTTGATTCATGGAGCTGAGAGTGTGCTGCACGGTTAAGCAGTTTTAACAGAAAAGTGGGCTGGATGTAAAGGAAATTTCACATCTGATTCAGATACAATGTGTTCAGACACAATTATTCAGTTATTTCAGTTTCCCAGGGCAGTGACTGAGAGTCACATCCAAGACACAGGAGCCTTAATTCAACAAATAGTTGAATTAAGTTAGTAATAAAGTTACTTCTAACTTCAAAGTAATTTGCAATTTTTGCAGTGCCCATTGGATATATGCTGTATAGTATATTTCAAGAATAGCACACAGAAGTACAGATCTTAATATATTTGATACCAAATATAATGAGCAAGACACTGCTATATGTTGTTCTATTTTTACTACAGCATATTATCACATAGTTAACATTTTAAATAGATTTTTCTATCAGGCACTAATAAAATTCACTTTTTTACCTGTAAAGATAATTTCATTTATTGTTTCTCAGCTACACTATTATAAATCCATACAAAGAGAATTGTCCAAAAAGCATTGACCCAAGCTTTCCGCTTGAAAGAAAAAAGTTCCATTTTTAATTGGAAAGGACACTGAAGATTGAAATGAGCAGAAAATTAGATGGCAAGAGTATATTTTAAATTGTGTTTACAGTTTTTATTTTAACAAACTGCAGCTAGACATAATGTTACTCCAAGCTGAAAAGAAACTAAAAGAACACCAAATGCTGCATGCAAGCATTACTTGGGAAAATGTAACACAGATATCGGACACATAGAAAACAATTTAATGATTAAAGATAAAAACTGCATGTTCCACCAGCGACAAATGGACAGATGGGTGCAAGGCTTGGATGAGCAGTTTGATGGCCTCCCACCATTCGTTCTGGTATGCCAACTGGTAATTATACTGCAGAAAACTAGGCAGGTCCAGACTGTGTTTTGTCACATAAAATCTATACAATGACACGGATCATAAACAATTCTGTAGGCATATCTACATTGAATTTGTGGAAAAAATGATGTAATGCCATGTCACTGTAATTCTGAAAATAATAGAAGTATAATTGTGTATAATAATGTGGCCACATCTGGCCAAATTTCTACATGTACAGCTGAAAAAAAAATGCTGAATATTATATTACTTTGCACAAATGGTCTTGCACTTATAATTCTAGCTATGGCTCTTTTGTGTCATGCTGCTAAAATAAGAGTCCTGTTGTTCAACTATGCTCTCAATCAGCCAGTAATTTTTAGCTACTTTTTCCTCTGACAGAAGAAAATTGAATAAGTCGGTTGGGTTTAGTTCTAGGTCAGCTACAGTTCAGAGCTCTGGTTCTGTCTATACAATCTGCTGAAACATTACCATGATTTCCTTTGTTAATATTGCCTACAGCTCATCTGAAATCATATGGAGGTTATAAAGAGTGCTGATGGCCAGCTCAGATAGATACAAACAAATGATCCAAGTTTCCACATATTCCAGTAAGATACCTACAGGGAGAAGTGTCCACTTTACAGTAATAGCTAAAGTTTTGTGGAGAATTAAAATGAGCAATCCCTTTCTGACAATATTTGCGTTATTATGAATTAGAATGTTTTCTGTCACTATACGGCTTTTAAATCCACACCTAACTTTTGTATTTCTGCCTGTTGTCCCTAAAATATTACATATAAATAAGATCAATCATAAGTCTGATCCTTGACAAACTCCACTGTCAGCTCAATCGCAGTTTGATACTTTTTTTCAATATAGAAATAAGTGTCTGAGGTAGCAGATTTGAATCACTTTCATAAGGCCCCTATTCTCTCAACAGAGGAGGATTATATGACTAGTTTAGACGACATATTTAAAGGTAAAAGAGAAAAAAAAATCCCACCCAGGGAGACACATTGTATTCTCATGAACTCATGACATGAGTCCTCTTTATGTACATAAACCAAACCTCTACTAGCCTTCTTGGTTATCATATTGCATTTCAGATCCTTATCTATTCAAGTTGCCTACTGCTCAGCAGCATCTATTCTGGTATTCCTGTTGATGTCCAGGTTTTTACTGTTCATGACAAAATCACATCTCATTATCGTTGTCTGCATGAACATCTGTCATACTACATTGCATCTTGCATAGAGAACTTCATGCAGGGACATGAAGTGAAAAACATGTCCTCAGAGATTTGCTGAAGAATTCAGAGAAAAATGGATGTCTGTTATTGTTTATAAAGATTAGTCAGTTAGTTACTCTTATTCTGATTTTGCATATAACAGCAATCTGCATTGAAATCTTACATGGATAATTTCAATCCCCAAAATGTTTTATTTTCACAAATCAGTTAGAACTGCAGCATGAGTGATTCATAGTCATTCTTTTGTGGATTTTCACCTCCTCTTCAATTCAGGAACTCTCCAATATCCAGTCAGTTTAAAAATACTTTCTTTTCTAAATTTTTCCGCAAAATATATTTCTTATTGGTTTGGGGTTTCAGCTATCCTGTCATCAACCTGTTATAAAAACTGCAGTCTTTAAATGTAACCTTATTTGATTGGATAAATAGGTCAGGTGTTAGTTGCAGGTTTGCTTTCTCACTTAGATTTACATCACATCTGACATGAATAAATGAATTTTTAGTTTAAATTTTTCCTAGTTATATATATTGATGGATGTACTTTAATCATTATAGTTAACTGCTAGATTCTACTAATGAAAGGCCATTTCATGGAATGTTTTTGTCCAAAATGAAAGAGAAAGAGCCTTTGATTCAAATCTGAATATTATTGGACCATATTTTCTCAGTTCTTGTTTTATGAAAAAGGAGATCTATCATGAAAGTTTCTCTGTAATCTTAGCTACAGACTTATAAAATTCAATCTTTGAATCGCAGGCTGTTAAACCAGGGGTTTCCAGCCACTACACTAAGTCACATTATCCTTAAATAGATTATTTATGGGAAGTGAACTAACGAAGACATTGTCTTCAGGCATGAGATGGAAAGACTATGAGCTTTACACTGGATCAGAAACATTTTACAGGAGCATTCAGCACCGGTAGATACCAAAGCACTTATAAAGTGCAACATGATATTACCTGACATAAATTATTGAAAATTAATTCACTTCCGTGGTATCTGTCAAACTTCAAATATATTTTTCACAAGTAATTAATACACAAAAGTACTTCATTTCTGTGAAGAAGATTGAAAAAAAAAAGATAATTCCACAGTAAGAATTAGAAATAGTATTTCTTCAGGAGGAAATGTTGTAGTCCTGCAGCACACAGAAAGTGATGCCCAAAGAATTGGGAATTATAGCATGTGGGTCTTTATGTACACCAAAGAAAGAGCATTATGGGGGAACATGTGAGAACTGGAAGTGACGAATCGCTTCATGTTTTTAATTAGAGAGAGGGTGATTAAACTGAAGCAGAGGGCTGGTAAATATAGGACTATTTAAAGTTCTGAAAACCTTGCTTTAAACCTATTTGGGAAGATTAAAATAGATGAGCCCTAAAAAAATAAATGGAACCATTGACACACATTTGACATTTTAAACTGCAACAGAACAGAACAGGGATTATTGATACATCAGTGAGAGTAGGTTCTTTGTTGCTTGCCCAAAGTTGAGATTTACATTAACATTCCTTGGATTTATTACAAATTTGATGTAACTGTATGTTTTCAGACATAAACAGAAGGCACAATTAATCTTTCTAGGAGCCCCAAAAGTTAGACAATTCTGGCAGCCTTTTCTATGCAGTAGATCATCAAAAATAATAGGATTCAATTTCATTCATCATTGAATTTCCTTACACTTCTTGAAAAACCTGTGGATATCCTCTTAAAATTACTACAACGTGCAATACTGTGTTCAGCCACTTTGCTCAGCATACTTCCCATGTCTTTAGACATTCATGATTAATCAAAGGAATGCTTGAAACGCCTCAAAAGGAGCATAATGGTGACAGGGTCAGAAGTTCAGATGTTCATTCAGGGCTTTGTCCTCCTTCTCCTCGCTCATGCACTAAGCATGCTGCAGAGTGCACTGGCCTCTCTTGATGGCCTTCAAAGGGGATTGCATCAGGCCCAGCAGAAACGTCCTTAAAGACCAGACAGACCCTCTCTTCCTGCCAATGCCTCTATTCTCCTGCACCGCTGCTGCTAGCCCTAGGCTTTGCTAACCACAGCACACAGATGTATTCCCTCATGCTGCTTTTCCCTCTGAACTGTTGCTTGTGACAAAATCCACTATGGGATCTCAACAGGTTTAGAAGCCCTGCCCAGACCAGCTTTGTAATAAATCTTATCCTACAAAGTGTTTTCTCTGGACTGAAATCACCCTTTAGATACTTCTGTCTACACAGGAAGCCACAGTTAGGCTGCTCCAGGACTGGAAACGGTGAATTGAAAGATTTTTACGGAGGTAAATGGGAACTGGGACAGGTTTAATTTGTAAATTACTTGAAGTCAGCAGGCCAAGCTGAAAATCAATTGAAACTTGTAAGAGAACATGCAGGACACAGAAAGATAGGGTTTATACTCATCCCACTTTTTAATGACTGCTGCCAGCTATGCTTGTATCTGAGTTGAATTTTCACTCCTCACCATAATTAAAGAGAGACTGTCTAAAACAGAACTCTCAGAAAGTAAGCATTGTAGATGAAAGTGTTCTACTTGCACTCGTGAAATTTCTTTCAACAACTACTAATTAAATTTCACAGCAAACATCTCATTGTTAGTCCTGTGCAAGAAATATGTACAACTGAAATTAAAGTCTGACTCAATAGTATCACTTAAAAACAAATAGAAAGGAAAACACTTCAGTTTGAGTAGACGTATATACCTATATTTTGATTTATTCTGGAATCCTCATCAGAGTTTTGTGGCTCTTTCTTCTCCATGTAATGGTGTGAACTAAACTTCACTAGTAGAGGGAGTAGATCACTTCCCTCCACAGCCTGGCCTTTCCCCTGCTCATACAGCCAAGGGTGGCTGTTCCAGCTGCCCAGGGGCTACTGACTCCTGCACAACTTGCTGGGCGTTGGGTCCCCAGGACTTCCTCGCAGAGCTGCTCCCCAGCTAGTCTATGCTCAGCCCATACCATTGCAGAGGGGTCTTCCATCACGAGACTTTGCATTGTATGGAGTCCTTAGCCATACTGTATGCATAAAGCCAGGTTGCTGATAAGTCATAAGGACTTTATGATAGGTTGCTGTTTTCTCAGGGATTTCTAAGGAAAGAAATGATTGAGCATGGCCTGAATTGTGTGATACAGCAAGATTAATTTCACTTTGTAAGTATACATTTTAAAGGAGAATAGGCAATCATGCAAAGCTCAGAACAAGGTCTAGAATAAAAATGTTATTTTGCCACAGCAGAAAGGATTACAGAAACAATGAAGCAGGTTTCTGCAACTTGTTAATTAAAGGGTGCATCCTCATGGTAACAGTGATTCCCTAAATGGTAGCTTCCTGAGCAGAAGAGCTGAAGTGAGGTAGTGCATACCCATCAGGCAGTTTTTGCAGTTCAGACTTCCCTATTTAACATACAGTTTGTCTCCCACCCACTGTGTTTTCTATAAACATTAAGCAGTTTGAGAAGGACTGAGTTTTCACTTCATGACTATGGACATTCTGCTGTATTACAGGGTTTTACAGGTGATTCTGTATTCAAATATAAGCATATACCTGGGGCGGGGAAAAGCTGGTTCCATGGACTTTTATCTTAGAAGAAGAACGTCAAATTATCAGTCAGAAAACTAAGTCCCTGATGTACTTCCAGGTCCACAAATTTCATACTGTCCCTCTTCTCCAGAGTTCATTTCAAGGACATATTTAAGCCCCAGAAGTAAACAAATATGGATAATGCCTGTTGCAGTTACTGAAATGAGGAAGAACTGTAGGACCAAGTCCTGAATAGAATGACAGCCTTGCAGTAGAGTTTCCATTGCTAAAAAAAAAAAAGGAGAATTCTGAGAAGAAAAAATGGATAATGAAAAAGAGAGAAATGCATACTATTATTCTCTCCAGATTTGTCCTTACATTAACCATATCTAATGTGAATGTGATTAACGGAACAGAGACTTGCTAGAAGAACTCAGGAGAAAGAAAAAAATCCTTAGTGACGTTTGCTTTTCAGTTCCTAGAGATTTTGAGTTCAGACAAAGATCCCTGTGATAAATTTAGTATTCTCTCTGACACAGTGAAAAAAATGGTGCTGGAGGGGAAGGCTGTAAAAAAAAAAAAGCTAATTTTCTGGCATTATTAAAAAAATAAGTAATTTTGTAATGATTCTTCAAAACGGTCTGTAGATCAGATTTTAGTAAACTGATATTGCAGTCAAGTATATACAAAAACCACGGTTACCATGGTAATCCACTAAGCAGCTCTCATTTGCCCCATAACTCATTGTCATTTATGATATGTACCTTAACATCAGCTTTCAGAAACGCTTCATGTTGAACGACAGATTATATTTTACTACTAATTAAAAACCCTTTTGTTACTAGTATATTAAAGATTTATTTTATGGTAATAAGACCATATCAAAATGCATAATGCTGCATCACGGCTACGGGGGAAGTTTGCCTTTTTCGCACAGGTATATCTGTAGGTTGCTCTGCCATTATATAAAGTATTTATTAGCATGAACCTGGGAAATAACTTGCCAGCTGCTAGGTCAGATATCACTAAGGTGATATTCAATAAGAAAAACAGATCCCATCAGTATTTTAATACTAAATTGATGGTTGTGCTGTTTCCTGCTGATTATCCATGCAGTTTAATTTAAAAATTAAATGTTAGAACTCCCCACTCAACATCACACCACTCTGTTGCGCTAGTTGAGGAAATTCTGTTTCTATGGTAACTGCTGGAGACTTGTTCGCAGCCATTGATGTCATCCACATACTAAATTTAATAACAATATATACAAAATCTTTGAATCATTGATTTCTTTCATGATATTACTTGGAATAAAGTAATAGCTACTAGTTACGGTCACGGTGAGTATTTTTGTAATCTAAACAAGCATATACAGAGAAAAAGCTATAGACACGTTACTAAAATGCATATAAATGAAAAAGTTTTGGAGAGGAACATATTTATTGCCATCTCTACTGGCAGGAGACCAATTTCGCTTTAGTCACCCCTTTCAGACAAACATCAATTCATTAGGCATTTGCCAAATTTCACTGGTGTCTCAGAAAGTGCTTGGGGAAGGCCCAGTCACAACCACCTACTACAAAATTTCAAAAAAAAATCCCATCACTTTTTTATCCGAGAAGTGCCTTAATATGATGATTTTCATTCTATTTAGCATTTAAGTAATGCACACAGGAATCCACACAGGTGAGTAGTCATCATATGCCTGTAAGAGCAATTGCAGAGCAATTTTGCTGCCTTCTCTTAGCCAGGCAAGAGATGAGGTCAGGGAACTTCAGGGACTGACAGACTGGTGCTCTTCATAACAGCTTCCCACTGTAGTGCTCACCTGATCTTAGACGAGTGGGCGCCATGAGATGTATAAGCTTAAAATCAGTAAAAAGCCATAGGGCTGAGGGATTTTTCAAAGAATTGGACGGTTTTATTTTGTTTATGATAAGAAGACTCTCCACTGGAGGTCATTTCTCCTGCTGAAAAGGAGAACCTAGAAGCTGACAATCCTGCAGCAAGCCACAGCGTCCACAAATGCTGGTGGAGTAAGACGGGTTTCAGAAGGGAACATTTTTTGAGAAGGACTCTTGAAGCCAGTCTCCATGCAGTGCTAAAACATTTGCTGAAGCACTTTTTTGTAAAGAGTCTAATATTTATGTAAACATGATATCCTCTATGGCTGTCCAGCATGAAGTACCTGCAATATCCTAAATATAAGCAGTTAGACTAGTGTGACTCACAACAAACTGTTCAAAAGGTGTAAACAGAACAGCACCAGAGCAGACAATTTATTGCGACTGATTCGTGTGAAACCTGCGTGTGTACAAACATGTGTGCGCATTGCACAAGAAAAGGAGTGATAGAAAGCCTTATTCTGTATAAAGAGGGGACCATGAGAGATAATGCAATAATAAAGATGAAACTATTTTGTTGTTGTTACATTGGCATGTAAAGATTTTGTTTGCTTGGGGTTTTGGTTTGTTTGTTTTTTCTCTCTCATAAAGGGTAAAATTATGGTAAGGGAGTAAATTGTGTTATCAGGACAGCTAATATATAACAGGGAAGCTCTTGTCAAGGACATAACTAATAACACACATTTTCACAGTACAGCACTAGAAGAAGTGACGTTGTTGCAGATAAACTCATGCATTTTTTTAAAAAAGACAATATATAAAAAAATGAAATGGACACTTATACAGCACACTCTAGAAACTCCAGGCCAGCTGTATTGTTAGAGGTAAAGTTTACAACTAGAGCAGCCACAAAGAGCAGATGCACAGGCCAGTCCACAGAGCAGGACAGACACAGAAATATAACTCATGCCCAGTCTTTGGTATAAGGAGGTTCAAACCCTTTATGTTCTTGTACTGTTCTTTCTTTGGGATTAAGGCAAAATCAAGAAAACAACAAAAACAAGAGTCAGCGAACTCAGTGACCAAGAGTTTTAGGTCAAAGGGGAGGATGCCTGAAAAATAACTTCAGCATATGCACTGGTTTTTACCACACGTACACCGAAAGAGGCTTCCTGATATTCATTTGCCACCACTTTAGTTTTACATTAATCACTGATTCACTTGATTTCAGCTGGATTGTGGAACCAGCTACAATGCAATGCAAGCACTGTAACAGGCCAAGTGTTAGACCTAAGAAACGAAGCCAGATGGTAATGGTGCACAGAAATCTGTCTGAAGGCGGTTTATAAAAAACTCAGACAAGCAGATACACTCGTGTGGGAGTTGTTATAAATTTCTTACAACAGCAAAAGATATGATTAAAAGAAAAAGGCAGGAAATTCTCCAAATCTGAGGGAAACACCACCACAGACCAATGCAAACATTTCTAGTGGGGCAACAGGTTAGCCTTTTCGACATGAAATTCATCTTAAATTACTGTACAGAACACACAATTTTCACAGCATGTATATTGCAGGCAGTTTTGTGCACAGCAAAATAAAACTGACCCAAGCACCTGAGTAAGGTGAATCAAATCTGCATTCGCAGCTATCTTGAAATAAATCTGAAATAATTTGGCAAAAGTCACTGTAATTATTTCAAGTTTGTGCTACTCTCACACAATTCATAATGTATGAGTTTTAGATCACTTTTCCCTATCATCAAGGCCAAGGCTAAGCTATTATAGAGAATTATTTTTCTCTCCTCTATTATGTAGGTAAAATAAAGATTAATTATGTATGCAGATTCATCCTATTCAGAACTGGTTGAGTTATAATTTGTTTTACTATTCACATAAAGATTGGGTCAAATTCACCTGCATCTTTTGTGGAGTCAGAAGGCTATAACTGAGAAGCTGGCTCAGCAGGTAACTTACTTAGACCAATGACATCCCAATTTGGCCTGCTCATGCTTCAGCTGCATTGCAGCTGCTTGAAAGCTACACCTTTCAAGTAATTACAGCCCCAAGTGGTCTCTTACTCAGCTAATTTATACTTGGGATTTTTCTTCTCTATTGGCTTAAGTAGTTGCAATTTTAAATAGCAAAATCTTGTGCAAAACAGTTCAGCTTAGAGCTCTGGCTTACT
Source organism: Crypturellus undulatus (assembly GCA_013389825.1). Taxonomy (NCBI): domain Eukaryota; kingdom Metazoa; phylum Chordata; class Aves; order Tinamiformes; family Tinamidae; genus Crypturellus; species Crypturellus undulatus. Next base: position 87,335 of record VWPW01013586.1, on the reverse strand, counting down.
GCCAAGAGTGAGAAGACTCGTTAGCAGGACTGCAGCCTCGACCCAATGCAGCTCTGCTGCTGCTGTGTGGAAGTGCTGCCCGAGCTGCCTTTGCCCAGCATGGGTCCGCACCAGGGTTGGGCTCCAAGGTCTCCAAGAGAAGCCTGGAGCTTGTCCCATTCAGAGTAGCCAGCTCCAAAGTTTCTGTCAACAATGGTTTTGAATTGATTTATGCCTTGTATATATTTGTATTTGTGTAATGACATCTGTGTATTTTCTGTCTTCAATTAAGCATAATTAGCAGATGAATTCATGTATGACAGTATGATTGTTTAGCTTTGAAGCCTATGATTGTGGCAGTCCTCATATGCATTTAATCTACCACATTCTGTAAAGGGTATTAGTAATAGTTAGGAATGGCTCATTTTTCTCACAGAGGCCTGTCTTTGGGATTTTTTTCTTTAATCTTCTGTGGGACAGGAAGAAACCCCGGATGTTTCTTGTTAATTACAATACTAATTTGTTTAAATTTAGTGTTAGTGTTCCTTCTATTATTCTTTCTTTTGTGTGTACAAGAAAACCAAAATTTTGGTGGAAACCAAAGGAATATTTTTCACTGTCTGAAAGCCAGGTTCTCCTCTTTGTGCACAAATGATGTAACTGTGGTGCATTAGACCAAGAATAGCACCACTGTTGCCCCCTAGATTTTTAACGAAAATAGCAATCTGGTCACATATGCTTAAATCTACATCCTTTATACTTAGGGAAAACCTTCAAGCTCGAACATCCTTAAACAGAGAGAGATTTTTTCAGATATGCTAAACTCTGGAGTGTCTTTTGGTAGTTTCAGTCAGTGCCACTTGCCTAGAAGTGATGATTCTGTTTCATCTCACCAGAGGCACCAAATTCAGGATTGAGAATTCCAGATATGGGATCAGATATCAGCCTTCCTTTGTAGATGTGGGCCCTTTGTCTTCCTACGGGAGTTTTTGTTTTCGTAGTCAGCTGAAATATCTATCTGTATATCTCACTCCAGTAAATGCTGGAGTGTGATGGGACCAGTTTTTACCCTGTCCACAAACCTGCAATCCCCCACAACAGTTCATTTTCTTCACTTTTGGTTTATAGTACCCTGAAACCACGAGCCTAGGCAACAGCACACATAACTAAATAATAATTCCAGTGGTTTCTTAAAATCAGTATGAATGCTGAAAATTATGAATGGATTTGAACAAGCGCTTAGATTCACTCCACATTTGCTTCAGGTTTCCTCATTGTGTTGTCTAAAGAAGGTCCCTAGCACCCACACACAAAAAAACAAGACTATATTTTTACTGCTTTAGAGCACACCACATACCAAGATTGTACATCCATAGTGGTAATCATAAGAATGAAAGGAGTAGCAGAGGTCTCCCACATAATGTTTGAGACATCATATGGAATGCTGTTTGAATGGCAAAATGATGCCTACCAAAGAACACATTATTTTCTTCCTTTAATCGTATTATTTCTTGTCACTTAACTAGCTACTTTTAGCTACATGTTCTATTTTTACTGAGATACTTTATAAATGAAACTCACATCATTTCATGTAATTTTTAAAGACGATGACTGCTATTTCGGTGATTGAGTCATAATGGTATATGCTGAAGTTTTACGGTGTGGTAATGCTAGATTACATTAATGTAAGACTTACTTTATTGGAAATAACTTCTGCAGTTATAATGAAAATGCAGGTAATGGGATTCTGAGAAATTTGAATCATCAACTATGCAGCAGCTACTGCCACTCAAAAGGAGAACAACTAGAAGCTATGGAGATAGTTATATATGCAAGGTATCTTAGCAAAATTTTTTTTATTATGATATTAAGTATGCCATGCCAGCACACACAGTACAGATCAGGAAAAGCTTTCATTGCTTTCTTTGCAAACCCGTTTTTCCTCTGTCTTGTGAACAGTGGTTTCCCACACACATGAGGTTAGCCTTGTAGCAGACTGGGAGCTACAGCAAGGATCGTGATTGGTGTTAACATAACACTTGTTTTGTAGGAATTCAGAAAGTGTGGACTAAAGCTGTATCTGTCATCTGGTTGGAGAACATTTCACTCCAGGATCCAAGAATGATTGCAAACAACACAGCTATGTGTTTGCTAGAAATAGCAATAGTTGTTAGAAATAAAACCAGCCACTAAAGTATTTTCACTGTTTCATTAGGCTAATATCTGTGAGTGATTTATCAAAATGCTAAATTGGTGGTTTTACAAACTGGTGAACAGTTTACAAACTGAACATATTGCTTAACATCATCCACTTCAAGGTCCAGCTGGAAATTTGGCCACATTCTTTCTCAAGCAAGTAAGATATAAAACAGAAGACCCAGGATAATACAAACACCTCCGGTCTCAGTTCAGACGCCTGCATATTTGAAGCTAGGGACTTTTGAGACATCACAGAGTATCTAAAGCATCCATATAGGGCTTTCCAATATGGCATAGAATTCATAGGAAAACTACACCCTCTTGGGATGGTAGCTGCAGGCCAGGATTTGCATCTCAAACAGCTTTGAACTGACATCCAGTGACTCTGAGGGGCATCGATGTAGGAAAGAGCACCTGATAGCTATTTTCCTCTCTAATGAGCATCCTAGAATTTAACAGCAAATGGCTCAAAAATGCAACCAAATGTAGCTGAATTATCACAGAGGGGATAGATGGTTTCTCGCATAGATGAGTATAAAAATGAATGAGCATTTTCTTGAGGGAAGGTTACTTTCCTCTGCCACTCCATCCTGGGAGGAATTCAGCACCTTCAGACAGCACTAGTTCTGGTTATCCTAAGAAAAGTAGCAATTCCATATGATTCACGTAGTCATCCTTGGAGTGGAGTGGAGTGGAGTGGAGTGGAGTGGAGTGGAGTGGAGTGGAGTGGAGTGGAGTGGAGTGGAGGGAGACTTCATGGCAAGGCCAGCTGGCAGATTGGCATGAGGCATCCTCCAGGTGGGCATTTCCACTAGTAAGTCAGAGTTGCAAGCTTCTCTGAGGCCTGTGCAGCAAGATGCTGGGCTGTTAAGCCAGGACTCTTCCTAAAACTTCACTTGCTCTTTTAGCAAGTGAATGACAATCATTGTCCCTATCCTGCAGTCTTGCCTTTTCAGCAGTCCTATCTTTTTTTCTGTACTAAAGCTGCAGAGACTGCAAATGCAATGTGTTAATTTACTGGGCATCTTGTTTACAGATTCAGCACAGGAATGCCATTCTGGTGCAAATTGGTTTTGAATTTTTTCTTTTAAACTGTCACCCATGTGCAGCGATGCTGCAAGCTGTCTATTAGAAGGGGGAAAACACTGACATATGTAATTAGCTGTAATCTGTATGGCTATTTGTACAAAATAGAAAAAGAGCTTCAAATAGCAATATTTAGTAACCCTCTGTGTTTATGACTGTTTCTTGCTAGGTGTGACTCTCTTCCCCTTAAATGTTTGCATACAAAAGATTATCGCAATAATAGAGAAGGTTGGTTTTCGAACTGAAGGGGATTATTTTCTTTTTAAACCACTATTGTCAGCCTGACTGGCTTCAGTTCTGCAGTTAATGTGGGTCACAGTTTGTCTTTTTCTTTTAACATTGCTGTCTTTATTTACACAATTCCTCAACGCTTTCAAACTATTGGAAGCTTGAATCCTGCCATTCATCCGTTCCTTTGCTACTTAACCTTTGAAGAAGAGACAAGAGGGGCCTCCGGCTGAGCCTGGCAGTAACAGCTAGCACACTCGAGACATCCTCTGGCACATCCCCATTCCTCTTGCCACAGGCCCAAGTACAGCACTGCTGACATAGCTATAGCAAGCAGGTGGGCTCCCACTTCAGACACAGGAATCATCTAATTTAGACACCAAAAGCATAGATGGCTGCTATGAAGAAAGTGTCTAGCTTCCTGTATAGCATATGGAGACCTAGAACTTAGTCCAGTTCTCTGAGCATCAGAGTTTACTTTTGAGATACATTTGCATGGGACTAGCTGTTATGGCACAGAATCTATAGGAGACCTTTTGAAGCGGTGTTCAGAAGCCAGATGGGAGAGCATGGATCTCAAACAGCAATAGATGCTTAAGACCTCCATTGACTCCTAAAGGAGATTTTGACATCCTCTTTTGAATCTGAGAGACATCCAAACTTACTAGTGAAGAAACAGGTAAAATGAAACAGTCCAGAGTGAAACATGATTTTAGTGTTGACAATTCTTGTCTTTTTATTATTTAATTGCAATACTCAATATTTTTCAAAAGCTAAGGAAGTAAGAAAGAAGGAAGGAAAGAAATAAAGAAAAAAAAAAAAAGATAAAGAATTGTGTGTCCACCAACAGCAAAATGAATTGGAACAGAGTGGTGAGATCACCAAGATTTGTAGGTCTCTATGGCACAGTGCAGAACTAGCTGAATCCCAGCATTCCTATAAACATATCATTCTAACACCACTGTGACACAGATCTGCTAGTGGTCATTAACTGAAGGATCTCCACACCACTGTACATCGCATCACATAGATTTTCTCTAAAAAACTCCCTCATTAAGGTTTATGATCTTATGATCTAAGAAGGAAGTGGAAGCTACTCCATTTTTTATTGCTTAGTCTTAGTCCTGAGCGTCTTTGCATCCATTCTGTCCTTAAGCTTAACGAATTTCAGTTGCAACTGTGGAAATCCAGACAGACCTCGAATAAATAAAAAATGAGCAGGAGTTCAGCACATGCTTCCATTTAGTAGTACTTTCCATTAGCGTTCTGAGTGCACATTAAAAAATCCCATAGACTTTTGGATAATTTCTACATATAAATTGGGGCATAAGAGGAATAATTGTAAAGAATTTGAGAAATCTCTGAGGCTTTACCCATATAAATATGAAGCACATTAGCAAAAGCAGGTCACAGGCACAGCACAGATTCTACCTCTCTCACTTCTAGATCCACATGTTATGCATATTAGCACCTAGACCCAGGGCACGACCTAAACACAGGCAACTTAATCTCATTTGGGAAACCCTAGAGTATCTGGGACAGCAGCAGGGAAACTGGCTAAAATTACACTGCATATAGAGACCTTCTCCCTTCTGGAGAGGCATCTGAAGGCCAAAGAAGACAATTTGGAAAAAAAAAAAAAAAGAAAGAGGAGTCAAATTCAGCCCTGAGACTCCCACCTGGTTCAAATGTAAAAATCCAGTACAGTTTACATACAAAAGTTTTAATCTTTGAAAATATTTCACAATGACTTAACAGGCCTCGAACTACAAATAATATTTGTTTCTCTGTTCCATTTTTGTTTTCTTAGAATAGAGTGAAACCCTGACTGAGCAGTTGTTAAGGACTTGGTCCTTATTCCTGTAAATTGCTGCAAATTCTGGCGACAATCCAGAGAAGCACTTAAGCACATGCTAAAGTTTTGCATTTCCTTTGTGGGTATGGCAACATGCCCAGAGTGATTTTATATGTGCTACATACCTGTACGCTACCTTGGAAAGGATAAACCACTTTAAACCCACATCCCTGAGGTGCAACTAGGGAGCAATCATCACCGCTCAAAGTAGGGGAGGATTTAAGACTACCTTAAGCTTCTTTGAATTCCCCTAATTTCAAAAGTATTTGGGTACCACTGTGATCCTCTCTCTTTCTCTGTATGTATATATGTAAAATACAGGGGTTGCACAAATGTGAACCAGTATCAAACCCCATTTTCCATCATTTGCTACAACAGCTGATAATTGCTAGAGAATATGAGTGCTTGAGTACAACAGAATTTTTCTACTCAACTCAGAGCTTTGTCTGTGTTGCGAATGCTTTTTTAAGGATTTCAGGCTGCTTTACAGTTACTTGATACTTCTGAAGCATCTTAGAGTAATCTTGCAATACAAATGACTCAATTCTGAAAGTGATCTGATGATAGATTATCACACATGCCACTCAAAATTTATGTAGCTAAGCTAGAATTGTAACTTAAAGCTTTGGGGTTCTGGCTACACATCAAACATCTATCTGATTGTTAGAGAAAATGATTCACCTAAAAAAGCTTACAGAGAATGTGTGCTTTGTAGCTGCAACCTGCAGACTGGTAAGGGCATTCATAATTTCTTCATATCAGGGTTATGTGCTATTAAAAATGACTATACCAGATACCATCAAATGCTTGTTTAGACCAGTGTACTGTCATAAATAATGCCCAAAAGCCAGAGCCTAGAGTGTATAAACAGAGAGCACTTATTATGCTATTATGTATTATCTACTCCAGCCATTTGAGGCTAAGAGACTTTCTGAACCTCATCTTTCTGTCAGATTAGGGACTCTCTATAGTTTTATCTTCCATGGATTCACCTGCTCTCCTCTGAGACTCAGACATTTCTCAGCACTAACCATATCCCTTGACAAGGAGTTCCACTACAGCCTGCATTCAAAACTCTCTTGCCTTTGATCTCCCTGTCTTTAGACATAGCTCTTCACCCCTTGGCATCTCAATCCCAACAGTACAGAAAGCTCTCTATTGATTTCTGGGAAAGAAGGAAAGATGCTGCAAGGCTGGCCGCATATCAAACTAAGCCATGCACGTTCATCATAGGAAAAATATTCGTGCCTTGGTTCAGTCTGCAGTTCAGCTGAATGAAAAAAAAACATAGAGCATTTTCACTGGTTCCCAATGAACCTCATAAACAATTCCATAGATTCACTGTCTCAGTCAAATACCAGTAGTAATAAAAAGGACTCTATGCACCAAAGAAAAGGATCATTCTCTGTCTAGTTTGTGGGGAGGGAATTGTGTGGTTGCAATTAATATTAGTTTTGAGCAACACAGATATGCCTGCTGGTCATATAGATTGGAAAACAACATTTTCGACTTCTGTTCAGATGATCTTTGATGTTTTCCCAAAGAGAAAAGGATAAATAAATTTTATATTTCTAGATATCTTCCTTTTATTATTTGAAAAACTTTTAAAGAGGGATAATTGTGCTATAGCAGTAGCTTGCTCTTCAGCAACTCAGACACTAAATAGTAGGGAGATGTTTGTAACTGCACAAGCACACAGGCTAATCACTTCAAGAACAGTGGGAATTTTATCACCCCTTTTGAACTAATTTTAGCACTACTGGCAACCTGCAAAATGCTCTTTTAAATTTCCCAGAAGGACTGCATTTCAACACATACAGGATATAAAGCTTGTCCTTTGATGAAAGAACCTGTAAAACAGTTTAATCTTGTAGGAGACTCTAAAGTAAATTCACCATCTTTCTGGGTGAGGGATTGACAAAACTCAGATAGGTTTGTTCATAACCAAATCCTCATTTTCATCCAGTCCTAACTCAGGTATTCCTATTGAACAAGTTTTTCAATGAAAAATTGTAGTCTGCATTCATTTTTGTAAAATTTCAAAACTGGTATTTCTAATCTAAATACAGCAGGAAACCTAGTGTTCATTGCTTTCAATCCAGGAGTCTCATCAAGCACCAAGAAGAGCTAACCAAGATGTTCTTACAAATATCTGATCTTCGAGTTCACTGTGGTTTGGTCACCAGTCTCTCTGTAAAACACATTAATTCCACAACTAATTCCCAAATCCTCTTGATACATGGTAAAGAGCCTGAAAAAGAAAAGTTTATTCACCGAGGAAAATACAAACAGCAGAGGTCTCTTGACAGAACTGAACTCTTTTCCAAGATACTACCTACAACAGAAAGAGTAACTGTGGATAAACTATATCAGTTGACAGAACCTCTGACTCGAAAATTATACAAAAATGAGAGGGCGGAGACTCATGGCAGACGAATCAAGCAGAACATGACTTCTGTTATTACAGCTTAGCACAGTGATAAAGATGGTAATTGATACACTCATATTGTCTGACAAGGAAGAATTTAAGAGATATTTGCAGGCAAAACTGCTAATTAGATGACTGAGCCAGATAGATAGAATTATTCCCTAAACTCTTTCGGTTTCCTTATTGATACTTTTCAGTTCTCTTTACGAAAATGCAATAAAATGAAACAAATTCTTTGCATACTCATTGTTAATGAGCACTCATAAGAACACTTTCCAAATTCTCTCCTTCTCCCCTTAAGCATTCTTCTGTGACCATGTTTCCTTCCAGCAATATGAATGATTGATGTTGTTATTAGTACTTTAATTTATTAAGACATTTTAGTAATGAATATATATCTGTATTTTTCCTGACATTGTAAAATGACAACTCAGAAGTTGTCAGTTTTTGAATGTAAAACAAGATAGTTAGGTATGGTTGACCACCAAATTATACTAGCAAAAAATATATTCTGATAAAGGCAACTATTGAACAAAGAGTAACTAAAATATATGTATATATGCAAGTGGAAAAATGTTGTGTAAATTATTTAATAATGTAGATAATGTTTGATGCCTGGCAGGAAATTAATTTCCACACAGGCACTTGTGTCAGCAAAGTAGTATGACAGTCCCTGGAGAATATCCAACTAATTGTATCTTCTTTCTCTCTGCACTTTTTCCATTGTAGCAAATCATGGACAGAAAGGTGGGATTTCAAACTCCAGCTGCTGTGAGAAATATCAGTGCAAAACACATTTAAAAACACCTTCATACAAGAATGAAGGATCTTTGACCCTGAGAAAGGCAGAATGTCAAGTCACCTATGGAAAGAGGTGCTTACTATTAGCATGACAATTCTAACCGAAATTTTCAGGGTGGAAATTCTCTTTCCTTTGCACTTCTTTAACACCAATCCCTTTACCTACATTATCTTGTACTGCTTTAATGCCAGCGGGCCCCTTTAGGCTAGGTGCTGTTCAAATGTGGTGTTAACAGACAGCCTCTCCTCCTTCGAGTTCATGTATATAGAACTGTAATCCAGAGTGTGCGAGAAAAAAATGGAAAAGTGAAATGGGGACAGCACAAGCTACATAAGTGAGATCTGTTTAAGGGCTTGTTTCACCCTAGGGAGAAAGGGCACATTAGAGGCTGAGCTTGCAAAAGCTTGAAGATTTCTACTTGTGTGAAATTCAGCTGTGAGACAGGTGGAAAGAACTAGAGTGGAGAACTTAAAAGCTTCCTCTAGCCCATAGAGGAACACTCTTGTCTGGGAGCTATATTTGTTTTCTCTCCTTCAGTTCTCTTTGTCAATTACTATATTTTTAGTGTTGCAAATACCTATGAGGGAAAATTTCTCAATAAAAACTGAGATTTGGAGGGACAGCAATTATTTGGAATTAATTACACCAAGCCATGAAATTTACTGATGGAGTAACTTTAAGAATTGTAAAAAATACAAAATAAGCAAGGAAGAATAAGGAAATAGTGGGGGGGAAATACAAAGGAAATAAAATAAAGCCAATATAGCAGACCTTAAGTGTAACTCTTTGCAAAAAGAGATTAACAATCTATTAAAATTTATCAGATGAATCCATGTAGGCTCATATGCAGTCCGTGTGAGTAACAGATATGTACAGAAAAATGAAATTAAATGCAGTGTTTGTCCACTATAAATCACCTTAGCAGCTTTCTTTCAGTTCACACTGAGATATTTCATTTCCTGCAAAGGGGCAATCTTTGCCAGGAAATCAGTAGGCAATAGCCTCTGATCCTGAGCAGAAAGCTGAAACTCTCCAAAGAAGAGTTGACAACTACTTGCAAAAACGGAAGAAGACCATACAAATTTGTCAAGTTTTCTGCTTGGTGGAATGTAACAGGAAAGCACAACCCGATCCTCCACACTTGCTTCTTGTGTAATCGAAGCAGCAGCAGCAGCTCAGTCCCTACCATCGACCACAGCCGGAGCACTGCCGAGGTCAGAACTCTCAGAAAAGTCACCCCGTTGCAGCTCTCCTGAGGTTTCTCTACAACGACCTCTCCTAACACAGCTTGTGCATCCTGACAAGGAGAAATGAGAGTCTTATCAAGCCTCCTCAGATGTAAGAAGAGGAGACCTTTTCAGATCTCCAATCTGGTGCTAAATTTATCTTGATAAAAGACATAAAAGGTAAGAAGATGAAAGAATGAAATCAAATATTTGCTCTTGGATTGTTTAATTTCCTGTTACAGCTGGGTCAGCTACTATCACTTGTTTGTTGCTAACAGAATACACTATTTTCTATTCTGTACAGTGCTGAAGGAAAAGCAAAACATGTAAGATAAGGTTATAGTTATGAACCACTATTTTTCAATAAAAAGAGAACATACACATAAAATCTAGGACTATTGTTAAATAAAGTGAGAATTTAAACTAATCTTAATGCAGTAAAGGCATTTCTGCAAAGTCTATGAGGTACCTAAGTTGAATTGAAAGATCCTGAGAAGGAAAATCCAGATGCAAATAAAAGTGCCCTAGACTCATAACTCCAACTAAAAATCATTCTCCAAATTTCCCCCTGAAGGTTTTTTACAGTCATTAGACTCGTTGCCTCCTGATCCAAAACATCTCTGCTTCCTGCTCGACTAGAAATGGCCCAAGCTCAGCAGCAGTCAGGCACTTAGCTCCTGCTAAGCCCCTTCAGGAACCAGAAACCAAAGTGATATCTAAGCCTCCTGGAGGAAAATAGTCCAGTAAGCATGCTTAGGTTGTGAGTAACAAATAAAAGTATCAGACTCCTCGCAAATGCAGTGAGAATTCCTTTTATTTTTAAGCTAAGTGATTTTTTTTGCACTCTGAGGAGGAGAGAATTGCTGGCTGATGCTAATGACCACTGTTCCCCTTGCTTCAGCACGAGCCCAATGGCGAGAGCACTGGCGCATAAAGTGGGAGTTTAGGTCTCTGGGTCCAATCAACCTAGGGAACTAAACCCACATTTCAATTTCTCTGTCTTTCCCCTAACTGGGAAAGTGCCAGTTCAAACTCCTCAAATTGTCAGAGAAAGGCAAAGGCGAGCTCATTGCTTCCTAGTTCCCTAAATGTAACATGTGGTTAAGTCACCAGGGCCTGTCTCTTTACATAAGCCAGCAAATGTTGGGACATAATATCTAGCTATCCTATACTCCCCTAAGCCTTGAAATCCCCCAAATGTAGGTACCCCCCCAAAAAGTGGGACATCACCAAAGAGGCTGTGTGTCCTTCTTGATACAAGGAGGTTTCTGTAACACCTAACAGCTTTGTTACTTGACATAACCTCCTCTCAGTGACTGTTTCCAATTATTATATCCCATATGACTTTATATGCTCACTATTACATAGTCTAAAACAACATGGACATTATTTTCTACTTTGTCTTAATTTTTGATAATCAAATAACCTGCAATTATTAGCACCACGTAAGCAACTTGTAAAGAAAGCTAAGAGCAAAACAAACACACATTTTCTCTGCATTCATTTGGAAAATTCTATTTTAATAACTGAAAACTGCTTGAATGTAAATACTATCAAAGACATTCATTATACAGTTTTTCAATAGATTAAAGTATCTGCAGGCCTGAAATATGTTAGCTATAAAGAGACATGGTTAGATGGATAAAATGATACTGTTGATTTATTTAACAGCCTGAAAATCTAAGTGATGAAGACAGATTTCAAGATTTTCTTAGCTGAAAGCTAAGCAAAGATAAATTTACATACACAAATCTATTTTTTCAGAGTACTCAGTGGTCCAATTCTCTGTAATTCTCTTAAATCTATATAATAAATATATCTTGTTATAGCAATATTATGATTGACTGTTTTTATAAAGCTACGTGCCTCTTTGCAAGCTCATTCCGATTACTCAAAATGAAGTACGATCGGTTCTGAGACGTGTTTTTCAAATGTGTTTTGTGCTTTCAATACAGTGTACAGGTGGCTGACACGTCCACTTAATACTTCACTTACAAGCTTCCTATTCCACTGCATTCTAAGTAGTATTTGATTATTATACATGTCATTAAAATGATGAACAACATAATGTTGTTAGAACAAATTGTCCTTCATCAAAGGTATCATCTAATGGAAAGTGATGTTGCAGCCGTATTTTTCATTAGGAATATTTCGATGTTATCACTTCTTTTTTCTCTGAATAGAATGGAAGATTTTTAGTCAGTCAGTTCATGTCTTGTCAGTTAATTCTGTAAGTCATTTCGCCTGTTTGCCCTCAAAAAACTCCTATCATTATTTCATGTCTCTGTTTCCATTATACACAAGGCCTCTTTTGAAACGAGGGTCTACTTGCCCTGGGCTATATACCAACATGTAACAAGAATCTCAAAGAATTTGACCTGATGGGGATCTGTGTCTATGCTTGGGTCACTATGTAGGAAATAATCCAATATACCTGGGTTCTGAGAACACAGCAGGAGCACTGCAGTTTAGGGATCAGGCACATGGTTCTGGGATTGGTTTTGCATTTCCTCCAGTGAAGCCAAATGCTCCCTGCGGTTCCTTTCCAGGAGGTCGCATGGCTGCCCTAGCATCTGGCTGGCCCTTGGCACATCGCCCGGGGCTCAGGAGTCATTCCAAGGAGGGGGGTCTGCAAGCTGGCTTCTGCCTTGCCTCACTTTCAGGCATCCAGGTCTGTTCCTGGAACCGATCCAAAATGTTCGCTTCATAGAGCTCGATATAAAGCCATAAATCACAAATAAAAGAACAGTAGAATGGCTCACACAAGGCTACCCAGTAGGCTAGTTGTTGAACTGGTCCTGAAGCTGTTGTGACCTGACTCCTTACCCTATTTACTATGTTTGGTATATGCTTACCAGGGGCTTAAGAGGTCTGTAGACCACCCATAGCACCATGCAGTAAATTCAGTATGTGTAATTCCACTTAATGTGACATAATTTCTGCTTTATGACCTCCCCCAGCCTCCACCCCGGGAAGGAAATCAGCCATCGGGTATGTCCCAGGTTTCCTAAGTAATCCAGACAACACTGGTTGTCTGATGAGCAAGCTGACACCTGCTTCTTGAAACAAATTCTTGAAATCTGCTCTTCACAGGTGTTTCCAGTAAAGCAGCTTAGAGCTTGAGTCTAAGCAGTAAACAAAACTAAAACTAAATTGGATTTAGTTTAAATTGAATTACCTTTGAATAGGTATTCAAAAATAACTGCTTCTGCTGTTTGCCTGTTGTGAATACCTCACAGGTTACTGTTTCTTTAGGAAGTCAGCAGAGTGCAAAGAGGGACATAAACAGACTGTCAGATTCAGTGCATGCAGGCCAAAGGAGCACAGAAACCTTTATTTTTGCCATATTTATACAAATCTTTCCACTACTCTAAATGTCACTGAAGCTATAATGAAAAATGATTCAATACAGTGGAACATCCTATTTCATGCTGTTTGATTTCTCTTATGTGGTATTTTTACTATAGATTAGTACTTTGGAAAAATGGCTGGAATTGAGTGGTTTGTTAGCTCAACAGATAAAATGTGTCCCTATTCAACACCATGTACTTTAAAAGATCAACTACTAGAACTGTTAGTTACCAGAAAATAGATCCAATCACCTGCTGTATTTACATAACTTTGGCAGTCAACTATATGAAGTCTGAGGTCAGCACCCTGCTCAAACAGCACTCACTGCCCCAGAGTAGAGACTTGTGGAAGGGGAAGCGAGGTAATTGCACAACTATGCACATGAGCAGTAGGGAAAGGTTAACAGCACTGATACTCCCCACCTCATTAAAATATCTTCTGAATCTGTCATTGACACATCTCCAGATTCCTGGATATCCTCTTTCTGGGCATGAATCGGGTTTTTCAGAGCACCTATCACAGTTGTGGCTGAAAGAAGCCACATTCTGTATTGTCTTTTGGCCTATAGTGTCTTAGCTATTACAAGATTTAGGCTCATTTTTCTGCACAAACTTGTTTCATTTAGGCATTAATCTGGCAGACAATGATGGTGGATCACTTAGACGTATGGTTGTTTTCTACCACAGCGATGTCAGCCAAGCCTAGTAAGGCAAACCATCCTTCCTAACGCTGCACGGTTTGTTTCTTTCTGTCTTTTTATCATCAACTCATCCCTATTAAACTGTTAGATTACTCCTGGGTAACTTCTGCTTTAGCCAGTTTCTTGCTTTCGAGAAAGCCTGGCTACAGTTTTCTCTAATAGAAACTCCCCCAGACAGTGAGTGTGGATAAGGACTATCTGGAATTTTATATCTGTAGCAGCCCTCAAAGATTTTCCTTGAGAGATCTGTGCCTTCAACTTGCCCTCGCACAGTGTTGCATCAGGACATGAAAAATATTTCCTAGAAAAAAAAATAAAAAACAATTCCAGTGAAATATGACAAAGATTTCATTATTGTTGGATACTCTGAACTGAAAATAAAAGCATGTGAAAAGATTTATTAAAGCTCATGGTCACACTATGGGACCTGACCCAGTAGAAGGGTAATGGAAGTTTGTCTGATACACCAAAGAAGATCAGCAGTCTGTGCACAAGCCACCCTGTATGCCTATAGACTTACAGAAGCTTTTTCAAATATGATCATTTCAAAATTATTAATAAACCATCAGTTGCGTGGGACGCTCAAGAGGGCTGTGACATAATCAATATTAGAGACATCTCAACAAAACTGACTTCTGCTTCTCCCTCTTGTATCATATGCAAAGTCAAGGTGTAGCAGGTAGGTCTCCTTAGAAAAGTTTTCATTTTAGACACAAGAAGTTTCAGGTTCCTTAAGAAAATCCAGTTGGCATTTAAATTACAGAAACTGTTGCATTAAAACAAAAAAATGTCTTACATGGCTGACCAGCAGATCCAGTAGACAGGACTATTGTATTTTATTCTGGAAACAACATTTGCTTTATTATCCACACTCATCCTCATCTGCAATGGATATAGATTCACTACAACCCCAAATCTTCTGAATATCTTCTCATGATAAATTCAAGTTTTCCTCATAATCCCTTACTTTGGAATCAAACAGAACAGTGCTACAAAGTAGTGGTTATATATGGGTTTCTCAAAAGTCTTAGAAAAACAACTAAATTTTTGAAAAGTTCAAGGAGCCCATGACGCAACCGCTGTTACACAGCTGCCTCCTTATGCTGCAAAATAGACCAAATATCTCTCCTTGCCCCTAATGCAGAGACACAGTGGTAAGGCTGTTCTCAGTCCTCCCACACCCACATCTGATACATTTTCTCTGCAGGAGGGCTTGTGATGCTCATTAAAGTACAATAAATACTTGTGGAGTGCTCGTCGTGTTGTAGCCAGCATCTGGCCAGACCCTGGGAGAGGACCGATGCATTCTTTCTGCATGTGGACACTGGTGGGGGGGAAGGTTACACTGCCAAGCTGTTGGCACTGCATATTGTTGATAACAATTTCAAGGGAAACACTATTATTAAGAAAATATTTTCTCCACTTATCTTTATTTCTTATGACTCAGTAGAGCTGGCAGGAAAATGGGGGGATTCCGTTGCTCACATATTTGAAATAGTAAAAGATGCTGTTTTCAAATGACCTTTTTGTAACACATTTGGAGAAGTCTGCCTTATGCTTCAGTGCACAGCTTGCCTTTTCTGAAGACTATATCGATGTATTCAGGGTTTTTAAGTAAATTTGTTCTTAGGGCAGTTGCTTTAAAAATCCCTGTCCTGCCTAGTTTGTTAGCAATTCTGTGCATCAGAATTAGAAGATACTTTCCTGTAGTGCCAAATACAAACGTCATTCTGTTTATGATATTAATAAATAATAAAAGATTAGCAAGGCAAGAACTGTGAAATGAGATTAGAGCACAAAATGGGCAATTTCAGTCTCTGCACAGTAGATAATATCGTTCTAAATGAGGGCCGCCTGTATGCCAGGTTACCTTGCCATCCATTTCCAAGGCAGAAAAATATTTTTTGTATCTAGTCTCAAACAGGTCATTCCAGAAGAAGAAAAGTACTAATGAGTCTAGTCTGGTATTAATGAAGCAGCTTGTCTCAAGCAAAAAGTATAGTTCATTTTTCATAAACTGTAGATATCTATCCTCTTAAAAATGTATGCAACATTTATTTTTAAAATCCTGTGATTGCCACCTTTAAGATTCCCTTGTCAGCTGAGCTGACAAAACAAATAAAAGTTAGGATAGAGTCTAGATATGTGTAATGTCATTTTCTTATACATTAGTCTCTGGCATTTGTCACTATTTTAATGGACTGCACAGTTTATGGATAGCTCCAAGCTGGAATCTCAGGGAAGATACATTATTGTTATACATAGTTTTCACTTAACCCAGCGAAACAGAGATCCTGTATACAAAAAGGCATTCCACAATTCTTCTTGCAGAGGCTGTCCCAAAATTGTCTTGTCTCACTCACAGTCATTAATAATACGTCCTTGCAGCTGTGTAAAGCAGACTTGCAGTTAAATCAGTACCCGGAATGCTCACTGGTTAACTGTTCTTGGTGTGCTCATTTAGGTAATGACACAGTTCCCTGCAGATATTTGCAGCCTAATGCCACAACAGAATGATATATAATTTTGCAGTTGGTAAATATGTAGTGCCTTCTTATACATAGGTATTTGAGAAGCACAATGGCAACATTTTTGAAATTCTGTCATCAACCTTGCCCACTGAAGACAGGATATGAAAATGTGGTGTAGTACTGGAAATATGTGGAACTGCATGGGCTCTACTAGATTGCAATTGTTTGACAGCGCAAACTTTGCTAAAGCATCTGCGTCCATGGAGCTGAAATTAAATGCAACTCATTACCAGTGTAACTCATTGTGGTAGCAGAATTTCATCCGAAATATTAATAGACATATTTTATTTGAAGATTTTTTTTCACTGAAGAAGAATGGAGTACAGTCTGTGTTTTTTTTAATTTACGCTGAGTTTTTTTTCTATTTGGTATAGGGAAAAAAAAAAAGGGAAGAAGAAACATACCCCACCACATGCTGCAATACAGGGTTTCTGAAATACTCTCACCAAGACAAACTACACAAAGAAACTACACAAAGGGTAGTTCTAAACATGTTATTTTCTTGGCTCCTCTTCCCCATCATAAACAGAGTCATACCAATTTAGTCTACTAGCAACTGGTCCGAATCACGGAATCTCATGTAACAAATACCAGTATAAAAAAAAGAGGAGAATTGCTGGCATTTTGCTCAGATCCAGTTGCACGATTTTGCAAGAATCCATAATGCATGAATTTTATTTTACCACACTTTGAACTGCTTGTGAAAGCATTCTTTTCCTTCATTTGCTATCCTTACTTTTAAATAGCACTTTATATGTATATATATATATATATATATATGCACGCACATATATGTGCGTATATATATGCACATTTTTGATATATGTATCATTCACATAAATATAAATGTCAGAACTAGAAGTATTCTAGAACATGTTATATTGCCAAGTTTTCTAGTATCGTCAAAAGCGCAACCATTCAGGCAGAAGGTTTCCAAGCAAGGCATCCATCTCATGCCCCTTTATTTGCAAAAAAAAAAAAAAAAAGGGAAAAAGTTGCTTTTGCTACACGGGAATCTCTCTGCTATTCTGGGTATAATGAAACATGAGGAAGAGATAGAAAAAAGAAAGGAAAAAAAAAAAAAGCAAAGCCTTCACAGCTAATCAAAATGCTGAGCTATTTGACATAAGACAGGGAAGGTTTGCATGAATAGAATCACAATAACTATTGGTTTTTGTAAGGGAAGACAGCAGACATGTCTGAGAAGTTGAGAAAAAACAAACTTCCCTTCCAAACAATGCATGCTATGGGGGCCAGCACCAAGAAGCAAAGCTCATTGATGCTGCTGTGGCTGCTGCAGGCTCCATTACACTCTCCCTAATGCCTAACCCTAGGAGCAGCTCCCACAGCAAACTGGGGGATTTCCGGATGTCTGACCAAAGGCAAGGTGGGAACAAGAGCTACAGGAGCCTTTTCATGCCCTACAGCAAATTGTCCTCCCCAACTGTGCTGTGTACTTATGTTTAGAACAATTGTAGAGTAGGAAAGAGAAAGAGATTGATATCCTCAGTAATTTGTTGGCTCTGATCTGATCATCAAGACTGTAGCCTGCAAGCAAATGGACCTTGCTTGAGATCTGGAACTAAGCAGAAGACAAAGCCATTGAAAGTGCTACGTTGCAGTAGAAAAAGAAAAACAAGTATAACATCATGCTAAACTTTTAAGATTTTCATGGTTATAGCTTTGTTTATTCATTTATGAAGAGGACCTATTTTCCACCGAAAGCATAGAAAAGAAATGTAGCCGGACACAAGTAGTCGAACAACTATTTGGAACATTTTTATTCAGAAAAAGGGAGGGCCATTATATCGCAACCTTTTCTATACTTGATTCTTGACAAGAGCACAATAAGTTGCAAATGTAGGTGGCGGAAGGCAATCCATGCCAAGCAACAGCTCAGCCCTCCTAGCAGGAGGAAGGACACAGTAAGCACTATGGACTTTAAGCAACTGGATTTCCTGATAATAATATGTGTTAGTGCTTGCTCAGAGGAAAGAAAAAACAAGAAAAAAAAAGAAAAGGAACTCATGGTTTGCTGCCAGATGAAAAACAGACAAGTAACCTGGTTGATGAAATCATCGTCTCTAGTCTCTGCCTTCTGGGCATGGTCTGCTGGGATGGTGCTGTGAAGACAGAAGCTTTCAGGTGGAAACAGAGGTGATTCATGCCACATGACCCAGAAGACAGTCAAAAACTGCCTCATATTTAAAGGCTCATTTGTAATTGCAAATCAGATCAGATCTAGTTTGTAAGTTTAGAAAGTAAATGTACTTTCCCTGGCTTGAAGAACAGGTATTATTCAAGAAAACTTTACAGTCTTGTTTGGTGCTAGACTAGTCTTTTCCCTGCAGTAAAAGTAATTGAATAGAAGAAAATAAGGCATCAATTAATTCTTATGCCTTCTACTAGCTTTTTTTCGTTGATTAGTCAGTTGTCTTAGTGTTTATGACATAGAGGCTCCATTAATTCAGCCAAGATTTTTCTCAACGTTATCAACAAGCTGGAGGGCAACATGTTGTTCAAATAGTGGGTCACGCTAAGAGAAATCTCAGGGCCAACTTCTCAATGCGTATCTGTGTCAAGTTTTTGATTTAAGAGCAATAAATTAATATCATGATATCTCAAGCACGTGATAAACAGAATCATTTTGCTTCACCCGGAGTGATGAAGTGGAAATTAGACTCCAAGAGACAAATTCAACTACTATATTTGGCAGAAATAAAAAATGAAAATCTTTCTTTTTATATTAACAGACTAGAAGTACAAGTTCTTGTGCATCCAGTGTGGGAAGAGGGTATATTTTCTAAGTGTGAGATCAAATCAACTCTGCTTACAAATAAGGTTATACCAGATGTTTGCCTTCACTTACAGCTTCCATATATTATCACTTTTTTCCCTAATGGAGTTCACCAAGAGTTGTGGTGTGATACCCAAGTAAAGTAAATCAAGAACTTAGTCATTTCAAATATTTTCGTCTTCTTCGTTTGTTTCCTACAAAAGAACTCATTCAAACTACTTATTTAAACATGCTAGCTATTTTATTGTTCCCTAACAATGAGCGGAATTCAGATAAGGGCACGAATCCCATAATCTGTTCAACTAGAGATGACAAAAAATTTGGTGCATTGTTTTGAGTGGCCCCTTTAGTAGGAAGTTTCCTGTACATCCATTAGTACAGTTGCAAGACTGCTATCTTTTAAATGAATTCACTGGGTCATAAAATTCAGAAGGCAAAGCTGAGACTAGTATCTACAGTTCATTTAGCAACCTGTCAAATTCCACCTTCTCATCAAAACATTGCTCAGGACTCTGAACTGTGATCATAGGCAAAATAAATTTGTCATAGAATATCCCTTGTGAGATACACTCCGAGGATGTCTTACAAAGAGTTATAAATGGTTATTGTCTCTTAACATATATTGATGAGGAGAAAGAATCATTTTCCTTAGGGACTAGTACAAGGAAAAGAAGTAATTGGTGTACCTTGGTTCACACAGTCCTAGCCTCAGATATAAAGTAAGATATGGGGGAAATCTGAAGAAGTTGGTGGGACACACTGTTTGTATTTGGTGAAAGGAAAGATTGAGGGGCCTCTCACTCCAATGATAAAACTGCAAATATGGGGAGAGACAGGGTTATGCCTTCCTTACATAACAAAGTTGCACCATATATAATATGTAAGATCACAGTTCACTTCCCAAGTTCCATACCTCCGTACACTCCAACATTCATAGAAAAAAACTCAATGTCTGGGAGAAGAAAAAGGATTTTCCTCTCATCTATTTTTTTATCATATTTTGTAGCTCCTCAAGGCTGCTCAGAGCTTTCAGTCATCCATTCTAGCAGAACCAATTTCTAAAACCACACACTCAGAAGTATAAGATAAAGAGGACCAAGGAGGTAAATCCTGCCTCTTAAAGAATTCTTTCTAAAGATACAGCAGGCAGGAGTAGACAGATGTATCTTTTACACTGCACAAGAAAGAGAGTAATGAGTTCCTCTTGCTATTTGTATCTTGCCGAAACACCCTTTTTCTTCCCCAGAAAGAGATATTCATACAATTTGTCCATCAACAGCTGTATTGTACTGTTTTTGTATTCTTATACCAACAGAAGATCCGGGCAAATAATAAATTGTTTGAACGTCAGTGCAGCTCTTTGTAAAAGAGGACAGTTGATCCATAGTTCTCACCCACTGAACCCAACATTTTGCTATTGCAAATGTGCTAAAAGCTAACTCACGCTAACTCACGCATGAAAAATACTTATGGCATTTGTTAATATTTGAAGGAATACAATATAAAAATTGAAAATACCTTGAAAAGAATCAATGTATACAAAAGAAGAAAAGACAGAAGACATGATTATACTGTCTTAAAAGTAAACTAGTGAATGAGTCTAAGGTTGTTTTGGGCAGTTTCTTATCATACACAGTAACTCTGTGCCCAGTGACTAGGATCAAAAAAACACCTGTAGGATTTTTTTTTTCATTTTGTGGGTTTTTTTTTTTTATGCTTACATTTTTGATACTCTAGTATGCATATGAGTGCCCAGAGCTGTATTGCTAACCCAGAGATACCCTCCAGCAGAGAGGAGCTGTGGGACCTCTGCCCCCTCAGGCTGCTCTATGCAGTGGGTCTATCTCAGTTTGTTTGAAGATGTCTGAGCTGGACTGGATTTGGGCTGGAAACGGGCTGGACTGCTAAAGATTTATTCTCATCCATAGTCATCCAAATGCCTCCCAGTCATTTCCAGATGACTGGTCTACCCTAGCACTGGTGCCAAATCTGTCTTTTTTTAGGAGTTTCTGAGCCCATCTATTTTTTGAGAGCTACTCGCTAGCACTCATGTGCTATCAACATCTAGTCTATTTAGCTCACTTTAACGGGACATATATTCTTCCAGAGACGGGTACAGGGTCATCCCCTTCAAGGGCTGTGGTCGTTAGAGTCTAGCAAAAGCATTAATCAAGGCAGTACTGGTTACGTGACTACCCTGCAAGCTGCTGGGCATGGAGAGAGCTCTCTCCCACTGATGAATCCCACTCAAGCCAGACAAAGTGAGAGTGTGAAAAGCTTCTGACAGGAGGGAGGCAGCTTTCAAATGTCTTTTGTGAAGCCATCTGCTCTTTGCTGATATCTATCAGAGCATCTATATACCTGAAATGAAAGATATCCCTTCAAATAAAGCAACAGGGTTCAGGCTACTGTACAATAGTGAAGTAAATAAGCAAAGAATCTAAATATATATTTTTATATATTATATAAAGACAGAAAAACAAAATTATAAACCCCTATGCCCCCCTCCAAAGACAAAAAACAGTGCAGTAGTTCTTCTATAATGAGTTAATCCTCTGCAGCCAAGCATGATGAGAGGGACTCAGAACGTCAGCCTCAAGCTCTCCAGAGAAAAGCTTTAGTTTATCTCAAAAATCAGGAGGTATTAATTCATAATATATTTCTTTTTATTTATTTCTCAGGTCTTAAAGTTTATACTTTCAAGCTGAAAGACATTAAAGCTCTTTTTGAAAAAAAAAAAAAAAAAAAAGGCAAATATTTTTACATAACCTCATTATTCCAATAGATTTGGCTTCAATAAAATTATCAAACATCATAAGATTCAGATGAAATCATCTTGCCAAACATGTAAGAAAGAAAATCTTTAAATCCTTTCCAGGGGAATCACTGGGATAATTTGGCTTGATGAGGGCAGCACGTGCAGGAAAATTCAGAATTGAAGGTCGACTACTAAAAATAACCTGGCAAAGGTGCTTATGTAGAGGTCACCTCTATTGCTACATGAAGACTTGGCTCAGAAGAGAACTAAACACACAGAACTCCACAGCCCATGTAACTTACTTCTTCTTCTGACTGCAGCCTGGCTCTATATTTAAGCTCAGACGATCCCTTGTGGCACTAGGCATAGTTGAGGTACTTTTGGGGCTGTCAGACCCCTGGCTTTGGCTATTCCTGGTTTATCCAGAGCCTACAAGAAGCTTGGACTTACTCAGATAAATTCTATAAGCAAGATACCTTTTGTAAAATAAGATGATTCTCCTCTGTATCACTTCAGAAATGAAAGTTTTTGTGAATTCTGTATGTAAAAAATGATGCCTTTTGTAGGTGATTTGCTGTATGTACTTGTTAATGTTTACTACTATACCAATAACACCTTTAAGCCCAATGACTAAGGCACTGCTTGTATAGAGGGTACTAATAATCAAGGACCAGTCCTGAAAGCCTTACAGTCTAAGTATATGTATGTAACCTTAGAATGCTTTATTGTCTAAGATGCTAAGAAGCACCTTACTGCTATTTATATTTAGTTTGTTTAGAAATGGGTCACACAGTCTGGCAGATGTTTCCTCCACAGAACATATTTGTGTCACAGATAAAGAAAACTTTCCAACCAACTCCCTTATTTTAGCAATTATAATAATCCATTTCCTTTCTTTTCTGAGCAGAAAGTGTAATTAGCTAAACACCTCAGTAGTTACCCTGCGTTCTTCCTCCACCTCAAATTTGGACAGCTAATCTGATACTGGGCATTCGAGTCTAATCCTCATAAAAACGAGCACCTCCAAATGAATTTGCAGCTTCAAGCCACCAAAAATTATTCAGGAAACATCACTTAGATGGTTTATGCATTAGAATGCAAATGAGGCCTCCTTTTTCTCCCCTTCCCAACCAGTAAAGCTCAGGCATTCACTGCTTTCATTTCACTTCGCTCTTTTTTGCTGTTGCCATAGAAACCAGGGTGCCAGTCAGGCTGCAGAAGCGGCTGCCATTGCAGGTGGCTTGCAGATACCGTATTAATAAATAAATAAGTAAATAGGACCCACATCCTCCTCAAAGAGACGGCAGTAAAAGGCGCATCACATTGCATTTACGTTGTTGGCTCGTGTAATTTGGCTACTGAGGCTTTATAGAAAACATTTACTGCCTTAGAAAATGAGCATGCATGTGTTCTCGTACCTGGCAAGCCCGCTGTGTATATTTACAGCCTTCTCTATTGCAATCATCTGAAATATTGAAACAACATAAACCAATTGAGTTGAAGTGAACAAATCCTAAAATGGGAAAATAAGAGAGTGTGTGCACACATATGCAGCTAATGATTTATTCATGTATGTGTGCATGTTATGTGCCTCGGTCCTATTTGTACAGTGATCCTGTTGTTCAGAAGAGATTTAAATTAATCTAACTTTGATCTAAGAAATTAAAATCAGCTACAAAAAATAAAATGCACACAAAAACATATTTTAGCCTGGTTTTAAGCATGAAGGAAATAGCCTTAGGCAATCACCTTATCAATTCTTCTGGGAATCCCCTATAAACTTAGAATATATTTGTCTAATTTCAGCCACATATGAAAAAAAGGGTGGAAATCCCACAGGCAATTACCCATGCATAAAATTTCATGAAAACTAGCATCTGAAGGAGAGAAAAATCTCAAATCAGAGCCTCCAATATTCATTGAAATAAAAATCAAGCACACAAAGAGTTTTTACTCCAATTCTTTCTATTAAAAATAACATTTTACTAGAGACAGGAAACAAAGGGACTGCACAGCATACAGTCGTACCTATGGTGCATCCTAAGCCTTTTTGCTATAGAGAATCTCTACAGTTATTGCTGATTTTGCTGTTTATAAGATCTTAACAAAATGCATTCACCTTTTACTCTTTTATAAAGGTCTTGTTTCCCCTTATTTATCTTTAAAAATTAATGTTATCTTTACTGTGCTAAGCAAAGACTCATCTGTCAGAGTTCTCATGGTAGATCATTTATCTAACTGATCAAAAAACAGTTTCCATTCCAACAGATTTAAGAAGATTTAAGAAAAAGAACAAAACAAAACAAAGCACAATGCACCCAAAAAGGAGTATAGATGAGATTTTTATCACTGAAGTCCAAAGCAATGACCTGCAAAACTCCTTGTAGCTTTTAGGCAACAAGGTCTGAGGCTTTACACAATATATACACAGGCTTCTCCAGTTCTGCTCTGGTGCAGTGAACCTAGTCACTGTCCAGACCACATGGGAAGAACTGCTTTTTATTGTCGTTCTTTATTATGTTTTAATGGCAGTAGTGAGGCCTTAGCCTCATTGTTTTAAGGATTGTAACAAGCATAAAATTCTCACCGCTTCCCCGAAACATTTACAATTTAAGGCTTGGAAGCAACCATCTCTTGCCATTGAAATCAGCAGCTTACAAAATCAGGCCTATTAAGCAAGTTTTAGCTAGCAAAAATGTCTCTCAAGCCTTCTTTACCAGAATCTTCTCATCGCTTTTTCATCTATTGTCACCTAGCATATCCCCATGTTTATGAAACTCCATCATGCATTTTTTATATATATAAACTATAAAATATATATATAACTATAACTATATAACTATATAATGAAAGATAACTATAAAATGAAAGATAAAAATAATTATATGTCTCTGCCACATCCTGAAAGCACTTTATTTCCACTGCTTTTGCAGAAATGTTCTTGGATTCTATTGTACCTTTCTGAAATGGAGGAAAATAAATCTGTACCATGTTAGAGATTTGAACATTTGAAACACAGAAACTACCCAAACCATAGTAGCTAATGAAAACAATTATCCATCCTTTTTTCTAAAAAAGAGGAATTGAAAAATTCAGTAGAAATTTGATTGTAGTAGTAACTTCTCTTCCCCTTCATTGGAGCAGGTTGTCTTCCAACCTGCTCCAATTCATACATCCAAAAAGTTTCTGAAAACCCAATGAACAACCACCAATAGGGAAGGCAAACCAGCAGGAGATTTGCTGCACACATGCCCTTATTCTTAGACTTGGATCATTGCTCATTTTCTTTTTTCCATTAGTCTACTGAAATATGAGCCTGTTTAGTTTATGCTGTCATAATTTTTGGTACTTTAGTCCATCACTAAAATCTGTTCAGAAAAGATAGAATACTACTGAGCTCAATGGACTTCATTTCTGACACTGCCTGCTTAATCTCATAGTAAAAACATATATTTGAAGAAATATTTAGAAAGAGTAGCACTCTTTTTTTTTTAAGAAAATTCTCAAAAGGAAGTCAACTTCAACAATAATACAACCAACTTAGCAAAAGTAGAGCATAGAATCAAATCTGTGGAAACTATAGATATCTCTTCCCATATAATTAACTGCACTCTATGAATAGTATCCATCCCTCTTTTTACATTTTCCTAATAATTATTGTGGAATTAATCCAGAGCTCACTGTATTTAAAAGTATTCCAGTGCATTTGAGGTAGACCATACAAGACCATCACATACCTACAGCATTAGTTGGCAAACCAAAGAAAAAAATCTACACAGTGTGCTGTAAATTTATTCATCAAAGGAAAGATTTAACATGACCAAATATAAAATGCACTCCAGAAAAGGCAACATATACGAGATAGCTAAATAGGTCATTAATGTTACTAAATTTCCAGAAGGAATGTTTACATTCTACTGAGGAAAGAAAAAAATTTTATAAAATGGATCAAATTACAGAAAACAAAATCTTATCATTGTATTACTTTTACACATGAGATTTTTTATCAAGCTCTGATTTGCTACTGATTATGGAAAGGTAGTGAATTAAGATGTTGCTTCTGTGCTCATTTTTTCCTTTCTTATTTTGGTGCTGAGACCACTGCACAAACAAATCATGCAGAAATTCCATCATTCCTGTGAAATAAATGTGTTGTTATATTTGCAGTTGAGAAAGCAAGTGCCTACAAAAGCTGTACATGCAAATGGAAAAACACTTATGTTTGTTGAGAAATCGAAACCACTTCCTTTTCTACCCTAGCTATTTGCCCACTAATAGGGAAAAGTTGACAGAGAAGCATTTTAACTCTAAATATGTCGAAGTTCTTTTTCTCCTCTAAAAGCCACATATTTAAGAATTATTGAATTTTTTGTTTGTTTGTTGATTGGTTTTGTTTTTTTCTGGGCAATAAAGAAAGGAATCTCTATTGTAGACTCGCATTTAGGCACAAGTTGGCTTATAAAAACATCATCGTTACAAGAACAATGAGCTTCAAGAATGTCTGGTAAAAATGGAGACTGTGGTGAGCATCTCTGAAATGCATTCACCACATGATACTTTCTTTTATATTCAGGAGAAGCTTGAGTACTTGGAGCTAGGTAACCCAAATTTTGATTTAATTTAGATTTGGATTCTCTTCAAGTCCATCTGTACTTAATGTAAATGTTTAAGAGTCCAGAAATAAATACAGAATAGGACAGGCTGTTCTCATCTAGGCAAAGCTCCCCTGAAATCAGTGTAAATTGTGCCTCGATTAAGTTTCCAGCCTGGAACTTCTTTGAAATTAGAGATCATGAACATCTGCTGCATGTTCTGCAATATTTGTCAGTATAGTTTTCTCAAGAGAGAGAGCTAAATACATAGTTTACATTTAATTTGAAGAGTGGCAAAATTGATTTTGATTTGTTTTTATGATCATAAGGATAATGGTGTCATAGCCTAAAATGAAAGTATACTATGACGTTATATATCATTATATCACAAATTTAACCTCTTGCTGAGATGGAGCAGAAGATACAAGGGGCCCTCAGTGGTAGTTATCACACTATTATATTTTCATGGCTAATTTTCTAACCCTGGTAGAGAACTCTGGAAACCAGATGGAAAGGGCCTATTTAGCCTATAAGTTTCTAGGAAAGTCTGATCAAGTAATTTTTACTAGTTCTTTTAACAAAAAGACAATTGTTATTAAGTCCAAAGTAATCCTGAAGAATCTTCAGAGCAGGCATAGGCAGAACAAGCGCTTAAAGGAAGATGACAGCTACTCAGAAATGGGGAAGCTATGGTGAAATTAGATAATGGAGTAGCAACCACTGGGAAATAAGAGCTGCCTACATTCACTTATACAGGCTCTAAAAATTAGCTCCAAGAAACAACATGTTCAATTTTGGAAATTTTGAAAACTCTTGATTTTAACCGTCATAAAAGCATAAAATTCTCTGGAATTTCCATGAGGAGGATCTCTGCCCACTGCACAAAAGATTGGTTTAGGAAATGCAGCAGGATCATTGGCCTTCTTAGCTAGTTTTGGATGTAGTATCATAGTTCAGTAGAAATATAACGTGGTTTGATTTCTGTTCAGAGCTAATGCTGTGATTAATCTTCTATTAGTGGACATTCCCAAAGACAACTTTGGGAACAGTGGAGTGGACACCACATTCTCTTCTCACAGTTGCCTGAAAGGATAAGGATTCTTCCGAGGAAGTGCCAGATCCTGCCATAACCACTCTGCATCTATTACCTTGGTAGGCTACTATGGCCTTTCTGAGAATTTCCCTCTTGTGTTTCCACATTCCTCTTCTGGCTTTGTAAGATAAACAGAAACTTCTGCGTAAATTAATCTCTGGTCTGAGCTGACTGAAGCCTGCAGAGTTTTCTTCCAGAGAGAAGCCCAATCCTATCAATTTTGCTTAGTCTAACTCTGCATTAACTTTTATTTATTTGTTTTCATTACCATGCCATTTCATTTGATGTATTCTTATAAAACTCCCCCTGAGCCTTTTCTCAGGGATGTATGTTTTTTTTCAAAAACACTCCAGTGACTTAGCAGGCGAAGTCTCACTGAAAATCAGTGGATGGCTTCAGAAATTCAAAACAATGACCCCTTGCTTAGTGGTTAACAGGAATCTCAAATACCATGAGCCTCTGCATTCCATAAGCAGAATGAGGTCATCTACCACATCCCTGAACCTACCCTAGCAAACAATACATTCAGGAGACGTTTGGGTCTGAAATTTTATTTATAGAGCATATTCAGTTATTAAAACCTAATATTAATTTCAATGAAGAGGCAAGGGAAAGTGGCAACGTAACAAAACTGTACACAGCGATCCTATTTGCTGCACCTGTCACCTACTTTTACAGCCAGCCATGTAATGTATTTTTGGCAACATAGCTACACCATTTCACTTACACTTGATGCTTTTTCATGCTTATCAAGTGCTAAGTGGTTTCCACATTGCCTGGACATGTGGCAGCTTTCCTCACTGACCTGTGATCACTGATGTTCATGAGATACAGTAGATGACACAGGACCTACTCCAAGGATCATTAATGTCAGTGGAAGTATTTACATTGCCTTCTATGGACTTTGTATCAAATCTGTAAGAAGACTACACATTTGGGGAAAAAAAAAAAGCTATCCATAACTGCCTGGGATTCACATAAAACACAGCATAAATGAATGCTAGGTGTCTGTATGGAGGTGCAGGGGGCACAAAGCCTCTCTGTCTTTTCCTGCCTTGGGAAATTTCTTTCCTTCCAAGACGAATCCACTTAAGAAAAAGAAAACGAAACAAACAAACAAAAAAAACCCCCACACAATATTTGAAACTTGACTCTTTATGTGGAGCATAAAAAAAGAATGGCTAGCTGAAATACTACAGCATCATTTTGATGTTTTAGGGGGAAGCAATATGTCACTGTACTTCTCCTGCATAAACTTCAGATTTCTTTAAGTGTTGCAGCTTTGTTCCTTAATGAACTTGGTTTTTATTTATATGACACTTATATTGGCCTGATCAACAACTTACTTTCATTTAGTGTTCCTTTATTCCTAACTGAAATCATAATTTCATCTTCCCGTTAAAGTAATTCTTATTCTGCTATTATGGCTACAAGCAGAGAGAAGAAAAGAGAAACATGAACACCAGTGTTGCAGGCAAAAATATGTTGGGAACCACCTCTGCCATGCCAAAACTATATTAAAAAAGCTTTTCATAAATCAATATAATAAAAACTACGGCACTGAAGAATAGTGGTGGTTGGTCATCTGGGAAAATGTCCATCAGTCAGAGCCCCAGGAAAAATACCTTAGCTATATCAATTACTTATATTTAGTCAAAGTTAATAAACTTGCTTAGCACTTGGATGCTTTGACATGCAAAATGGGGCAGGTCTTCCACATACAATACTGTTTTTTGCAATCCCTGGCCATAGCACATGTATATGCTTCAAGATCCTAGAGAAGACCCATTCATTGAACAAGACTGGCTAGGGCTTGTCTTTTGTTAGAGTCAAAGATATAATACACTTCTACAGTCACAAGCAAATAATAAATAAATGAGTCAAAAGGCTCCAGCAGCCTAATCATCCGTATCCACTAGAAAGTTGTAGCTAATCTAAGGTCATATAATCCGAGAGCCACAAAGGACAAATGCATTCTGCATATGCAACCATACCAGAATCTACATGTTCAAGTGCAAGGTGATTTTCTGTAGCAGTTCTGCAACATCCCTAAGCAATAATTGCTTGTAGGTTATGAAAGTTAATGTATTGTCTCCCATTTCAGGACAAAATCTAGCAATAAGCAAACAAAAACAGCAAATAACATTTCCTACAGCTGGTTTATGTATCATCAATTGATTGTCAGGCTCAAATGTATGGAAGACAGTGAAAATCTGTAACTGTAATGGCCATTTATTGCATATTATTTGACTAAATAAACTACAAATGACTGAAGGATTTGGCTCATTTGCCGTTTTTGTCAGAAGGCTACAGTTGCTATTTTAACATCTTAAAATTAGGAAATCACTGTTAAATCTAGTTTCCTCACGACAATTTTAATGCAGGATGTTCCTGCATGTAATGAAATCGTGAATGCCTCTAAAATGCTGTTAATTGTGGGATCCCAAGAGTTTACGAAAAAATGAAAAGTAAAACCATCTCTTTCAGAAGGAAATGAATGTTATTTTTAGTCCATCTACACTATATGGGTAAGATGATAGATAGATTTTTATACAATAAAGTTGTTTTTTAACACGACCTTATTAAGCTCTTGTTTGCATTTGTTAATCACAGAAATGCAGATAACCAATATATAATTCTGTACAATTAAATGTGAACTCCTGAGTACAAAATGTATATAGGTCATAAAAGATTTATTAATAGGTCTTAATAACTTAATCATACGGCAGGTAATAATAAAAGTTGGCATTAAGTGACACTTCAAAGGATTTTACCTGCCTTAAGGATAAATTAGGTGTCGTACAGCTAAAAACAAACGCTATCAAAATATTTTCCTTTGCAAACATAAGTTAAATGCTTCTGTATGTCAGTACTTTTAAAACTATGCTTATGTATATCAACAGCTCTTCTCTGAAGACTCCTGATTTTTACCTTGTTTGCCACAGGGGAACAAAACTTACATGATCATTGAGACCAACTGAAGGTGTCTATCTGCCCCCCTGCTAAAAACTCTTGAACTTTTTATTTATTATCAACCATATCTGATAGCAGAGAAGTCTTCAGACTTCTCAAAGTGTTGTGAAAGCTACAGGAGACGGGAGAAGATCCAAATTAGTGCTAGCACCGTGAGAATGTTAAGCCAGCATTTACTGGTTTGGTCATGATGGGCAGGCAATGTGAGTGTAGATGGTTAGCTGCGCTCATACTGCCTCATGCTGAGCAGAAGCACCATAAGAAACATCAGACATAGCTGGATTTATTCTGTGAGGAAGAGGCTCAGATGCCCTAGAGCACAAACCTGCAGGAAAGCAAGTTTCTTCCACTCCAGTGCTCAAAGGAAAAAATGATTTCTATACACGGCTTAGTCTATCCGCTGTAAAAGCCTATTACTGAATAAATAAATAAATAAATAAAACAAAACTGTGTCTTCAATACCCTTGTAGGGGTCCAGTCTCACATGACAAAGGATACCCTCATCTATCTGTGATCCCAACCCTGCCAAGATCAATGTAGGTATATTTTTATGAATATAAATTTTGTCAGGGCAAAATGTATTTCTTTCAGTGGAAGGCAAGTTTGTTTAACACAAACTTGTTTATTTTTCAACAATGCAAACGTTTTATTGATTAGTCTTCGTGTCAACTGCTCACAATGAAAACATTTTTTCAAGAATAGTCAGAAATGTGATAGAATCAGGAACCATCAGATACCAATATAGCAGATGATAGCATTTAAACTCCAGAGAAAGTGGAAAGTGAAAGCTTTGAATCTTGGGAAGTTGTGATGCTGTTGTTATTTTCGATTTGTGCAGGATTTAAAGCAGAAACAACTCTAATTGATAAGCTGAAGGAAACTTTATTCCTCTAAGAGTCAAATCTTGATGGAGTATTGCTCCGTTGAAACAAGACAATTATAATGTGCTAAGCTTGTTTATACGATCTCTGACCACCATATTTTAGGGCTTGTATAAACTGAGCAAGTTATATGACCACAACTTCAACATCACTGATTTCCTCTCTAGTGGAAACCAGCCAGAAAGATATTTGCAACAGCTCAGCAGAAAAACAAGGATAGTCTCAGAGCACACATTTGTCTCAGAAGTAAATAAGTATCAGAAGCTATAATCCGGTCCTTTGTATCTTTCCAAATCACTGAAGCTTGGATAAAGAGGGTAGATGAAGTACAATTTGTATTCTATTCTAGTTATTATTCAGACCTAGTGTTGCAAGAGTTGAGTACTTTTCATATACATTGAGAGTAGCATGATGAGGAGTTGTCGTATGCATTTTTTACCTGCTAAGATCCTCTCCCAAATTCCTGGCATTTGGGTTGTGTGTGCAGGCCAAGGCTACCTCCATATTTATTATGTCAAAGAGCACCAGGAATTGTGCTCTGCTTTCTAGCTCGGTGATAAAGGCAGAGAGTGAATTTGTAAGAGGCTCAGGTTGGTGTATCTGCTCCAATAAATATTTGTTCATTCAAAGAGACGCTGAGCATGTCATACCTCGAAATTATTGTTCAATGGTTCAACAGCCATTAGGTGGGTGAGATAGTTATCTGTGCAGAAAAAAAAAAGAGGAAGAAAGTCCCCCTAACTCAGGGGAGTCTCCCAACTATTACCATGTTATTAGCTATTTCGGGCTGTCTTCTTCTTATTTGCTGAGCAAAAATGAAAAATTTTGGACTCGAATAAGTGGAAAGGAGTTTTTTTTTTTAAATCCCAGATTCTCATGAGACATGAAATCACCATGAAATAGCCCCAGTACCAAGGGCTATTAATTGAACAGACTCAGTTCTGTTTTTTAATCTCTTAATCACTCAGGCCAGCTTCTCGTGGAGATAACTTGGTGTTACTATGCATGGATGGACTTTTCAGATGCTTCACTTGGAATGTATCAGGCAATAAAATTAAACTAGCAGTGATATTACTTTCCATGAAGGAAAGTTCACTGCTGCATTTCCAGTGGCAATAAAAAAAAAAGCCCAGAGGTCAGAAAGATGCAGGAGTTCAACAAAAGCACTTCTTTTCTGTGATACAATGAGATTAAAAGAACCTTTTATTGGAAGCATGTATATTTATTTATTTTATTCATTTGTTCATTCTGTCTTTGGAACCGAGTGGTTTTCAAACACAAGCATCTAATAGCCTCCATGGGGTCACCAAGGACCATAGGCCAGTGGTGATGGCAAGTCCTCTTTGCTAACAGCAGCTCCGCACAGATTTAGTGGAGACATTCAGTCTCTGTAATATAGTCTGGGGAAACACAGACCTAGAACTGTCTACCACTTCATTATTAATACATTGGAATAGTCTGGACCTGTGACCTCTTTACCGAATCTTCCACCCTCCCCCACAACTTCTCTCTGTGTTTTTGCAGGAGCCCTCCTGGATGCAGTGCGTATAAAATCACAGCTACAATATTTTGCTCCTTTTGTTGGCTGCGTCCCGGCGTCCCTTGCCCGCAGGGACAGCACCCTTCGACACGGCGGAGCACGCAGGCGAAAGCAGCTGGTGTGTGCCCAGCCTGCAAATGCTCCCCCCTAACAGAGGGGATGCAATTTCATCTGGTAGTGTGCACTGTATGCAGCTTAATAACAATTGGGAAATTGTTATTGCAGGAAGGCTGCATCAATCATGCAGATGCAGCAGGGGAAAAAAAAAAAGAAGAAAGATAGAAAGAGATAATGGAGTACATTGACTCTTTCCCCTCTTTTATTCTTCCCCCGCCACAACCCCGCTACTTATAGACACTGAGCAAGACAGTAGCAAATTTAAGTGCTATATAAAAATGAGTAGCAAGGCAAGTCTGGGGAGCAATGGATCTGAAGGAAAAGGACTTCCAGAAACAGATTTAGGTTTTGTGCGTGAGGCCTTGAAGCAGGAGGCCTGGAAGCAGCTAATCTCTGCCATGTAAAGATAGCCATTCAGATTTGATCAGTCGAGAGCGCTGCCAGAGGAGGGAAAAACAGGGAATCGCCTCATTGTCCTTACTGGGTAGCAGGCAGATGCTTAGGATTCCATATATTTGTGGGGATAAATCTCTCAAAAGCACCATTGACACTGGGGTATGTCAATAATTCAACGTATTAGTTGGATGCAAATGCTACACAATAAGGTAGGGAGCAGGGACTGTAATTGGGAATGCGGGCACGAATGGGGCTCTATCTTCTGAGTAAGCCCATTGTGGAAGCCCCGGCTGAACCTCCGACCCTTCACTTTGCAGGGACACAATAGGCTTTGATATGAGATGGTGGGAAAGGGGCTTGGAGGCTCATTTCACATTCAGCTGCAATTCATCAGCTTGGCTGGGACTTCTAGCAGCTTTAATGACCACTGCAATTGATGGTTAAATCAATTCGTGACGGTGACAGCACGGCTGCCCTCTAGACTGTAACAATCCCGGATTACAACAGGCAGAAAGGGCCCCGTTATTCAGCTGTGCGTGGTCTCTGCTCGGCGCTGAGTGGGAACAACGGGGGGACAAAGTCTCACAGAATGAGGCCCACAGAACGTACACATTCCCTCCAGTTGACTACACACCGGCGCCGCTTCTTTGTGCCACGATGGGGCCGGCTGGGAGTGGGGGGAGGGAAGCATTGTTACAAATAAAAATATACAGTAGAACACAAAAGACCCTGATATTTAACTCTATCCATAGGGAAAGTGGCAACCCCGAAAGAATGTCATCTTTGTTCCCGCGAGCCGAGGTGGGTGGTCTGGTCCTTCCCGCCTCGACCCCAGCCTGTCCTGTCGCTTGCCCCAAAGGAGAGCCCAGCAGCGTGAGGGTGCTGGCAGAGCAGCTTTGCCTTTGGAACCAGGGAGACATATAGGAAAGGGAGGATGGGGGCCAAACGTTGCGCTCGGGCGGAGAGAAGGAAGGACTGCTCCCTCTCCCGTCACAGCAGGAAAAATGCACTGGGAGCACGCACCGTGATTTATTTCTCACGTTTGCCTGGTTGTAATTACCTTTTATGCCAAGCAGGTAGAACAGGGATAGAAGACAAAAGATCGTCACCTCACATGTGTTAATTGTCTTATAGGAGAGTCTGCTGTTTTGGACAAAGCTCCTCAAGGCCGGTGCTTGCCCAATAGCAAGGCAAGAATGCATATTTAAATCGCATTAATATTGCCTTCTCCTACGTTTTGCTGGTTTAGTGCAATCCTTGCAGCTAAGAGATAAGCAACATATGAGAAGCAGTCAGAATTTCTTCAAAATATACAGCCATGGTTCTACTTTTCAGTATAATGCCTTATATAAGCAAATACAGTCAGTGGTGAAAAATAATCAAACAACAGACTTGTATTTGTGTTGCACTGTGAATATGACCTAACGCATTCACTTAAGTCAAATTAAATTTAAAATACGGCAGGTGATTCAATGAAAAGCTATCTTCTCTGTCATCTTAATTGAAGTAGTTTAAAATAGAACACTTATCAAGTTAATATATAATATTGTGTATCTAACTGAGTGTATATATAATATTGTGTATCTAATTGAGTGACATTTTAAAAATCAATATGATATGTAGTCAGAGAATCAAAATACTTAAAAATTTATATGAGGAAGCCATTAATGTGAGCACTGCAAGAGAATGACAATCGATAACTTGTATATTATATAGCAATTAATTACACATTTCTGTTTGTGATTAGGCATGATCAAGCCCTTTCCATGTATACTAAAGGAACATGTTGAAAAGGACTACTAAAAAAATGAAAATGTGAGACAGTCCACTGACCTGTTAAATAAATCCTTTCATTCGCATTCTGAGTCGAATACTACAATTAACCAATTCTGGCATCTGCCTCATAAAATATA
This sequence comes from Crypturellus undulatus, assembly GCA_013389825.1. Lineage (NCBI taxonomy): Eukaryota > Metazoa > Chordata > Aves > Tinamiformes > Tinamidae > Crypturellus > Crypturellus undulatus. The sequence goes on along the minus strand of VWPW01013586.1, from coordinate 51,890 downwards.
TTAGTCTAAGGGTTGCACAAGAAAGAACTGATTAGTCCTTGAAGAATGTGGATACCTGAAAAATGGTGTCTTTAAATAAAATACCTATCTTTAAAAAGTAAACATTTTTTTTTTTCCAAAAGATCTGTCCAAATATTGAAAAAAATATTATTGCTAACAGTAAAGAGGTCTGGCACTCGGTCCAAACCTTGCCAGGGGAGGAGGGGAAAAAAAAATCACTTGGTTTCTATGGTAACAGTGCTGGTAGGAGTAGTTGTGTGAGCACACTGAACACGCATAAAAGCCTTCCCAAGGGAGGTCAGAGGATTCGAAAAAAGAAGAAGAAGAAAAAAAGATGGCAGTTTCCGCAAAAAGCATGGAGACATGTTGTGCTGAATAACTGCTTCACATCTGTGATGCGATCAAAATCTCTAAAAGAATATTTTATCTCTAAAAGAATATTAAAAAATCCTTCAATATCTGCACATTTGTACTTAAGCCGTGTTTGCGCATACTTGCTGCTTTATGAGACTTATATGATATGTGCACACTTGCTGATATTCAGACACATGTAGATCCTGGCATGTAAATAAATTATGCCTCCCAATACTAAATGAAAATATAAAGAGACTGCAACAGACTCTTTCATATATATGTATATAATATCATATATAATGCATCACATATGAAAAACTGATGCATCAGCTATATTAAATACATCTGTGCTCATTTGGTATAAGCTATCATATCAATCTGAAATATACAGAAGACATTATCATTGAAACCATTAGTATTAAAAATATTAAAAAGGAGCAGCAAAGAGTGCTAATGTGGCTCGTGGGTGAGGTTTGCCGTTCCATTAGTTAGAGTGTTTTAATCTTATTTTATGAATTTCATTAATGATAATCAAGAGGACAGGAAATAGCTGGCGAGCAAGCTGTGTATACTAGCTAGACTGCGATCCAGCCTGCTTTGAAACCAAGTGATTGTGGTTCATTCTGCTGAGCTAAAAACGCTCAGTAGCCTTTTATTTACATCTGCTTCAGTCCTCTCTGTTCATTGTTAGTTGCTATAAACTCGCTCAGTGGGGGACAGATTGGCGCAGAGGAAAAACGTGACCAAGGAGTCCATGTCGAGGATGCGCTGTTGTTGCCAGCGAAATCCCACATCCGCAAAGGGAGGGGGAGGGACAGCGCCTCTGAAGCGAGATTTTTACAAGCAGGCTAGCAAAACATTTCTGACAGTGCATGATACGCAAGGCAGGTCTGGAAAATAAAACAAAAAAGTGCATCATTTGCAAATATTTTAGGAGCTAAAATTTCATAAGCTTGCTGCAGTACCTTCTGGAGTGTGATATGGCTAGGCTGGATTTTCGTTCGGAGGGGCTACTGAATGTGAGGACGATCTACATAAAGCGCTGCGGGAGCTGCAGCCACATCTCTCCCACTCAAAAGAAACAGACCATTATCTTGGACTGACATGGAGACAAAATTGTCTCCCTTTCCTCTGGTCTCCCTTCCCTCCCCCTTCGCCACCCTCCAGATGTCCATCAAGGCCCCAGCAGCAGACAGTGTTTTTCTCGTACACTAACCAGGGCTGTTCTTCCCTGTCCCCTGTTCCCCTGCGTGAAAACCACTATTATGGACTGGCTGCATGTGCATAAAACCAGGCAAGGACTTGCCTTACTCAGGGACCTCCCCATGCAACTCACACAAAGGATGCTCTTAAGACACTGTCTGTCAATACTGGCTTAACCCATCAGATATCTAGTGGCAGCGAGGTGCCACTCTGCAGGAGATTTATGCACTTGTGAGCCGCCTTTGCAAAAGGCGTTCGTACTCACTGGGGAATTTTAACATGGCCTCACTGCCTCGCGCATTTGGAAAACTGTGACACCGGCTACACGGCTCTTCTGATATCTTCATGCACTGCCGCTATCAATTTCAGTAGAAAAGTGAGTTTTAAGGAAGGCGTTTTTAATTTCCTGTGTCTGGGCACTGCACTGTTCGCATGAGAAAAGGGGAAAATTAATCATATGATGATCATACTTCACCCACTTTTTTAAAAAACTCCTTCTACAAGCCAAAAGCACCCTGTTAGCCATTAATTTTCCTTCACTAGGCTCTGAGGCTAGTATTTTTCTCTGTCCTGAAAACTCCCTTAGATCACACCATTCTGGATCCTAATAAGGAAATAGCCTCACTTATGCCAGAGCTAGAAAGTATCAGTAAAAAAAATCAAAGTATGACTCTGCCAAATTAGACAGGGTCTCCCAGTGTAGTTAATGAGTGCCTTGTTGCCTGGCTCTTCAAAACAGCTGATGTACTAAATTTTAAAACTATTAAGCTATAGCAATTCCATGGAAAATGCAGAAATGCTACAAAGTCAGCAGCACCAAAAGCTTATACTTAGGATTCTCTATGGACTTTTTTTTCCTGCTGTCAGAATTTAGTAGCCCTATCTGTCAGGGTTGTATCATGCCCCTTTTTTAAATGACTCTGTCGCATTTTGGACCTATCTCCACCTCTTTCCAGAAGCCCCATTGTGCCTGACTTCATTTTGTACGTGCTCCAAGATTTCCGTATTCTGTTATCCAAATATATGCTTCACATGCCATCTGGGTTTGGAAAATCACCTATCCATTTTCTTTTTTTTTTGAGTGTGCAATGATTTAGACCTCAGCTGCTCATCTTAACCCACAAACTCACACACTTGCATAAATATCCTCTCCTGTTTTGCTGTCCAGTAAACCTGGTCTTTTGACTTCTATCACATGAGCACTTTCATTTGCAGTCCACGAGTCTCTGTGTCATAGTCCTGCTTTCTTATTCAGCTAACTATGGGTATGAGTAGCCTCACCAGCACTGTATAGGGAGACGATCACCTCCCTAGTGTTGCTGGCTACACCGCTCCTGATACTCACCAGGAGGCCCACATATATCAGACAGATACTTTTAAACGAGCTTCTTGTCCAAGCTCCATGTTATGGAGGTCAATTGATTTCACTCCTAGCCTACCTCGCTTAAAGCTACTTTAGAAATCACTATGCTATTCTGTAATGAATTCTATGTCTGTTGAACGCCCCTTAAATCAGTCCTGAGTAGAGCTTTTAGAGCAGAGTGTATCTTTCAACATGCACATAAATTATAATGGGGTAATGGCTGCCTGAAGCACTTTTATTCATGTTGTTTGTTTGTTTTTATTAGCCTCATGAACTGCTGCTCTGAACTTGCAGTACAAGCCTTCATTGGATAAGTTCGATGTCAGTATCAATAAGCAAGCATCAATCTTTGCTGGGCACAGCTGAGACGAGGCTATAAAAAGACATAAATAAACACACACACACAAAGGTGATAACACAAGTTATGTAATGCTTTTCACACATATTTTGATGAATTTGCTCTTGCTATTGCTTGCTTTAATCCTCTAAAGAGTGATCAGAAGATCGGAGGAGTGAACTATTCCAAGATCTGCGGCACTACAGTCCTTTGTGCAGCTTCGGTAGTTTGCTCTTCTTTTACACCTTAAGCACCAATCCCAGCCATTCATAAAATTCAGCACATAGCTACCATATCCTCGTATATGTCTCTCTAACTATTCTCCATGTATTTATCAAACCTGGGTGCCCCTACTCTCTATACCTGGGGAAGATCCTCTTCCACTTCACAGAGCGGATGCAATTCTGGGATATGGCCAAAGTCAGTCATATAGGACAGTAGTTACCACCTGGCTTCCTTTAAGATACAATGAAGTCAGATACACTGAAGATACACTGAAGTCAGTGCTACTTGTGTGTAGCAGGTATGGTATATTAATATATATATATATTTTCAGTTAAGTGACCTTATCTGAAAACTCATACTCAGCTACTGAATAATACTGCTTTTAGTGATCCAGGAAGCAAATATACTGGCCAATTTGATTTTACAGAGCTGGCAGCAAGAGTCTGGAACAGAACTACTAATAACTATTATCTGAAAAGGACCTGTATTACAGTCAAGATCAAGGTCTATTAAACCTGTATCTAAAAAAATGCTCTATAAAGTCCTCATTAGAGGTATTTACAATATTAAAGAGAGTGGTTTCAAATTTTCATTAATACAGAATGAAATTCAGTTAAGAATTTATGTTCAAGGAAGGAAGCAATGATTTGCACTATTTTGGGTATCAAACCAAATTACCTCTTTCTTAACAAATCCATGGATGAGCACATGTGTCTTTCTTAAAGTTAGTAGTACCAGATGTAGATCTGAATATGTAAATTGTAGATCTGAGTGTAAAGATCTGGTATAGTTCAAGAAGGGAATGAATTGGTTGTTGGAAAACACTGAATTATTTTATCTTTTCTTATTAAGCCTGCTGTGTTTTTTAAGCCAAACTGAAATGATTGAAAGATCTAGAAGAAAAATATTTTCTTCTTATATGCAACAATAAGAACATAAAAACACAAGTTATCTAGATAAACTCAGGTCAATCAGTAATCTTAATGAAATCAAAGCCTACAAGATTTGAACCTTGGATTAAAAACACTGGAGTCTCTCTTTTGGTGTAGCACATTTCAGTATTAGTTGTCAGTCACTGCAGTGCTGATATTGTCAACATTGAGTCCTTATCTTGCATATTAATTTACTCGAGCACTATCAGTCTGAAATTGTAAGAACTGGGTCTCAGAGAGGTTTAGTTACCCTTGCTTTCTGAATGATCTGCTTGAGTGGAATGTAAAGCATATCAGCTAATGGCGAAAATATTCTGGATTGCTGATCATCAGGCACTAGATCCCACACTTGGACAACACTGCAATGACAAGCACCAACAGCAACAATGAGTTGTCAGCATCTTCGCAGCTTCCAAAATAACACAGACTCCTCCAGTCTTTTGGTTCCAAAGGAGTATTCACAAAGAACAAATACCAGGACCTAGAAAAACTTGCATTCCTGTACAGCTGAGACCACAAGGAAAAACTGAAGATTCTGTGGAAAAAAAAAAAAAGTGTAACTATTAATAGAAAAATCTGCTTAATTTCAGCCTAAACTGTTAAGCCTGTCCAGAATACTAATACAACACGACCACATCTAAAATAAATGGGACCTGAAAAGATAGCATAAAGTTTGAACCAGTAAAACACAGTCTTCTGACAGATAAAAGCATAAAGGAAAAGGAAGTGTATCCACAGAATTATCATCAGAAAAAACATTAAATTCTTCTTCAAATGATCATTAACTTCTGAATTACTGCACATTGTTCAAATTTGGGCATCTTTTAGCCTTTTTATGGTTTTGCCATAATAACATTTGTTTACCTTGGTCAGATTCTGATAGCCTCACTTTGAATACTAATTGTTTGAGTAGAATGAGCTGAATTCAACAGAACTGAATACCATAGATCGCCTTACTCCTTGGCACTGGAAAACACGTTAGTTCCACTTTTCTATCTATTTTCAGTTTACTTCTTCACTCTTATCAAAGTATTAAGAAATTATCAATATAATTGAAAATCTGCCCCATGTGATTGTTCTTAAAGATCCTGCTCAGTACAAAGATGTCAGTATTTGGTTCTTTAAATAAGTCTAAAGCTGACATTAACTATAAAGCAACTACATTTCTGAAGCAGGAATTACATGCTGATTTTGTTACATGCAGTTTTCCACAGTGATTAAGTAAATAAAAGGTTTACTTTGCATGTGACCATTAAAAACTATAAATCATAGATAATAAAAACACCCCTAACAAATATAGTTTAACAAATATAGTTTTGCACTAACCAAGGAGTGTAGAAAGTAACATCTCATTAGCATATCATTAAATCCTGGTGGAAAGAGGAAGCAGAGCCCAGGAGCATTAACAACCACTTCTGTTGCACCAGACATTATATAGTAAAGAAAAGCACAATGGGTTTAAAATTTAGCTGTATGAAAGTTCATCTAAATATTTTGTTATTATATGATCATTTAAGTGCCTCAAATTCTATCATTATAGTAAGGGTTATATTTTAAAATAACGAATTCCACTTGTTTTTATTTTTGAAAACACTGTGTTTTAAAGGCAATATTGTTGTACTGAGGCTTTGATTGCTTACATGTTTGGTATGTTTTCTGTATGATACCTGCTAAGCAAGCACACACTCATTTTTGACAGGGGGACTAAAATTAAGAGGCAGGCCAGTCTATGAAATTCCCTGCATGCCTCATCTTAGACACCTGCAGGCACATAAAGGCGGCCTTGTCTGAATCACTGGATACCTCACTCCTGCAAAAACTCTCTCAGGACTGAGTGATGTGGCATGATGGGATTTTGTGTTTCTCCCATAAAAGAAACATAAGCCTAGCAGTGGAAAGACAACTCTTCCAAGAAACTCAGTGTCTTCAGCATCCCCAGTGATACAAACCCACCAAAGCACAGCCTTGATATACAATTATAGAGAAGCAGCACCAAGAGTGCTCCCATGGCTCTCTACAGGCAGTTCCTCACACTTATTTTGAGGGTATCCTTGGGAATCTACTCCATCAACATCTCTGGTGAGCACCAGCAGCTACGCAGAACGTCCTGAACCACAAGTGAAGGCTCCATGACTCAATTTCAGGCATTATAGCACTCAAACTGAGAACCTAAAACAAATTGTCTGAACTTGGTCCCAACTAAAGCTTACACCATGAAAAACTTCAGGTTTTCCTTCCTGCCCCTGCAATTCCTCTAATTTTCTGGTGATGCCTGCCAATTCTGTAACAATTCCTCCTCATTCCCACTGAGAAAATTAAAAGCAGGCAAGCCAAGAAGACAGGAATTTCTTTCACTTTAATAAAATGGAAAAAGTTAAAACTAGCAAGCATTAAACCCATAGCATGAAATTGCTGCCATTTGTTTTGCTTTAAAATACTCTTCCATTTAAAATGCCAAAAGTGTCTCACCTTGAACTTCCCCACTCCTGCCTTGGTGGCTCCTGAAAATGCGCTAGATACCAGTGAAAGGAGGGTCTGGATTTTCTTTATGAAGTAGTCTGAGCAGGAAAAGAAGGATTTCTTTCCCACATAGTGAAAAGGCAAAGAAAGAAGGCTTAAAGAAAGATACCAGAAAACATGTTAACATCTCTCCAGTCTTTGCGTTCGTGGTCTGCCTTTGCCGTATGCCTTCGTCTTAGCCTGTGGAATAGCTTCCAGTGCTGGCAGCAGGGCTGTTAGCGCATTGCACTTGATTCTGCCTGGTTTCTACCAGGTCTGCCTGCTTGGAAAGGCCCATCAGGAGAATCAGCTGGAAAAAGAGCAGACAAATAAGAGAGAATGACATGAGGAAACAATACCATATGGGTCATATTTCCCAAAGTAAACCTTAGTAAATTCTGACTAAGTCAATCGCACCACACAAATTCACATCAGACTGGGAGAGAACCCAAGATTTTAAACACTTTTACAGACTCTTCCGTATATATCTTTTCTGCATAACAGTTTAGAATAATCTGTTACTTCCATGTTACTGTTAGCCTTTATCCAAATTTTACTTCTAAAGTAATTAAAAGTCTTGTCTATCTAAGGGTTATGGAATGGGGCCATGAACCTTTGCATGTGTTCAGCAAGCTCACACACACGTACACAGGATGATGCTCAAGACAGTTGTTAATTATTTCTTTCTGCCAAAAATGAAAACACTCAAGTGCATTTGGTATAGAGGAAAATACCATCTACCCTATAATTAGCTCTTAAATAGCTTATTCCAATAAACATACCCTCAGCACGATACTTTGCCATCAACATAAAACAATTCAAAACACTGGGGGGAAAAAAGCATATTGAAAGAGAGTGCAAGAAAGATAATTAAAACCAATCAGGAATGTGGTGGATGTGATTTTGAAGCAGCTATAACCTAAAGACAGAAACATATTCCCTTACAACTAGGGAAATCAAACATGTTGGGTCTCTTTGTAACAAAGATATGACTACAGTAATAGACAAATTTTGGACTGGGTCAAGTATTTTAATAAAAACCTATATGACACAATGATCCACTAGGAAAAATATGTTTAATAGTGTTTTATGGATGTGGTTTGTATACTGACTAACAAGATTTTCCTCTACTTCAATGTCTTGCATCATTTCCAGACAAGAAAATGTTTCTAACAATCTTGTTTTAGCCATTGCTTTGACGTTATGATACTTGATTTAAAAAACAGCTCAGTACAGCTTAAGTAATGCAGTTTAATAAGACATGCTACTTGCTGTTTGCTTTGGAATAGGTGATTCTGACTCTTAAACATCAGCATACCTCATACTGGACATTTGGAAAATCAGACTGACTGGACAAATTCAGCTTCAAACTCAGAACAGTGTGGGATACGCTATTGTTCTGGAGGAATGTGACAGCCCAAATGCTGTTTAAGTTATAAAGAGGTATTTTTCTTCTACTTTCATGGTTGCCAGTAGGATCCGAGTAAAAGGAATGGATAAAGAGATATAAGCTCCCACATTTTGTGTTAAGGAAGGTGTATGCTGTACAAGTATTTATATTCATATACATGTACATCCTTCATACAGAAAGTTCATGGTGTTCTGGGGGTGAAACCAAGCAAGGTTTACAGATCAGCAGCTTGTCAGTCCCAACTTCCAACTGAAATTAAATGCAGATAAAACAAATAGCATATTTTAAGGAAATGGAAATACCAAGTGCTGGAATTTCCTGGCTATATACAGCTGGATTTATTTCAAGCTGTATGGACATGGAAAAAAATATGATCTCATACTCCCCATATGGGAAATATGATGTTGGTAATGGAGGAAAGCAGAGTTATAGTCCCTCTTCTATGGCAATCACATGATTACCCAGGCCAGCAACAAGAAAACAGTCCCATCAAGAACAGCTGCTCGGGGCCAGCTTGGAGAATAGCATGGACTTACCCAAGTAGTAATACAGACAAGGCTATCTGAGGATGGTGCAGAAGGGAGAAAATAGAGCCATGTGGATACAAGCTGTAGTATGACCCTTGCCTTGGCACTGTGTAATTTTCTAATACAGGAATAGATTATGTGAGTTACTGATTCCAGTGTGCAGTGAGGGGTCAGCTGGTTGGTCTGAAATGTTAAAGCAGTAGAATATCAAGACCATGGAGACTGTGATTACAGGGTAGCTTTGGTAAAGGTAGGATTAAAGCAGGGGCTTCTGGAATTGCTAAATCAGAAGATATAAGAACTCTGGTATCTTATATTCAACAACCAAAATTAGGAGATGTTATTCACTCTAACCTTTGAGTGTTTGGTTTCTCCACTTGTAAAACAGATTGTCTTCACACAGAGTACCATTGCCCTTTTAGGTCAAATTTTCAGTGTATTTTTGAAGTGAAGCTTTCAGTTGCCCCCCACTTAACATTCTTCAGTTTACATTCATGAACAGCTCTGGAACAGCTTTGGTTTGTTTTGGTGAAAATAAGCTGAATATTATTCTTCTGGAGTCATTTATTGTCCTCAAGCTGCTCATGGACACTCATAATCCATTGCCATTGTGCAGCAAAAACTCTGTAATGTGAACACTGGACCCTCAGCACCCTTTTATTCAACCAATCCTTGCTGGTCACACCACTTGCTAACACAGCCACGAATTTCTGTAGAAATTATGCCTTGAGTGGCTCAGTTGCAACAGTGATGAGCAGGAGAGAACTTCCTGGGAGGAAATGAACAATATTCTCATTAGAACAAGCTTTGTACAATGCAGAGTGAAAACTCCACACTTCGGGCACCAGAAGGTGGAAAAGTATTGCATAGCTGTCCTTACATGGACAACCTACACTTTCTGTGGGTGTCTTGGAGAGAAATTACATACATTCATGTAACTAAAGACTGTTTTGAGGCACGGGTTCACAAGGTCAAATTAAAGTTGCACAGACCACCTTAATTCTGGCATTTCCTAAATCTCAAGTGTTTGACTTTACAACCTTAATAATGTTCTTTTAACATAGTTTTTGTGTGTGTAATAAATTATATGCCCTTCTCATTTTCAGTGCTCTTCTCACCAGTAATGCTGTTGGACTTTGATTCTTCGTTATGAAAACAAATATTGGAAATTATTGATGTTGTTATTGAAACCAGATGTACTGTTCCCTGGCATTTATTTGTACAGTGTCAAAGTCTGGCACATTCAATTTCAGAGTAGTTATTGAATAAAAATGAGCAATAGGACTGATAGTGAAACATAAGTGTTGGCAAGGCCTTAGAAGCTGTCTCTTTTCAGGAAAGCTTATAATTTTAATTTCACATACACAAAGTCACATAGATGACCATGAGCAAAAATGACAAAATCCCTTATTTGCAACAGTATAGAATAATGAAATGTAAGAGAGGGCCAAGACAGAAGAATCTGTCCCTAAATGTGTAAGGAAGGCACTGAATCCTACCTGAAGTAAGAGGTCTCTCATACCCTGTGGAAAAAAGAAAGATGACTTTGATAAACTCCAGACAATAACTATGAAGCACAGACCCGATGCTGGATTCATCACACCTAGAACTCAGACAAAATGCACCTAGAAGGATAGCATTGCTCCCCATCTACGTAGTTCAGGTTTACATGTCAAACTTTGGGGATTCTAACATCAGGTGAGAATCGCCATGTTTCTTAGATGCTCTCACTTCTCATCCTGACCTTATCACAGAGCCATAATCCACCTGACTGAGGTAGGAAATCCCCAAAATAAACAGCACCACTGACACAAACTCAGTCCTTGCATAAGGATTTTAGTATGAATTTTATTTGCATGATTATCTTTTACAATTTTGTTTAGGATTTAGGATTCCTAGCTTAGTTAATACAGACAGTAGGTCATATGCTGAGAGTGAACCAGGGCTATGCTGTAAGTTAGGATTCATGAAAGAGTTAAATTTGTGGAATTAAGGAGTACTCACAGCTATAAACGCAGTCAAGAAATGTTTGCATCTTGGATGTAGAAACTACAATAAAAAGCTAAAGACTTCAACATTAATTCATGGGCTTCTCAGACTGGATGACTAGTCTTACACAGTTTGGGTTTTAAAATATACAAGCCCAGATACCAGCCTGCTTTTATCTTGCTTTCATCTCAAAGAGGTGTCAAGAAGATTAGTTTATTAGTATTTGTATCTCCCTATGTTATATAGTAAGAAAAGTGCAATAAAGCTAATTGAAAGGTCAAACATATGGAAGGCACGTTGTAATGTATATGCAGAGTAACATAACTCCTTGCTTTGTGTGAAGAACAAAAAAAACCATATATATTATATATATATATATAACTACTCCTCTCTGTTGAGAGTTTTGTAACTTAATATTTCCGATATATAGGCTTTTTTCAATATAACTATCTGTATAGCTCCCTGGCCAGGTTTATGCAAAGAACTCTCAGGAGTTAAAAGTCCTTCAGTACAAATGAACAGTAGATAAAGAATTGGCCGAAGAAAGCATTATCTCTTAGACTTATACACGGACTCATATAGTGAAGAAGGTACACATTAAAAGCTTGTGCTTCTCAATTTTTATCTATACTTAGGTAAGAAATTATTCCTCACATTAAATGTGTGTAAAATATATTTGTTGTTTTTGCTTTCTTTCATAAGAACACATGCGATATTTTGTTACTTAGCCTAAAGCCCCATGCTTCTCAAACTGAAAATTAGCTTGAAGAGAGCTGCAATTTTTAGACTAGGCAATAACTGATAAATATCCCTTTTACTGATCTTTAATTCCTGGCAGCAGTTCAGTTCCTCTAGAGGGAGATTTTATGTTTGCACGATCCATGTGCATGCACATGGGTAGGTTTAGTTAAACGCAAAGACCATTTCACACTGAATTTGAATGAAACTATCACTTTCATATTACTTATAATTTGGCTGAGAATTACATCGCTCTTTTAGAATCAAATCATACATACTCACACATATGGATAAACATCATTTAAATTAATATGTGTTAATCATTCCTCCAAATAATTTACTCCCAACTTTATTATTCTTGAATACCTACTACTCATTTTTAAAGACACTGCTGTTTCTGACCAACCACTACGGCCAGAAAATTCTCCTCTTCTTGCTTCTCTTCTGCTGACCAACCTTCCACAAGGTATCAAGTCAGCAGTCCTCAGTGGCAGCCTCGCAGTACTTGTGTTTGAGAGAGATAAGTCATATTTTGTCAGGTTTTCATCTCATTTAAGAAAGCAAGGGCAACATATTGATTGACCATTTTCATTTACATTCTCCTGACATTCCTGGGATTTCCTGAAGCAGAGATCAGACACTCCATTCAGAAACAAATCTGGAATTTTAACAAAACTGTAGAGAGATCCTAGCTGAAAACAGCATGGGCTTTTATTGGCAAGATAATCCCTGAATACTTCTGACAACTTCAAGTACGGAGGGACATCCAAAACAGAATAACCTGTTTTTATTGAAGGAAAATGCAATCTACACAGCCATATCAAAAATATCTTGCAGAAACTTAAAATGTCCAGCTGTTAGTAGATTTGAAGGAAGAAAAAACTATCCTTTTTATGTACAGCTATAAGTAAAATGCATCCTGTATTGTGATTAATAATATTTATGCTGCATGTATAATGTACAGCCTAAGGCCACAGTGTGGGGAGAACCCTTGTAATGAAACACAGTGATTACATTTTTAGTATTACAAAAGGATACTATTTTTACTGCAATGTGCATCTGTGCCAATGGAAAATAGTGGGAAGAAAAAAAACTTGTCTGGCACTGGTTGCCATAGCAGCAAGCTGAAGTTCAAGGAGAAGTAGGAAATCTGAATTCTGTGGTAAAGTAATGAATTTAGCATCTAGAGGAACAGAAATGGATTTTCTGTCACAGCCTGTAAATCTACCACAGGAAACTAACATGCTGAAGATCCCTTGGAATGCTTTAAATCTGCTTCTGATATATGTAAAGTGTATCAAAATTATCTCTCAGAGCTTTGTCTTTTAGGACATTCCCTCTTTTTCTGTTCCAGCAAGTGCGCTTAAAAACATATCCAATGAAGCTGATGTTTGTTACTGAAACAAAGGAAAAAAGCTTTGAAGTTTGTTCACCAACCTTCTGAAATCAGCAGGCATCATCCTCAGCTGAGAAAGCTGCTCAACTGTGCTGACTTTTAGCAATGCACCAAATTTCAAAGGTCAGCAATGAGTCTGCATGAATCTGGTCATTCAAATAGGTTTTCAGGTGTTTTGTTTTTTTACACAAATGCTTGATGCGGGTCAACAAAGAGAGAAGACATGAAAATTTTGATCACTGATATATCCACCTAAACACCAGGAACAAGCAAAACATATATATATACATTTGTAATTGGTTATCCTTGAAATTCTAGACTAATAAAGCCTGATTAGTGTGAGAATGTAGTTTCTGGGATTGGTCATAGCAAGGAAATGCAGAGAAGGAACTTCTGAAATGGAATTCATTTTTCATCATCACTGCCAATATATGGGTCCATATCCTCCAGAACCAGTCAGTCACGTCTAAAGGGATTTGGGGGAATGATGTCCACAGAAAAAACTTGCCTCGGTAAAATCTCTAGTCAAGAGGCTTGAAGCCTCTTTTCGATGGCTTGTTGACACAAAAAGTAACTTTGTCCTTGGACATAATAATTATGACCCAGCCTCCCAGACAGTATCAGTGAGAAATGTATGGCAAAAAAATATCTCACAGTAACAGGAGCCAGCTAACATTCTTCATGGTCTACATGCCATTAAAAACATGAAAAATAAATAGCTTGCCTTTCTACCTCTGTTCCTGAAACAGATGGAACACACTCTAGGGAAAGGGAGGGAAAAAAATCTCTTAAATAAAAAAAGAATTATAACAATACACTACAGTTAATTATCTATAATGGGCTTCATCCTGCAGTAAATCACACCCAAGTAGCTCATATATAATTCTTCCAAAGTCAGTGAAGATAAAGTAGTGCAAAGCCAATGAGAACAAAAAATGCAGCTCATAATGCAGCAAAAAAAAAAA
>VWPW01013586.1:0-37913 GCA_013389825.1 Crypturellus undulatus | reverse complement strand
AAAAGAAAAAAAAAGAAAAAAAAAAAAAAGAAAAGAAAAAAAAAGAAAAGAAAAGAAAAGAAAAGAAAAGAAAAGAAAAGAAAAGAAAAGAAAAGAAAAGAAAAGAAAAGAAAAGAAAAGAAAAGAAAAGAAGAAAAGAAAAGAAGAAAAGAAAGTATTACTCGAAGAGGTTGCTTAATAGCAATGATTTCTTACAGGGAAACCTTCTAAAAAAGACATAGGATTGTATATTCACTGTTACTTCAAAGGGTGTGTATGGAAGATCAATTATTATTATATATGTTCTTTACCTATCAATCATGCAATTGAATGCTAATTAAATATGAAATGACAGTTCAGGTGATCTCAAAACTTTCAGAGAAAATTGGTAAATTGATTATCTTGATATCTTCTATTCAAATCCTTTTTCACTTCTCCAGTTAGCCTGAGCAGTATAAATTTCCCTGCATGTGCTTCAGTAACTTTCACTGAATAATATGCTCTAAAATCTATCATTTAAAACACCTGATATGAGAGTCACGTTTTAACATTTTCACTATTTTTTTATTTTATTTAACTGGCAATTACAAAAGAAAAACCCATCTTAGACTGTCTGAAAGAAAACAAACAAAATATAGGGCAACATTTTCCATTCTATCCAGCTTACATTCTATATCATTTCGTTAGTTTCTTTTTCCATCACAGTCACATTGGTGCTGGGCATCATTTGAATAACGGCTTCCTCCTAGTTCAACTCAAATCGATCAGTGAAATTCTTAAGCTCATGCCTCGCTCTTAGGAGTTGTGTTATTAAACCTAACTGTGTTTAACGTATTCAGAAATCTGGTGACCATTTGGAAAAGAAGAGAAAAAAGGTAAAGAAATCTGAATTTCAAAACTGCTTCAGTTCTGGTTTTGACAGCTATGGAATGAAAGATGTACTAAATCTTGCAAATATAAACCTTATTCTTTCTTACTCCTCTAATAGAAATCTCTCAAATAAGAGTTCTAACTTCTTGTGCTAATACAAGTAAAAGAACAGTTTATAGTCTAAGTTTCAGCTCTGTTATCTTTCAGTTAAACTAGAAGTCTCTTTGAGCTACAGAATGTGACAGCATCGCGCAGCATGGATTTTGGTAAGGCAAACAGGTTTCTCCTTGGGAGTCCTTGGAGAAAAATTCACTCTACTGTTGAGATATACTACTCCAATAACAGCCTGATATGTTGTGGGACACCCCTTACAAAGGTCAAGCACTAGCATGCCTTTAAAGAAGAGTGTCCTGATTCAAGAAACTGCTTTTATGCAGTAATGTCCTATTGGGCTTCTGCTGATTTTCTCTAAAACTGTAAGTAAATATGAAGATAGTAGGAAATCATTATTTCAATTACTACTCCTGTCATGAATATAAGGCTGTCTCTGCCTGACAAACAGTGCACGATTTTCATTTACATAAGCTTTTCTTAGAGTGGAAAATAATAAATCTTTTTTATTTTTTATTTTTTTTCCCCACTCTTGTCTGCACACAGTATTTAAGTTCCTGGAAGAAACAAAGCAGTGTACAACAGTTGTATTTAACATGACAGATAGCAGTCAGGACAGTCCCCTTTTTATACCTTCCAGAAAAAAAAAAAAAAGTTTTTAATAATTTCTTATAACTGCATTTTCAGATATGTACACTCCACTGTGAGAATTTGCTATGTATTTAATCTTGGAGCCCCAGCACAGAATTGAGCAAAGTGGCCCCTATAAAGTGAAACACACACACATTAAGTTCCTCTGCATTCATGTTCTCCATCACTAAAGGTGTCTTTTTTGAACTCCACAGTACCCCTTGTTCCTTTTCCACTTGTTGAAACTAACAGAATAGGCAATACAATCACAGATGCCTCATTTCTCTAAAAAAGGGCAAGATTAATATTTAGGAAGGAAGAGTCACATTTTGGATTAGACAAGTACTGTCTACTTTGTTAAAAATGAGACGAGTATGCTGACTTTACAAAATGGCCATGTTCAACCGTGAAAGGCCATTTAACTTCTTCCTTTCTGTCAGTCATCAAAGGCAGGGCCCCATACAATTCATTCGTGCAATCCTTTCCTAGTGGTGGAGCATAAGATCCAGTTCTTGACTGAGTTCCTTCTGGTCCCTCTTAAGATAAATAAAGTGCAGAAAGGGCATTCTCTTATGTCTGTGATCACTGCAGGACTGGACAGGATCTATGGATCTACTCCATTGGCTCACGAGAACTGTAATCATTACAGCTGTAATTCCAACAACAAATCTGGAAGAAAAATCATTAAGACAGCATAAACTTAACATTATGTGATCTGATCAGGTTATGAGTCGTATATGTACTGTCAGTAATCTGCTCCGGCAAGGATCTTCTGTTAATGACTGGAGAACTACAACATGAAATATTTCTGTGAGTTGATAAACATGTCAAGTGAGTGGCAGGTACACTTTGATTTAATTTTGATTTAAGTCCTTCTCAAGAGATATTTAAAGTGAGCTATAGCCAGCTAGATGCCTTCCACCAGAACACCCAAATACCTAAAGATTATGTTTTATCTTTGGAGCTACAGATTCAGTTGCTTTTGACTGGGGCTGAAGTTATGAACATTCATTACCAATAAAAGCTGTTGTACAGTCATTGTTCCCTCCTCTTCACACAGATGTATTGTGAAGGACTGAGAGAAGTCAATGCACATAAAGACAAAAAACAACCTGCCACATTTTTTTGCCAAGTTATTTTCTGCAAGATCAATCCTTGATTCAGATCACAGTATGACTGCACAAATTGGCATGGATCAACTGCTGGAGCAATTGGATAGGTGGCAACATGGGCATATTGTCTCTAAGCATACTGTCATTGCAAATCATAGCCTTAGGCAAAAGACTGGAAGATCTGATTGCAACCCAGTCTTCTTTCATCATGACTGAGTTTTCCCAGAAGTGTGGAGGAGGGAGCATACCTTCCTCAGCAGCTTTGCAAATCAAATCATGATAATATTTTCACACCTATAACAAAAAATAAAAGAAAGAAAAGTGGTGGATTTTTTTTCATGGTCAATCTTAACCAAATATTTTTTTACTTTTTTTCTTTTGCTTCAGTTGCCACACAAAAAGTCTTACTCTCTGAACTGACAAGATATATGGCCCTTCCTCTGAAAAAAATCTGTCTTGGTAGATCTATGACAGCATTCACATCTCATTATTTCATCTGTGCAAATTTATTTATGTACACAAAATATTCTCCCTCCCTACTAGTTCTCTCCAGAAAGTAGAGGAGGAGAGTTCTGGTACTGGAATGATTGGACAATAAATGATTGGACTGTATTTACATTTTGCAAAAATATAGCTTGCATGCTTGTGCTATCCTCATTCACCTGAGAAATCTTCATCTGTGCTAGTAATTCAATTGAAATAATTAGTGCTTGAGGAGCCAATGTGGGTTAGCAAGCCGAGTCCCCTGCACAGCTGCAGAGCTCCAGGAGAGCACTGAGAGGCATTCTGGAACTTCAGGGTAGTGGCAGGAGAGTAAGCGAGGACACCTGGCCCTTCTGGCAATCACCGAACACTGCCTTGATATGTACAGTGAGCGGGGAAGGGGGAGGAGAGGCACGATTTGAGGGAATTTGTTTATGCTTCCATCTGATCTCTAATCACCTTGGAGATATTTTCGTGATCTGTTGGTTTTTGGGCTGTTGGAGATAGCAGGGAATCCGGGACTGATTTGTTCTCTGGATTTCTGTTAGATTTTGGATGATGATCAAAAGTCTACTCCATTTTTTTCCTTGCTTCTTTCCTGGGTTAATTTCTGTCCTCCTCTCTTGAAAGAAGTCTTCTCCAGAAGAGGATGTTTTTTTTTCTGATTTTCCGGGAGGGCTGTTTGCAGTACCCAAGCTTGTTCAGGCAAAAGTAATTTTTCTGCATATTGCCCAGCACTGTTGTATGCTGCACATGTCAATATTGCTCCAGAAGGTCTCAAACCTGTGAATTTATTTCCTTTCCAGTCCTAAAAAGCAGATAAAGACTGGAAAAGCTCAGTAGATACTCTTCCAGTAAACCCCCTTTGAAGACTCTGCCCACACTGAGAATGCTCTGCTCTCATTCAGAGTAACCGAGCCAATGGAGTCAGTGACATCCCTGCAAGACCTCGTTATCAGCACTCCCCTGCTTGAGACTAGGTAACACCATTTTGCAATTGCTCACCTGGTTGTCAAGGATTGTCTAGAAACAAGGCACATAAACCAGGGATCAGGTCCTGCTGCTATTCCTATGAGCTCTGCAATTCTTGAAGCAGCTGAAGAAGAAGATCCAAAAAATGTCATTGAAGCTGCAGAAGAACAATGATCACAAAGGACAGGTACAGATATGGAACTGGAGAATAAGGGAGAATTTCTTCAGAGACAATGCTGAACAAGTAGCTTCAGTTCTTTTATTTCATAACATGCTAATGTTTGACTTTGAAATTTCGACAATCCTTTTACTTAATTCACGTACGCACAGAATACAGTTGCAAATAACAACACTTTTATGATTTTACTATTTTTTGTCACAGCTTTAAAATGGTAACTTTGTGAGGGGCAACATACCTGCATTTTGCAGTGGGCCTCAACTTCCCAGCTCCCTCAATAGACAATCATGTGTAATTCAGTCCAAATGCCTGATAGTGTTCCTCCTGTAGCAGGTATGTTAAAGAACAACCACAGGCAGGAAGGTAATTTGACACACAATGCACTAAAGCTCAGAAAGCAGCATTTTTGACTGACTCATGCAAACCCAAAGCAAGTCAAATAGCAAGCAGATTGTTTACATCAAATGATTAAACCACTACATTAGGTGAGAAACGAGGCAAGATCCTAGATGTCTCAATCTCTATTTGACATGAAAGAGAAGATCTAAAGGTTTAAATTAACTGACACACTGCAGGATGTCTGCTTGCCTACTGCTTTATAGACTAATGGACTACAGCTGTTCCCATACTCTAGGAGCAGCTCTCCAGCTCTCCCTGGGCAGAGATCAGAGAATATGTGCAGTCCCACCAGAACAGATGTTTTGTGCAGTCAGTGGAAATCCAGTCAAATACATTACAATCACTAAAGTAATTAAAGCTCATTACAGAAAGTAAACACACACACCAAAGCTAGTGCTCCTAAAGAAATGGTGCACTTTCACTGCACACCTAAAATATTAATCTGAAAAGTGAGGAAGAAACTCTAATGAAAGCTGCAAGAGCTGCAAGTAGTAGGGAGCAGTAAGGAGCAGTAAGAAGCTAAGCTGTTGGTTTTGAAAATATAAATTGATACAAGCCGATCATGTCACTCTGATAGTGGTCTCAAAGTGCTTTTGCTCAAAGTCTTTTTACTGTTAGATCACAGCTTCTCTGGGGTGTAATTCTCTAGCAGGCCCCACTGCTACATATTCAGGAAAAAGGGTTAGTAAGCAGGATTTTCCCATGAAAGCAAAAGTATTTCTAGTCATATTAAGTTCCATAAAACACATAAGATTAATGTCTACATATAGAGTTACATTGATATATATATGTGTGCAAAATATATACATACAAAAAAACTATGTATACATATGTATCTATGTACATCCCCCTATATTTATGCCTACACTATGCTTATATATACCTGTATATATATTGATGGAACAGCTCATTCTAGAGACCATCTCTAGGCATGGGAAGGAAAAAAAGGTGCAGTCAGGAGCAGTCAGCATGGATTCACCAAGGGGAACTCACACTTAGCCAATCTGATAGCCTTCTTCGATGGGCTGAGTGGCTGTATGGATGAGGAGAAAGCAGAGGATATTGTCTACCTCAACTTCAGCAAGGCTTTTGACACTGTCTCCCGTAACATTCTCATAGGAAAGCTCAGGAAGGATGGGTTAGCTGAGTGGATAGTGAGGTGGATTGAGAACTGACTGGATGGCAGAGCTCAGAGGGTGGTGATAAATGAGGTGGAGTCTAGTTAAAGGCCTGTGGCCAGTAGTGTCTGCTAGGGGTCAACTGGGTCCAGTGCTGTTCAACTTGTTCTTCAATGATGAGGGGATGAGGGGACAGAGTGCACTCTGAACAAGTTTGAGGATGATACCAAACTGAGTGGAGTGGCTGACACTCCAGGGGGCTGTGCCATCATTCAGAGGGACCTAGACAAATTGGAGAGTTGGGCAGAGAGAAGCCTCATGAGGTTCAACAAGGACAAGTGCACAGTCCTGCACCTGGGAGGAATAACCCTCGGCACCAGTACAGATTAGGAGTTGACCTCCTGGAAAGCAGCTCTGTGCAGAGCGATTTGGGAGTCCTTGTTGACAAGAAGTTAGCCATGAGGCAGCAATGCGCCCTTGTGGCCAAGAAGGCCAAAGGGATCTTGGCCTACTTTAGGAGGAGTGTAACCAGCAGGTCAGGATCCTGCCCCTCTACTCAGCTCTGGTGAGACGGCACCTGGTGTGTTGGGTGCGATTCTGACCCAGAACAAGAGGGACGTGGAACTCCTAGAGAGAGTGCAGTATAGAGCGACAAAGATGATTAAGGGATTGGAGCATTTATCTTATGAGGAAAGACCAAGAGAGATGGGCCATTTTAGCCTGGATAAGATTGAGAGGGGATCTAATCAAGATGAACATGTGAATCCCTGAGGGGAGAATGTAAAGGGGATGGGGTCAAACTCTTCTCAGTGGTGGCCAGTGGCAGGACAAGAGGTAATGGGTATAAATTAAAACACAGGAGGTTTAATCTCCATATGAGGAGAGACTTATTTCATGTAAGGGTGATAAAGCCCTGGACCCAGCTGTCCAGAGAGGTTCTCTGAAGATCTTGCAAACCTGCCTGGATGCATCCCCATTCTACAGATTCTAGGCATCCCTGCTTGATCAGGGGGGTTGGACTAGATGATCTCTAGGGGTCCCTTCCAACCTCAACTATTTTGTGATTCTGTGTGCTGTGATTCTCTGTGCTTATACACACCCACATACACTTATTTACACACTTGTATTTTATGTAATATACATATATGCATATATATCAATGTAGATATGTAAGTATGTATAATGTGAGGCTTGTGTCTGCGGTCCTATTAGTCTATGGATTTAATTCAGGTATTCAAAGTAGGTGTCCACAGTGACTAGAGATGTTGATCCCCAGGAAAGACACACATGACTGGTAGATGTGACACAGGATCTTTGAGAGATTCATGGCCTTGTGGACTGATCCTCTTGGACGTCACACAGGATTCTTTTGGGGGTCTCAAATTGTGTTAGATACACACGTTTAGACTAATAAATCCAGCTCCTAGCTAATGGATTCTTCTGAATAGCTCTAGAAACTCCTTTGACTGCAATTACTAAGTTGCTATTGATTATTAAGGCAATTTAGGAACTAGCACACATGTTGACACCTATTTGAAGACACCTACATTTAGCAGACTTGATCTGGAGCAGAATACCAACCTTGTTTTGATGAAAGTTCTGTATTTGTCATAAGTGTAAAGCTTAAAAGTCCACCAAACAGGTGACAAAAAACGTATAGAATGAAAGTGGAGGTGATTTTATCTCTGCAAAACCTGTACTTGGAAAAGCTATAAGTGGCAAAATGATTTCATTACTTTCAACAGTGTTTTTTAGTGGTTGACCAATTGCATAATTTGACTGATTTATGTTTACTTATTATAATATGCAGGCAAAAAGCAATCATCTTGTCATTCCTGAATTTATCCCAGTATCCTGGATTGCTAGTTATTTCACATTTGAGCATTGTTACTTTGCCTCAGAGAAAAGCATGATTTTCTTTTTGACAGAAAATAAAGTGTTTTCTTAAAACTTTGTTTACAATATTCTAAGAAGTTGTTGATGTATTTATATTAAATGTATTCTTGTATACAAATTCCTTCTCATTCCCAGAAGGCTTTCTGAAAAAAAAATCAACTGAAATCAGTCCATTCAAACCATGTATCAAATTTACCACTTAGCATTTAGTGCAGCTACTGCACTATCCCAGGTCAGCAATTCACTGTCCCTACAAGTAGTCCCCAATGCACTACAGGCCTTAGAGGTTGCGTAGCACATTTCTGCAGGGATGCATGCATTTGTACTACTGTCAATCACTGTTAGATCTGTGGGATATATTACTCTCTGATATCTGGATTTCGGATATTGGACATCAGGTTTCTACACAGACTAATAGTGCTTAAAAAAAGGCCCGATCCATGTAGGTATTTCTTACAAAAAGCAGGCTTCAAGGATCACATGCTCTCCATGTGATTAAGCTGAATCTGAATTCATGATTCAGCAACATATGACTCACACTTGCTAGTTCATATATGAGGTGGAGTCTGAACACCATTGCACAGAATCACAGAATGGCTGAGGTTGGAAGGGACCTCTAAAAGGGAAGATAATGGATAGTAGCTTTTCTTTTCCAAACACTCTTTCTTCTCCTCAGGCAGAATTCCCTTATTTTCTACTCTGCATACTTGAGGAGTTTTCTCCTGTAAAAGCAGGAGACTATCCTTGATACAGATAGTTTGACTGAATCACTGGATAGTTTCAGTGACTGGGTAACAAAGAAGATTAAACAAAGGATGAATAACACATTATCCTCTTCTTTGGCTGGTATTTCAGCTTTTTTATTATTGCTACTTAAATTAAAACTCAAAACAAACAGTTTTTATACCTCATCCTTGTTTGGGTGACAGAAATGGTCACCAATGCACAAGGGAAAAGAGAATACAAGTCATTTTATCAGTCCTGTCAGCAGTTTTTCAAACTAAATAGTTCCTCAGCAAAACACAGTTTTGAAGTGAATCACACTAAACTGATATTCCCCAAGCAGAATGACAGATGTGAGGGCGGGTGACATAATCTTGCTTTCACTGTACACCCATGGCCTTTCAAATTAGTTACTTGTTATGCTTGAGAAAATGATTTGGTTTTAGAAGGAAAAGAGGCGCGAGAGGAGCTTGTTGTTTATTTGTCTCATATACTGATAGGGCTGGTATGAACCTCTCTTGTGAAGGTGATGGCTCTTAAGGTGAAGGTGTTGATATCTTCAGTCGAAGAGCATGTATGTACCCCCTTAACTGGCAAATTGCAGACCATTGACTGTGTAATGTAAAGACTGCTTTTAATTTTTTGGCAATGATTTTTTTTCTAACTTTCAAAATATTCAGGAAAGTATTGTTTTATTTCAAATTCAACTTGTATAATAATCCATCAGCAAGAAAAACTTTATGCCCAGACCATCAAAAATTATATGAGTGCTTAAGTCTCACTGACTTCAATAAGAGTTCAGAGACCAGGTAGTTTCAAGGATTTCAGGTTTTCTGTCCATGTCTGCTTTACATCTATATGTCTCTTTCCAAATGCTCTTCTCGAGATAGGAGAACCAGCACAAAACTTTGGACCACGTTCAGGAGAACCGATGCACAAGTATCCCAAAATGTTCACCCTATCTTCAAACCACAGAGCAAGCAGCGGGCTGGCACTGGCCCATTTGTACAACCCTCCTTACTGCCTTTTTCCCAAGCATCTCCTCTGGGATTCATACTCCTACTGACTGACTCGATCTGCAGTCACAGCAAAACAACCCTGGGAAGGGAGTTTTGGAGAAATACTGACTGTTGGCTTTTTGTTTTGTTGATTCCCAAGATAGTCAAGAAGCTGCCCAAAGTGTCAGGAATTGAATAGTCCAGGACAGCATCTGTTCTCCATATCAATGTTTCTTTTTAACCTGAAATACAGAAGCACAATTAGAATGTAGGTGATATAAGGAGGCTCAGGGAAACCAAATCCAACAGGTTGGATCCAACTTGGGTCTGTAAAACTCACACAACTGGGTCCCACTTTATCTGATCTATAGTTAAGTCTGTACCTCATACATTTGCAGAAGAGCAACACAGTTTCTGTCCATGACAACGTATTGAATCTGACTCGTTGACCCACTGACTGTTGGAGTTGTGGGTCTCAGAGCAGAGTAAGTCACGGATTTTCACAGCATGAGGGATTGCCCCAACCCAGGGACTACATCCCAAGGTGATCACACTTCTCCACCATTTATGTCCTCAGACCTGCTCCATGCCTCCTGATCATACCCTGCCAGGATCATTGCAGGGGTCAGGAAAGAATCCTTATAGATTTGCCTAGGAGCATTGATTTTTTCAGAGAGCAGGGAGTGACATAATGTTGATAAATGCAGGGGGCTACTTCTAGTTGGTTGCAACACACAAGATATTTTTAGGTTAAACATTGGCCTCAAACCCCCCAAATATAAACAGCTTTGTGAATTGGCTCATTTGCTGGTTTAAAAAGCAGCGATAATGAAATCTCAGCTTAGAAAGGCTTTTTGGCATCAAAGTATTGCAAGACAGAAAGACGCAGAAGAAAATGAACATGAGCGCTTGTTTTATTTTTCTCCATTGACTTTACTGATTGTAATAACAATATTTAGCTTTGATGTGGGACATTTTATCTACACAGCTAAAGCATTTTATGAAAATAGGGACAAACAAAAGATTAAATGACTTTTCTACCTGGTGGTAGAGGGCTTACACTAGTTAATTTCCATTCTAAGGCCCTATTCTTTGGACTAGGTTTAACAGGAATCTCCATTGCCCATATCTCCATGCAACTGAAAAGGGCTTTGAAACCTCTACCAAGATTGCCTAAAAAAGAAGTCCATGCTCAGTTTGGTACTAGGCTTGATTCACTCTGCCACAAGTCTCAGGGTACTCCAGTTGCATATCACTGTCTGGCCAGGCATGATGTGTTCAAAATGCTTTGGAGCATTTTACATATCTGAATTTTGCTGCATTGAAAACAGACTTCCTCGTGATGTGAGGGGCGGAGTGACCCTGGAAAAGCTGGATGATCTTCTTTATTTATATAAAAATATAGTAAACTGCTTACCAGATGGACTTGTTTGCAAGCTTGCCCACTTCTGACATGAATCAACTAATTTATAGAAAGATATTTTGGAAACCAGTGAGTCAAAATAAAAAAAAAAAAAGAACCAATATGATACCTGTACTGCCACCTTGTGTAGACTCTGACCATTGCAGATGTTTCCAACAGAGGCTACCCACCTTAAAAGCACTAATGAATAACATGAAAGTTATTAACAGAGCAAACCCTTAAAATGGCCACATGCTAGCACAGTACAAAGTAAACTACTATCCTCTTACTCTTCTAGAGTCCATCTTTCAAACTAAACATCTATTGAAACAGAAATACCCTTGGATTTGGTTTGTAAGTGGACCTGCTCATGATTAAGGCAGAATTGCAGCAGTAAGTCATAACCCTCCATAAGAAGAGAGACTGCATTGGTGTGTGACTGCAGACACATGCTCTACCTCAGGCAGAGGTCTGCAACCTGCCACCCATTCCCTGACCCACTAACACACCCCATGTGCATGCAAGGGGTGTCATGGGGGGATAGTCATGGTCTTCCTGAAGCAAGGCTCATTGCCAATGGGGGACTCCCTGGTGTACTGCTAAAGAAATACTATCCCCCATTTCGGCCCTAGTACGTCAATATCCAAGCAGACATAGCCAGTTCAAGAGCTAGAGAACATCATATCAGGCTACAGGATCAGTGAAAACAGGAATAGAACCCAAGGAACAGGGGAATGACGAATCTCTGTCAAGGACTATTCAAAGATTATGGGAGTCCAAGGAACAAGTCCATGGGAAGAAAATCCCCAGGAGATAACCTACTCAGGACACTTAGATTACATTTTGTTGCTTCTTTTTTCCACAACATGATCTTTTGGAGGGTTCACAGGACCACTCAATTGTCATAGGCTACATTCCAGCCCATGGACACAAATTGCCCCATATTCCCTATGTCATCCAGTCCAGCACCTGCAGCAGAGTTCAGGTATCCTAAAAAGAGCTTCTAGAAATCCTAACAGAAACCAATATGCAGAATGGAACTATTCATTCTCTCTACCCCTCCAAATTAAGAAAAATATAAATACGTTTGACTTAACAGACACAATTTTTAGACATAGATGATCTTGCCTATAAAGCACAGTGTAGCCATTATCTGAAAAGAACTATTTTTGTTATGCTGAGAAACACAAGGTTTGAATAGAAACAGAAAATAGTGGTTCAGAAAATGAACCATCATATCGTAACTTTACAAAACTTGATTTTGTCTCAGGCTTCATATGGGTCAGGCCTGGAAATATCACCTACACCTCCCCCCCCAACACACACACACACACACTCACACTCCAAGGAAAATTACACACAGGCAGCTTCACTTTTCTTCATTTCCATCCACTAGTCAAACTTGAGTGACAGAGCCTGGACAGACGCTCCCATTACTGAAGCTACAAATGAAGGGCAATGCTCCTATTGCCTATTAGAAAGAGTATGTACAGGCAAAGAGTGAGAACTATGACACCTGAACAGCACTCAGATACTCAGTCTTCACTATTCTGTATCTCTCTAGATAGCAGCAAAAAAGCTAAGGAAAGCTCTCTGTTATCACAGGTTTAGCTTTCGACCCTTCTGCTCAATCTGTCACTGTGGAACAAATTCTTTTCTCTTTTATATTGAGTCTTTCCTTTTTTCTTACTGCATTCAGTGTAATAATGATCCCTGTCACTTCAGTTTTGATGGATTCATGTTTTTATATCTCAGTACATAATTTAATTTACGTAAAGTTGTCACTTTAGGCTTGTCAGTCTAATATATGGGAGCAAAGCTAACCTACTGGCAAGCCTTAAGGAGGCTCTTTCAAAAATTTATTTTTACCATACTCTTCTATGGAAAGCGAGGGAAACATTTCATCAGATAATACATGAAAAATAAAAAGTTGGTCAAAGAACAAAACTTGGAGACATTAAGCATCAGTAAGCAATTTTGTCTACAGGTTTTAAATTATGTTTATCCTTATCACCTATACCTTTATCATCTCCCCATTAAGATAAAAAAAAAAAAAAAAAAAAACTCTCCTGGAAACATATACAAAATCATGCTTCAAATATAAGCAGGTGTACTTGATAGAATATGAAATTAAGTGTCCAGAGACACATGTTTTAATGACAACATATTTATTGCAAATATTTGTCTGTTGAGTGCCATTAGATATGTAGAGCTACAAATCACACCAATTCATTCAACATAACGAAGGTGCCTGATATGTACATTGCCTGCAGAACTGGACCCATATACCGTGGCTGCATCAATGGCTAGTGGATTAACGAAAAGAGATACCACTTCCCAGTGTCTAAATAAATGACTTCAGCTTCAAGACATCAGATGAGATAATATCCCAGCCAAATTACATCACACTACACTATCTGTCGGGCATTTTTATTGTTGGTTATAAAAGGAAACAGATGAATCCAGTAATGTAATTTAAAAAAATCTCAGAACATCTTCTGTTCTTTAAAAATTGAATTAGTATCTCTTTTTTCCATTAATCAGCATGCCACATATATTTCTGATCCAATAAATCAGATGTTTGGTGAGAAACATTTCCAGATGTCTCTAAACCAAACACCTTACTCTGTTGGAAATGCAGAAATGTTTTTCTCTCCGTCACAGTTTCACTTGGGAAACGACCCTGTGCCATATGGACTTACCTTTGTTTAAACTATACATGCTAGTGTAAGGAAATACACAAGCTATGTGTATCCATTGTGTAGCAGATAAACCTAATAGAACCATCACAACAAGGAAGAGAAAAGGAACCTGTACAGATCTTTACAACATAAACAAAATCCTCTTCGGGGTTTTACCTTAAAGTGAGCGCTTCACGTAGTGTCCCNTTCTCTCCGTCACAGTTTCACTTGGGAAACGACCCTGTGCCATATGGACTTACCTTTGTTTAAACTATACATGCTAGTGTAAGGAAATACACAAGCTATGTGTATCCATTGTGTAGCAGATAAACCTAATAGAACCATCACAACAAGGAAGAGAAAGAGAACCTGTACAGATCTTTACAGCATAAATCAAAATCCTCTTTGGTGTTTTACCTTAAAGTGAGCGCTTCACATAGTGTCCCCTGATGGAAGCATGATACAAAGGCCAGATCCTATCCTGCATTATTCCATCCAAGGAACTAAGACTGCTGCAGAAAAAGAAGTGAAATCCAATCTTTATATTTTAGAACCCCGTATTTGCATTATTCTTTCACCTCTGTATCTGCAGTTCTCAGGCATCTTTTGTACCTCCTCACACAATTTAAAAACCCATGAATATAACCAATTGTATAGGCTCTGGTTTTGTCTTAAAAGGACAGCATGCAGCTGTGAATCCCACTGCTGCACAAAAAAAAAAAAAAAAACTCTGCAGGCAACACAAGCAGTAACACAAGGGTAACACAAGCAGTTCCCCTGAGTAAAGGGTTTCAGTGTGGTCCCCAGCCCACCACTTCCAGACGGAGCTCTATTCCTGTGTGGAAGTTGACAGCCAGGGCTGACAAATGCTCTAAGTAGTCTTCCTCTAGCCTAATTTGGGTTGTCTAAAGAGACACAGCTAGTTTTACGCTATGTGCTTAGGTTTCTTCTATAATCACTGGAGAAGGATGGGCTTCTTCAGAGGGTGACTCATCTCATCCTAAAGCAGAGGTGTGCTGTAGGTGGCATCAGCTATTCTTAGGAAGCTGCTATTCTGATAATGGGGGAAACAATGACAATGATGGAAACAGAAGAAAATGCTTTAGACCAAACCTGTAGTTCTTAAAATAAGAACCTTCTTCCGCCTGCTCCACTGTACTCCCAACTTGAGAAATACTCCTGCTGCTGGACAGACTTTTTTTTTTATAACATAGTGAGCTAGAAGTAATAATAATCCTGTCAGAACTGCAGAGCCTCACAAACTCTATTAGTAAGGTTATGTTAGTTTACTCTAGCTGGGTTTTAGCTATGTATATCTGACCGAGAAATGGCATTGCATCGCATGACTGTTTAAAAATTACTGCATAAGCAGTATCTATCAATCAATCAATCTTATAGTTCCCTTTCAAATTGCTTATGCATATTCATCACTGTAAAACTCTGCACAATGATGGAAATACAGATCCACGAATCAACAGAGATGTCACCAGTTCCTGAAGTATTTTAGCCACTTGAGTGCAATCTGGCCCTGAATTATTAGCTGAGACATACTGGAAGGCTGAAACAGCTATTTTGCATTTTGGACTGAGATATCAATTCTCTATGTTGCACTATAAGGTTGCACACACATCTTCTGTTATCTCGGGTGTGAGTACATTGTACTTTACTGTGAACCATAGGTCTGTCCTTTGAAAGACAGAATTTTCTCAGGAATAAATAAATAAATAGATACAGATTTGACTCAATACTTGTCTGTGTTCTCTTTCTTTACCAAGAAATTGCTAAAACCTGAATTGTTAGGGAATAAAATAATTTTTTAAGTCACAGAAAATACTTTCTGCATTCAGTCATCACATTGTGATTAAATGTGTGCTTTAATTTTTAAAGTTATGTAAAATTAAACACAGTTTCATGGCAAGGAGACTAGATTAATATTGCTACAAAAGGGCAGTGAGGTGAAGGAGAAGATGTGGAAGCAAAATGTGATGGAAGCTAAGGTGACAGTCCAAGACCATCTGAAGGCACTACTGTGTTAGCTGGATGACACACTTCAAAGTAGAAAAACAAAGGAAAAAAGCTACTTCTGATGCACGAAGCCCTACCAGAAGAGCATGCCTTCTTGTGTAGCATAAGTGGAAAAAAGGTGATTATAGAGGCACGTTGTCAAAGAGTTATTAACTATTATGGCAACTCTTGGATCCACACAGTCTGAAATGGAAAATGAAATCTCTCATGTGAAGATACAGACTAATTAGTGACAACTGCATAATTCATTGCTTTCCTTCTTCAGTCCTATGCCAGGCAGCACAAGAATATAGTGCTGCAACTGAGCAGACACAGGACCAGTAAAGAATAAATATGGCCAATAAATGAAGACCCTGAATAATCAGCACCTCTGGAGTTGATATTTGGAGCAGAAGTTTGTGCTTACATATAACAGGCTGTGGCAGTAATGCCTATGGTTTTACCAAAAGGACCAAGACTAGATCTTCCGGGGCATTTAAGCATGAAAATCCTCTTGTCATTCAGAATCCTAAACTTTGGTCCTCTACTCATTTACCGTAACAAACACACCAAAATCTTGTAAGGACATAAGACTGCTATTATCGTTTCCATAACTTGTTAACTTTATTAATTAATATGGGAATGATATAATAGTAATCTGGACCAATCTGGTGGTATCTGACCAATAGACCAATATTGGTCAGATTCAAAACTTACAGAGCTACTTAAGCCATTTTAAGTCCATAATAAATCCTACTTTAGGTTGGTGCTTGACGACCTGATGGATGTAAACTTAATCTATTAAGCAGTTGTTGTGGTTAGTTACATGATGCAAAACTCATAATGATTTTTATTCTGCCCATGCAGAGAGAATGCAGAGAGAAAATGGCAAGTTTTTGTTAAAAAATCAGCAGGCACGTGCATTATGCATATCTGGAAAGGAGATAGAGTGACTTCCCCTTCAGGCAGTGTTAATGCAGCCCGTGTTCTGTTAATCAGATTGTGCTGTCTCTTAATGTTAGTAGCACAATCCTATGTCAGATTACAATATTTTTAACTTCTTTTGACTCTTTACCCTTCTTTTCACCTTCTTTTCCATCTGGTATTGAATAAGCATTTTGGAGTTAGAATTACCCCTCAGATAACAGGGGAAGAAACACAGAAGACATGACAGACACTTCCCTATTGGGTGCAGAGCTGTGCTAGCCCTAAGACTGTTGAGCACAGTCCTGGCATGGAGTTGACTGACAGGTGTTACAGAGAGAGAACCATTTTAAACATAGTATGGGGGGCCCACGCATGAGCTGAAATAAATATATATTTATATGTGTATGTATTTGTTTTCCAGTTCTAAGAGGCAAAAACAACTTTCTCCTCCGTGTTTTCTCTCTGCTTGTATTTCCAGTGGACTTTAGCTAAGGAGATAAAACCCACTGCTTAAGAAATAAGAATTTGAGTAGAGGAGTTTATGTGTAAACTTTAAACATTCTTCTGGGGACTTTAAAATTTGGACTAAGTTCTAGACAAATGAACTCAGAGCAAGATGCATTGTTTAGGAACTCCTTTCAGATGACCAAATTAAATAAAACTAGTTTGATATATTAATTCTTTTCTGGGAAAAAAAAGAAAGAAAATATCAGAAAATATCTGATATTATAATATCAGAGGCATTTAGATTGCATATCTCAGGGGCTAGAAATGCATATGCTGGCATGCTACAGTTGTAAAATAGAAATGATATGTGAGATTTATTATGAAAAATGCAACCCAAGCTCAAAATTGCATTAGCTCTGTGTATAAATAATAAAATGTATGCACCCATAATATTCAGCGAAATAGCTTCCCCTTGTCTTGGTAACGGCACTGGAGAACTAATGAGGTGTTCTTATGTACTCCACAGCATTCTAATTCTGAGTAAATTTTACCTTTTTCCTTTTAGGACTTTATCTCCATTTGGCCATGGTGTCTTTCATATTTGCTCTGAAACAAAGCCTACAGGTTGCAAAATTTTAAAAGGGTTTTTTTTTTAGACAGAATTGCACTGCATTTTTTTTTTTTTGAAACTTACAAAAGGTCAACTCTGCCTTTTTGTTAAGACATCTGACACAAATCCTTTTTAGTCTATCTTTACTGGAAGTTTACCTCCTCGTTCTTAAACACTTGTGGGCCAAGCTTCCCTGTAACAGCAGAAATTACTACACAGTTTGGGGTAGATTTTTTATTGTTTCCATCATAAATTTAGATATACTTCTTATCACTTCTTGGTTTTGCCTAAAGCAAGAGTGTCTTTCAAAATGTACCTTAATTCTATTCTAAGTTGCCTTAAGGTGGATAACAAGTGGAACCAGGTAGTTCTAGAGGATATGTCTTTAACCATTTCAGGGTAAACAACAGGGTGAGGAGCAGGAGTTGCAGGGGACATTTTCAATACCTTCCCTGCATCGTGAGGAGCTGCAGACTGCAAGCCTGTGCAGAAGTGATTTGCACAAGAGGGGAGAGATGAGGACCTTGGCTTCCCTTTAAACCACCCCAAAACTGCACCAATGTGAGCTGCATGACCGTGTCTATGTATATTTGCCTTGTAGATGCTGTAGATTACAGGAAATGGGTGAACAGCTTAGTCCATAGGAAATGAGACATATTCAAAGCCGGACTATAACTTTTCAAGAAACAAGCACTGACTTTTTTGATTTTAGCTATTAATGATATTTCTCAGGTTCTTATTATGCTCGGAATACATTGTCCAAACCTACCTAAGTTACCTTTTTATTGCAATAATAGGGCAAAGATTGAATGAGTTTTGCATTAATGTCTCTAGGTATTAATTACCAAGTGTGTCAGGCTTCTATATTTTCCTGGCTATAAAATATTTTATGGTTGAGAGCGTACAGACTGATTATTTTCCTTTTTGTTGTTTAGCTGACTAAAATAGAGTAGGAGCACAGTGCTTTTATCTCTTTTATTTTTATGATAAAGGAAAGGAAATGCTGATGTCTCTTTTGTCAGGCTTGTTTCTTTTTCTGTTTTAAACTCTATTCAATTATATTCAAATTCCATGACTTCATATTGTGTTTGAAGTACCTTCCCATTGCTGGTTAATAAAGCTTACGATGAGATGAAAAGCTCAGTACTCATCATATCTACTGTTACCAAGAAATAAAAGGGGCAAAAATGATAAGTGATATATCAAATATTAGCAATCAGAAACCTTTTTTTCAATGCTTACAGCTGAGCAGAATTAGTCTACAGAGCCTTCTAAGTGCCTGGTGATGACTCTTCCCCCTATAATTTCTTTAGGACTGTTGGTAGAACATGAGGGAACAAAACCAGAAACACAAGTCCTGATTCGACAATGTAAATAAACTCATGCTATCAAATTAAAGTCTTTCTTAAAGATGGTCCTTTCCTGGAAAGCACGGGTTTAGGCATATTGTAAGCAACAGGGCTATATGCTCAGAATCAGACATTTGAGGCAAAGTGAAACTGAACTGAGAGATTAGCGCTAGAGAAGAGAGCCTTGCAATGTCCTGAATGACAAGGAAGTAGTAAGGGTTACCTGACAACTAAAAAGGTATCTGTTTGCTCCAATCCATTCACCAATAAATAAATAAATGCCAAATATACTTTCAAAACACAACTCACATTCATATTCTCAAAAGGATGTAAATTGGAAAAATCTAGCAGTGAGCTAAGGTGCTAGTTTAACACATTTCAATTTCTTCCACCCTGAAAAAAATATATACATATAATGAAAACAGCAAAGGAAGAGAAAGGTCTGCAGGTACTGGTAGTGTGCTCTAAGATGCTATTTTCTCTGTTCATTTTTTTTTCCTCTGAAATTCCGTCCCTGAACCTGCTTTCCAAATTTAAAGATGTCACATATTTCTTAAAAGAAAAGAATTAAGGGTGGTAGAAAGGCAATTTACTGAATTGAATGGAGTTTATAAAGATTGCAGAAAGTTTTTATTTTTAAAATGCTTTCATATGTGTTTCTACCTGTGAGATGAATCATTCCAAGCTGTAGATGTAATAAATATTTTTGATATACTAGAAGAATGTGTATGTATTTTATTTTAGGAAACAGAATACATATGTTAGGCTAAAATTGCTAAGCTGAAAATATTCATAAAAGGAAGTGTGATACCAACACTGGGGGAACTGAAAAGTCAATGCATTGAGATTCTTCCTGGTTCGTGAGTCATACACTGATTATTTCTAATCGTAGCACATGGAGCCATACACCGGAAAAATATTTCTTCACCACACAGTCTGTATGGAAAATTGTCAGTCTGGGACTGGCCATGGTGCATATTTGGCTATAGGACATGCTCTCTGTTCCTCAGCTAGAAAAGTGGGACATTACATTCATACTGTAATGGGAATGGCAAAGGATAAAAACAAGTCAAAAATTTTGCTGTTAAACTTCAGTGGATCAAACGCACACCCCTTACAGGTTTCAGTGCAGTCAGGGTTGTTTCAGCTGTGAACTCTCCAGTCTCACCTCTCTCAAGCATCTAATATTCAACCCACCCTGATCTCATCAAATTATCTGAGGTAGGAAAATCAGCACAGCAAGGAAAATAATTCTTCATATTAGATTCCACAAGATTTAACACATTAGAGATGAAAAATAGGTATATTTCACTTACATCCTAGGAAAACTTCTTTCTTTGTCAGTAAAGTTAGTGGAACATTTTCACTAATAAGGCAGTTAGGGCACAGTCACTCAGTTGTTTCAAGGAAAGGTCAGATACACATAATGAACCCAGTATCACAGGGTCCTCACCTCCTCAATGCAAGGGGCTGAATCCAAGTAGCACCCCAGTCCTTTCAGTCCTGTTGTCTGTGATTTATTATTAAAAATACTTCCTCTCAGAGCACTGATAGAAGTCCAGTTCTGTGTGCAGGGGGAGCTGCGGGGACTGAGCTGTTATTGTTCTATTATTGTCTCAGAAGCCTCTGTGTGCTGGTAGATATTTATAATCTGGCATGTTTTAGAATAAATGTGTTATCTCCTAGAGAACAGCATGTTTTATATAATTCTAGTGAGATATATGAAACACAAGTTTGAAGTGAATGGCAGGAATGCCAGGGGAGGTGTGTGACAAGCTGAATTTGCTATGCTCAGCCTGCTCAGGAATACACAGGAGAAAACAACCAAACTGCCATCTTGATTGGATCTCTTTCTGCTACTAAATTAAACAAATAAAAATGAGAATAATAAATAAAGGCTGCTGGATGCCATGAACTGTGAGATCACTAGTGTGTCTGCTCATGCACATGGATGTTTGCAGTAGCAAAATCAAGTGATTATAGCTAGGGATGTGCCCATTGCTCTATATAAATTCAATTTTGGTTAGGATCACAAAATACATTGAGCTTTCAAGAGGGCATAAAGAGATCTCTTGGAGGTCTTTTTCATACAACATGAAATTTGTTTGGGTTTTACGCATCCAATACCACACTCTCACTAAGTGTAAAATGTTACACAATACACAGGAGAAAATTGCCTAATTATTTATGACACAACACACAACACACTATAAGGGGTATCTTTCTCTTTTTCTTCCTCACTCTCCTCCTTTATCCCCTTATTTTCCAGACCATAAAAAATATATAAAAGTTTCTTGTTTTGAAAGCTGTATTTATATTGCCTCTGAATAAATAAGTGTGAGATCATGCTGTGTTTCTGGAAACATGATAATTAGCTTTGGTGCAATAGGAGAGCCTGAGGTGATACAGTGATAGATTCAGGCACACCACACCTCCCTAAGCATTTTTCAGCAATCATCGGATGAGGAAATTATGAGATTTACAATTGGATCAGCTACAGAAATAAAATCTCTCTTCATAGTGCTCTCACTGCAACTGAAGCTCTATGTATTTTACTGTGCAGCAATCCTCTATTTCCATGTTTCTCCTGCTGATATGAGCAGCTCATTGATGCTGCAACTGGAGATTCCTCTTGAATTGTTTCTGTTTCAGCTGAAGCACATAAGCACATTCCGATAAAAAAAGATAGCCACAGGAGTGAGCAACAGCCAAGTGCTCCACAGATACTTGAGCTGGACATCAAAGCTACAGACATAAACCAGTATCACTTTCCTTGCTAGTCAGAAGAAAGAAAAAAAGACAAAGAAGACACAGAATTGAATGTTATGGTTCCAACCACCTGGAAACTAAAAAACATAAATGTTAGCAGGATGAGACATTTAAGGGAATTTCTCCATTTAGCTTTGGCAGAGAAAGGAAGCACGTTCTCCACCACAGTTTATTAGTATGTGCAGAGTTAGTTTATTAAAACATACCCTAATGCAGAGGCATGGGTCAGTGTGTTCTTCTTTTTAAGGTTTTGTTAGAATCCTAATCAGATAGGATTTAACCTGATATCCATCAGGAATACAAAAAGAGCTTTTCGTGAATATGGGTCAACTTTGGGCTAACAAAACTAGTGGAATCATACAGGACTCTAGAGATCAGGGCAGTGAATTGCACAGATCTAGGACCACAATTACAAAATATCAGTGTTTTCCAGTAAACCTAGAAGAACATGCACCAATTACCTTCCATGAAGGCTGAGCCTCACAATACATTCTCATCCTGTACCCGAGTAACAGCAATCATGACATTCAGTGTGCAGCTTAGAAAGAGATGCATAAACTGCTAGCTAATACATGAGTATTAAAAATTTCAGAGTGCATTCATAGGATGAATTATTCGGGTTCTAAGAATAAATCTTGACTCTTCATTGAAGCAAGCAGATTTTGTTTAGGGAATATAAACAGACACTATTATTCAGTGGCTTCTTAAAATGAAACATTGTACCAGACTGTCCTTATTCCTCCTATGGAAATCTTTCTTTATTCAAGGTTGACTAACTGTATTTTCTTTTGTTTCTTTCAGTTTTCAGCAATTGTGTCTATTCAATTTTTAAAACAAACTTAGCTTTGTCTTTTTATCGACTAGAAAGCAGACTCGATTTGACATCAGCAGTGTCTTTCAAAGTGTTCTCCTTAGGTTCTTCAAAATGCTTTGTTTATTCTAAGAATCAATGAAAAGTTATAAATAAAAATGATAATAATAAAAAGGAACAAGTCTCCTGTGAGTAGAATCTCTAATAAAAAATCATTTAAAAGGATCATAAATAAAAAAAGAAAGAGAGAGAGAGAAGAACAGCATAAACTTGCAATAAAATAAGTTCCTTACTTGTTGCAAGCAACTTCTCATGCTTCTCATAACACTCCGATCTCTGATCATGTCTGGCCAGCATACACTTTCCAGGACATACATCTTCTTGAGAATGCATTCACTGTAATCTCAGGATACTCTTTGATCCCAGTGAACAGAGATCAGGTGTCTTTCTGCATCATTTATTCTCTTAGACATTCAACACCTCTCAGTATTTCCACAACTTGAGAGTTAGGATGCGGATAAAGAGAAAAAAAATGTGGAAGGGTGTCTGTGGGTTTCAAAAAATCTCATAAAATCTTTGTTTGTCTGTTTGCAATTTTATGTTCTTTCTCATTTCTCCAAGTCAAACATGAGAGATTCAAAGAAAAGTAGACCTGCCCCAGAGTGACATTCATGTGGTATCAGGAACACCCAATCCTACATCTACCTCTCACCGAGTTGGCCTCTCTCTCTGCCATAAGTTCATATATTGTTGCAGACATTTCTGTTCCCACAAAATGGTATACCCCATCAAGGAAAAACAAAATACTGTAAACATTCTGGGCACCTCTATATCTTATATTTTTTTCCACCAACGATGTATCATCAATCCCCTTCAGATAAGGATCTTACCTGGAGAAAGCTCAAGTACGCACTTTCTGCCATGCATGTATGAAGTGGAGTGGGGTAGGGGATATTCACAACATGTTAACACATGACTCAGCTAGTGCATGCTAAAGTAACCCTGGCCATGCTACATTTGTGTCCATATTAGCAAAACTGGTTTACTCCGACAAAAGGGCATGGCTTTTTTTTCTGATCAGTTTACAAAACTGAACAGTTTCTGAAACGATTCAGTATCTTCTGATCATCTAGTTCAACCTCCTCTGCTCCAGCAGGGACACCTAGAGCACGTGGCACAGGGTCACATCCAGGCGCGTTTTGAAGATACTAGCGTGGCCAAATCAAGCAACTACAAGCTACAAGAGCAAAGAACTCTATTCAGTGCTTCACTTATGGGCCATGGAAATTAACAGTTGCTTTCTCATGTTTTCTCCTAGTGTGCTCACAGATCTTTTTTTGCATTGCATTGCTTTTTGTTGTTTTATTCTCCTTTGCAGTTGTGCATTTGCTTTTGCAAAATTTTGGCTATAATAATATTAAGGTGTCTGTAATTTCATTCTTTTTGGTGGATTCTCTCCAAGACTATTCTTCTGCTCTGCACTGAGAGACAAACTTGAAATTTGTTATATCTGTCAACAACTTTTGACAGTTAGCCTGGGATCTCCGAGTATTTTTCATGCAAACACCTGCATTTTTGGGTTCCATTTACTAACCCATTATGAATCACTTCCAAAATTTGTTAACTGTGAGAGTCAGACAATTTGTGCAGGTCATCAAAACACTGATCTATCACTTCTCCCATTCTTGATTAGACTCATTACATAGACACATCTCTGACTGCTAGTTGAAAGTATTTTTGGAGTATTTCTAGCATGTTATACACATCTGCCTCATCTACTGTTCACTAAACCAAACATTCTTAAAATGGGGGGCCTTTTGAACAAGAAAAGATAAGAATCTAGCATTTTTTTTAATTTTATTGCCTTTTATACAATACCATAACTTCTCCAGAGAGAGAAACAGAGCAAGAAGTTCCCAAGACAGTACAATATCCCAGCTTCCTAGTTCTATCTCCATGATCTATCTATCTATCTATCTATCTATCTATCTATCTATCTATCTATCTATCTATCTATCTATCTCACATTCNTCTCTCTCTCTCTCTCTCTATCTCACATTTTTTCCCACCAAATTCTGCACTGTTTCTGGGTAGAAAGCACCCCCAATGAAAAGACTTCCATACCAGTCATCTGAAAGGTGAGTTTGAGCTCCTTCTCTTCAGAGAAAGCACACTGGGACGGGCCTAGAGAGGGGAATCAGAGCTCTCAGATGAGGCAGAATAGCTTGGCTGCTCTTCCTGCCCTGCAAAGAAATCCCCTCGTCTTGCAGAGGTCCCTGCTTGGAGGAAGAAGGACAGCCAGGTTTTCCAAGGATGTGTGCAGAGGAAAGGTTGTGAACTGTATATCACTGCTTTATATAGATAACAAACATCCATGAATCAGTTGCTGCTCAGCTACCAGCCTACCATTCTAATTCACATCCAGCAAACAGCCTAAAGAACAGCCAGCGCAGAATACAGCCAAAAAGCATTTCTCAGTTTCAAGCGGTAAAAGGCAAAAGGTATTTACATGCAGTAGCTGTCTGTGTGTGTAAAATGCAACATCAAGAAAAGTGGCAAATGCCCGGGAACCTCAGGCACGGAGAGTCTGCAGGAAGGAAGAAGCTAAAGCATCAGAATAAGAAATGGGTGACTGAGGCTTGGATCCAGCTTAGTCACAGACACCTCCCGCGGCTTGCAACTTCAGCTGAGCTGTGTTTGGCTCCGGGCCTTCAAAAAGCTGAAGAATTTAAGGGCAAATGTTATTCAGTTCCTAAACATAAAAAAGACGACTACAGAATGTATTTGAATTTTGTGAATTCATTGGAAATATGTCTTCTCTTTCTCCCTTCACCATCAGTTAAAATATATTCCTACTCCCTATTAAATATGGAATGTATTTCTTATTTAAACTAATTTGCACAAGCTTGGACAGCAGTGGTTCTGTTACAGAAATGAAGCATAACATAAAAACAGTACTTCTGTTCTTTTCAGCTTTTAGTCAAAACAATGCCACCGTATTCCCTCATCCAAAGGACTACTAGGCTGAAAATACCAGGTGCTAGAGCCTGAAGATTCAAGGGCTATGGGTCTGAAAATAGACACAATGTGTTTCAGAGAGGTTTGCCCAGCCAGGCTGCTCCTTGCTTCAGCTCCGTCTTTGCTGCACCGGGTATCTAAAAGAGTAGTTCTACCTTCACAGGGCACACACACTCAAGGGTCTCATGCTGAGGGACAGGTCCATCATGCTTGTTAGATTGAAAGTAAATACCTTCTGTTACTTTTCTTTCCCCTTTCATAACTCCAGCAGAGGACAGTGCACAAGAGGAGACCAGCTACCAGCAGAATGACTTAAGACCATTTTTCCTTCTCCACTGGGAAACCCATCTTCTGGCTCACCTATCCTCCACCTCATAACACACAGCTTCTCCCCTTCCATTCGCATTTGTTCCCATTTCCCAGTTCACTCCCAACTGGAAAAGTGCTGAGCACTTTTGTTCCCAAATGCGATCACATAACATCCCTCTGGCAATGGTACCAATTAAGTGTGAGGGAAAATAATGTTAGGAAAATATTAATGGACTTTAACTTCTTCAGTATAATTTAGCAGCTGGAAACAATGAAGTGAAAAATGTACACTGCCAGCTTCCCTGTGAACCAACAACCAATAATCCCGGGAGCCTAATTCAGGAATCTCTTTCTTTCCAAGTGAGAAAGAAGGAAGGAGACAGCAAGGGCTTTGGAAAAGATTACAGCACACACAGGAACCACTCATTGACTTTCCAGACTGAGAGCATCATTAATTGAAGAAGAAATATAAGGGATTTGTACAGAGACAAATAAGAAGGAGTTGACAAAATGATATCCTAACTCTGAGGA
This sequence comes from Crypturellus undulatus, assembly GCA_013389825.1. Taxonomy (NCBI): domain Eukaryota; kingdom Metazoa; phylum Chordata; class Aves; order Tinamiformes; family Tinamidae; genus Crypturellus; species Crypturellus undulatus. The sequence goes on along the minus strand of VWPW01013586.1, from coordinate 11,586 downwards.
AATCATTTACTGAAAAGAATGAAAATATCTGCTGAGATACCAAAAGACCAGAAAGCCAATCTGGGAAAGTCGAATGAGTCTATCAGTCCAAATCCTCGTCTTGTCAATCTACATTGACAAGAATACAGCTTGAATTCAAATTAGCAAGAAATATCAGGCCAGACATCCTTTTATAAATGTTGCCATACAAATACAGCAGGAGATAGATACAAATGAAGAGGGAGATACTGCATAAAATTCAGTTGCAGAAAGTGCAAAGCAGCAGCCAGAGAAAATTAAAAATCTAGGTGAGCCTCATCTAGGTGACGGAAGTACAATTAGTAAAGCGAGAGGCCTGGGGACTTGACATTTAGCTTATGTCTTTTTTTCAAGGCAACATTAGAAAACCATGGAAAAAAATGGGGAAAAAATGGTAGAGCATTATTTTCAGTTTCTATGACATTTAGAAGTCTTCATAAGTCATGGGCATATGTTTTTTGGGGAACTTCATCAAGGAAAAAAAAATTTCTTTAATGGTAGTGCATGTCTTCAATCAGTAACAAAAGGTAAACCAGGCAACTTGGTCTTACAAGATTTTAATATCAGCCAGGTACCAAAAGGTCATACCTATAAAAGCAACATCACTCATAACTGCTGTAGCCTTGACAAAAGTGATGGATGGTACATATCAGGCAATTCTTCTCTGCTGCAAGTTGTTGTGAGGATAAAGGAGGGAGTAATTTCCCACCAATCACTTCTTTCAGTGATAGATTATCTACATTTCTTAGCCCAAGCTTGTGTTTCTAAAATTTAGTGGAAACAGAAAGCGACACTTTTCTTTGACTAGTTTTGCTTTGCTTTTGCTGTGATGGAGGAGAGAAGCTAAAGAATTTGATTTCATGCTATTTTTAAGAGTTTGATTTCATGCTATCTTTAAGATCAACGGAAATCAATTAATCATCTCCAGTGTAGACATCTAGACAACTCAGGATCACTATCTCAAAAACTATGAGTCACCCATTTAGGTCTCTCTGGCTTCTGCCCCCTCAGCCACGCTTTGACACGTACACTTTAACACCAGGCCTCTATTAGAGTCCATGTTGACTTAGGAGACATGATACTCAATGCCAAGAACATCAGCATAAAAAGGTCTTCATGGCTATAAAAGAGGCATGCTTCAAACAACCAAGAGACCGTTTAAGGAATACTACTTGTGCTCTGAATTTGTGCTGTTGCATTATCCAGAATTTTGTTCTTTATTCTGACTTCTAGAAGATTCTAGTTTTCAAGTGATAATTTTTTTGGAAAAGCACCAATAATTGATCATATCTCCAATGACTTTTTGGGGAATTCAGTGACAGATGAAAACTGTGTGCAAAAACAGTCAGCAACTATGTAAATACATAAGTAAAAAAGATTTTACTTTGATTATAGCATATTTGAAAAAGTATACAACTCACAAACCAACCCCTCCGCACCTCAAATGACTAAAGCTTTTTTCCCTTTTTAAAATATCTTTTCAAATTTAGTGAAAAAATATTTAAACTTTTTTTTTTCTTTCTCATGAATTCAGGCCTGATGCAACTCAGTTTCATGAATTCCTTGCAGTAAGAACAATTGGGTTTTTTTGACACTCATAAATATCATTGCAAATATACACTGAATATTCATTTATCATATTGAAGCAGAACAAAATGTATGATTAAATGCAGAATTATCAGTAATAGCTTCTGAGTAAGTTCTGTATTTTTACAAACTGCATAGTCCATGTTTGTCAATTTAAATTCACTATTATGGAATTGGAATTTATTAAGGTAAATCAAGAGCAAAATGAGGATTCATATTTCAGATTTTTGTGCCATTCTCCCACGTGAAAGCAGAAAATAAGTGTTTCATTGATGCTGATTATTCCCATCACTGCTTTCTGCAGTTTCACTCATTTTCCCATCCAGCTGAGAAAATATTTTGCTCTGAAACATCTGGCTAAGGAATGCCGGGAGCCCTTAAATGGCTAGTGCATCCTCTGAAGTAGACTGCTTTGAAGCAAAGTAACATAGTTTTAAACAATTCAAACAGACAGAAAAAAATATTTAAAAAAATCACCAGAGACTATCCAAGATCCCAGAGCTGCTGTCAGAGACTTCTTGCACTGTGTTGCCCTGGTAAATACAGATGTAACTGGGACCATGAAGAAATGAACTTTTAGGATAAAAGTACAACACCAGCAGAAAAGCTGAGAGAGGATTCACATCAGAGCAAAGGAGAAGCTGGAAAACAGAGAAGTGAAAAATGTCAAAAGCAAATAAAATCTGTTTTGTCTGGCCTGCAGTTTTTCTCTTTTGAATGAGAAAAGTAAGAAGTCAGAGAAAGAAAGAGTATACACAGTTCTTTGTGGTTATCCCAAAAGGAAAATATTGTCATCTCTGTTACCTGCCTTGTACTAAGGTAAAAAATGAATGACAGAAAAGAGAGAATAAATAATTGAAATAAGAGTAAATTTATTTCCTTCATGATAGCCTAGGCCCAAAGAATGGGACAGAATTCAGTCCAGTAATTGTCCACACATACAAATACGGCATCACACATACAAATACGGCTAGAGCCCTAGAAGGAAGGGGGGCCCAAGAGAGCTGGCTAGTGTTCAAACGTCACTTCCTCTGCACCCAGCAGCAGTGCATCCCTGTGCGTAGGAAGTCAGGCAGAGGGGGCAAGAGGCCTGCGTGGATGAGCAAGGAGCTGGTGGCAATGCTCAAGCAGAAGAAGGGGGTATACAGATTGTGGAAGAAAGGGCAGGCTCCCTGGGAAAAATACAGGAGCGTAGTCAGGGAATGCAGAAATGCAACTAGGAAAGCTAAGGCGCAGCTGGAACGCAGCCTGGCAAGGGATGTTAAAAATAACAAGAAAAACTTTTATAAATATATTAACAGTAAAAGGAAGATCAGGGGGAATGTGGGTCCTCTAGTGAATGGGATGGGCACCCTGGTTACGAAGAACACAGAAAAAGCAGAGCTGCTGAATGCCTGCTTTGCTTCAGTGTTTACCAAGGGCAGCCCTGTAGAGTCCCAGGCCCTAGTGACAGGAGAAGAAGCTGGAAGAAAGGAAGACTTGCCCAGGGTAGAGGAAGATTGGGTCAGAGAGCACCTAAGACACCTCGATGCCAACAAATCCATGGGCCCCGATGGGATGCACCCCAGAGTTCTGCGTGAGCTGGCCGATGTCGTAGCCGAGCCGCTCTCCATCATCTTTGAAAGATCCTGGAGAACGGGGGAGGTGCCGGAGGACTGGAAGAAGGCCAATGTCACGCCAGTCTTCAAAAAAGGCAAGAAGGAGGACCCGGGCAACTACAGGCCGGTCAGCCTCACCTCCGTACCTGGAAAAGTGATGGAACGGCTCATACTGGCCGTTGTCTCCAGGCACGTGGAGGACAAGAAGGTGCTCAGGACTAGTCAGCATGGATTCGCGAAAGGGAAATCATGCTTGACTAATCTGATAGCCTTCTATGATGGGATGACTGGCTGGATAGACGAGGGAAGAGCGGTGGATGTCATCTACCTTGACTTCACCAAGGCTTTTGACACCGTCCCTCACAACATCCTCCTGGACAAGCTCCGGAGGTGTGGGCTGGATGAGTGGTCGGTGAGGTGGATTGGCAACTGGCTAGATGGCAGAACTCAGAGGGTGGTGATCAGCGGTGCAGAGTCTAGTTGGAGGCCTGTGTTGAGCGGAGTGCCCCAGGGGTCAGTCCTCGGTCCAGTCCTGTTCAATTTATTTATCAACGATCTGGATGAAGGCACAGAGTGCTCCCTCAGCAAGTTTGCAGATGATACGAAGCTGGGAGGAGTAGCGGATACTCCAGAGGGCTGTGCTGCCATCCAGAGGGACCTGGACAGACTGGACAACTGGGCGGTCAAAAACCTCATGAAATTCAACAAGGCCAAGTGCACGGTCCTGCACCTGGGGAGAAATAACCCCAGACACCAGTACAGGCTGGGGACCGACCTGCTGGAGAGCAGCTCTGCTGAGAAGGACCTGGGCGTCGTGGTGGACGACAGGTTGACCATGAGGCAGCAGTGTGCCCTCGTGGCCAAGAAGGCCAATGGCATCCTGGGGTGCATTAAGAGGAGCATCTCCAGCAGGTCGAGGGAGGTGATCTTACCCCTCTACTCAGCCCTGGTAAGGCCACATCTGGAGTACTGTGTCCAGTTCTGGGCCCCACAGTACAAGAGGGATGTGGAGCTGCTGGAGAGAGTCCAGCGCAGGGCCACGAGGATGATCAGGGGCCTGGAACATCTGCCCTATGAGGAGAGGCTGAGGGAGCTGGGCTTGTTCAGCCTGGAGAAGAGAAGGCTGAGAGGGGACCTGATCTGTGTCTATAAGTGCCTCAAGGGAGGCAATGAGGAAGATGGGGCTGGCCTCTTTTCACTGGTGGTCACTGACAGAACCAGAGGAAATGGCCACAAATTGAAGCATAAAAAGTTCCACGGGAACTTAAGGAAGAACTTCTTGACGGTGAGGGTGACAGAGCACTGGAACAGGCTGCCCAGAGAGGTTGTGGAGTCTCCTTCTCTGGAGATCTTCAAGACCCGCTTGGATGCAGCCCTGTGCCACGTGCTCTAGGTGGCCCTGCGTGTGCAGGGGGGTTGGACTAGATGACCTCTAGAGGTCCCTTCCAACCTTAGGCATTCTATGATTCTATGATTCTATGATTCTATGATCATCAGACAAAGACATAACTACCTGCTGAACTTCAGGTGCACTGATCATCATCAGTCTATGACTGAAGTTAGGACTGGATTATGACTGTTAAGGCCTGGCTGAAAGAGAGTTTTCACCCTTTCTTGAACTCAAGATTGCCATTCATGTGACTGAAGTTTTTCCACTTTGTTCAAACACAGTTCATATCATTAACCAGAAGAACAAATCATTGCAGCAACTGATCATATAGAAGCACCTGTGGCTCAGAGGAATAATCACAGGTAAATTGCAAAATCAACAAAGAAGATGGTAAAATTGGTGAGTAAAATCTCACGAGAGCTTGGTTAAGAAAAGGAGTTAAAAAATTATGTTATTCTGGAATTAAAACATGAAGTGTTGCGAGGAATTAACTTGGCTAAATCAAAAGTCCTTTGCATATCTTACACAGCAAAGTATGCAGACAGTGGAAATGGGCTCAACTTACCATGGATAAGCTTAAATATACTACACATTGAGACAAGAATAACAAGTAGGCACATGTAAAAAAAATCGGTAATGTGAATGTTCTATAAATATGTTTACAGATAAGAAAAAAAAAGTAAAGAAAGAACTGGTGTACTAGGAAGTTGAGACATCACTGATACATTACTCTAAGTATGAAAGTCAGCGGCAATCTGATCATAATCCTATTAGTCCTAGTGATAAAATTAGCAAAACATCTGCTTCTGGTAGGGAAAAAAAAAAGACTTAAAAATAATTAGTTAAGTCAGATGTTTTCAAACTGACCAGTCTTGTGAAAAATGTCATCATAGGGAATTTTAAAAAGCTGGCTGATTAAATCTTCAAGTCATTAGGAGTTATCTTTGAGGAGTCATGGAAAAAAGTCAGATCTTCTTAGAAAACAAGCAGAAAGGAGAAAAGTACTGTTAAGCAAAAAATGAAATAAAATAAAATAAAATAAAATAAGGAACAAAGAAGCATCAAGGAACTACAGACATATCCATTCAGTTCCCTTTTCAGAAAAATACTGAAAAAGCTAAATGAGTAATCGATTACAAGCATATGAGTGGAAACAAAGTGATGAATAATAACCTACATAGACCTGTTAAGAGCACAGTCCATCAAATCAATTTCATTTCCTTCTCTGTCAGGCAATAGGTCTGGCAAAGAGACCTATTGTCATATAATGTCATATAACTTGACATTAGTAAGGAGTTTCTCTATTTTATAGAACATTTTCCGAAGCTTACGGACAAAAGAAATGCAGCTAGAAAGCCACACTCTGACTGTACTTCTGTTCACCGAAGAAACAATAATGCAGGCATTGAAGTAATCAAAGTGATTGGTCAATGGACCCAGTGGCCAAAAGTAGATCCCTAGGGAAGAACAGAAGATAAAAAGACATAAAAGCAGTGATACTTTCTCTGAATAATCTCCTTGACTCAAGCAGCTTGTGAGTCAGGGACCATCTGAGGAAGAGGAGATCTCTTCATATTTTTCCCTTGTGAATTGTTTGGTTCTTTTTTTATGCTAACATACAGCCCTGGTATGCAAAATGTCTAGTATCAAGAAGTGCTATCAGCTTAACTGTTAATTGTGTGACAGATCATATCCTGCTGTTTTGAATTCAATTTTATATTGCCTAGTTTTTTTGTTGGAAAAGAAAAAGAAACACATCTTTCTCTTTCCCTTTATCTACACTACTTGTGATATGAAAGAGGCCTACTATATGCTCCATATACACTTAGGCACCTCTTTTCCCTCTTAATGTAATTAGTTGTTTTCATATAGAGGCAGTTTTTGATTATTTTCTCTCAAACTTCAATCTGTGATGGAGCAAGGAAGTACTCTGTTGTCCATTCCTGTGAGAGGCAGACATGGACAGCAAGGAGGAGTCCAGGAAGACTCTAGGGAAGGTTTGTAAGTCATGAGGAGAATGCAGCTCGGGAGTAGAGAGCCTGAAGAGGCTGTGGGTCTCCACGAATAGAAATCATACAGGACAGGTTAGGCAGACTTCTACCAGGCAAAGGTAAGTAAATCTGATCCTGTGCTGGGGCAAGGAGATGGGCAAGACAATCTCTCCAAATTTGTCCCATTTTTGGAGCTTTATGAAGCCCTGCAAAGTGAGAAGTTAAAAAAAGATTAAATCTTGAAAGTCCTCTTCTTTAAATCATTGCTAAATTACCTTGCACAAAATTTGTCCACCTCATTTAACACACTTCTTGAAGATTTATTTGTATTGTAGCAAAAATCACTGAATAACTCACTGACCTATGGATACCTCCTGTAACCTAGTCAGCAAAGCCAAATATTATAACCAGATTTGCTTCACTTACCTTTTCCTCTCTTATGAGTTAGTAATCCAGATTAGATTAAATATCATTAAACAATATTTAAGAGTTTTTGAGTTACTCGTGGCTTCCGCATATAACCATTAGGAATGATCCCACTCTGGTATCATGGATATCAAGGTCATAAGGCTTTGGGAAGAAGGATCAAAAGCTCAGTCTCAAGATTTTCCTCATATCCATCTCTATTATAATTATTTCTTATTTTTATTCATGAAATATACAAAATAGCACTTGTTCAGTTACCGATGAGACAAAGCATTTTAGGGGTGTAAACCTTTTTGTATTTTAGGTGGTAAATCTTTTTTCTTTAGGTGGTAAATCTTTCTGTATTTTAATTTCTACCTTCCACTCCTGAAACTAATTTTCCCTGAGGAAGTGTGGTACACAGGATATGCATACACACTCTTTTTCACTCTTCAGACTGCTCAGCAACTGATTTTTTTTTTTTCTGATCCAGAGGATGTTCAACCCAGGATATAAACCATTTGTAAAATTTTACAAGAAATAGAAAAAAAAAAAAGCTCTCCCTTAATTCTACCAGTTCCTACAAAAAATAGTTAATAATACAGCCTTGCTTAACATTTACTTTTTAATATTTGTTAGTCCTTGATAGGAGAAGGTCATTATTTCACCCAGATGATAGTAAACATCCTTTTTGTTTATCTAATAACTTAAACATTCCAGTGTGGAGTGTTATTAAAAAGAAACATTGGATGAGGGCAAGAAGGGGTTAATGGTTTTTCTCAAGGAAAGAATTGCTCTGGCCTTTTCCCACAGCATTTGCCAGGAGTGACAAATCTGGAGGAAGGGGCCTTCCGCTGCAGGCCCTTGGGGCAAAGGAGGGGAAAGGACAGAGAATAAAGATCAGGATGGAAGCATCAGAAAAGTCTCTGAGATTTCTATGGTTTAGATGGTTACATGAAAAGCAGTGGGAGTGTAAGCAAACCTGCTATGTTACCTAATATAGCAGCCTTATCTGTCATATATAATAACAATAACCCTGATATGTGACTGCGTGCTATCAAATTTACCAGTTTAACTAGCACACAGGAAGTTTCTGAATTTTTAACACCTCTTTATATGATTCAACATTTACTTCTAAATATTTGTAGAACTATTTGGTCACAGCCTCTCTGGGCAAGGTTTCTCTTTTGAAAAAATACTGTTAAAGGAGACACTTAACCTCTCACTTGAATTTATCACACTGCCAGGCATGCATTAATAAGGCATCAGCTGACATCATAGTTTCAAGTGCTACCACTGATTTGGGCAGGAATCTCAAAGTTAGTTGTGCTTTCATTCTCTAGGCAACAGTGAACTTAAGGTTCACTTAAGAGCAGGTTCACAGAGGCTACTCTTTTTTTTTTTTTAATCTGCCAAAGACACCATATAACCTTTCCTCAACAGTTGATTTGCCCTTCCTGGTCCTTACCCCTACAGACACTGCTGACTGCAGAAAAATTGTGCGAATGATTTGCAGTGTATGATCAGATATCTGAATGTGCTGTCTGCTCCACAGTGTGGTTTCATCCAGTAAGAAAAAATGTGTCCTGCACAGTATGTGGCTAATGTGCCTATTAAGAGTCTCCTCTATCCAACATCTCAGTCAAAATTGTGCATACAAGCTTAAGCTTAAGCGTAGGGCTAAACTTTAATGACTGTACAGATAGACCTCTAATGAGATTTCCAGAATGCCTTTTCATGGCATTCCCATTGTACTTTAGAAGACAGGCAAGTGAGTGAAAAGGTTAAAGGAGGAATTACTTGCCTATTATTCAATTACACTGCATTATGATTTATACCGTGAAATCGATACGTGACAGAGAATCCATTCCGAACACCTCTGGAACATGCTTCATTTTCATCAGATACTCAGTGATCTACAGAAATGTTTGAGTAATCAACCATTTTTTAAAGAAAGGGAAAAAAAAAAAAACTATAAAACTGATACCCAGGTTTCAAAAAAACAGCTTCCTGGAGACTGTTTTTGCAAATACTAAAGGAAATGAAAGAGTCTTTCTAAACCAGGAGGTTATATTTCTGCTTTTCATGGTAAAATCTGAAATGACTGGCTCTAAGTAAACATCTGAAATTCATCTGAGTTTGCAATGGGGAAAAATGAGATGTGGATTCATTTAGGCAATAAAGAAAAAGTAAACTGTGCTCTTGTTAAAGGTTATGGGTTTGAATTAATGTCTGAATTTGAAACCATCGGTTTCCATACTGCAAATAATCTCTTCTGGAAAATTAGGGGTATTTTTGTATTTATTCTTTCAAGTCAATTTAGTTCTGGTGAAAACTGCTAGATTGACAGCCCTGGAAACCAACATTCTGTGTTTATAAGCAGTCTGGGCAGAGGGATGTAATGTATAGCAGTAGAAAAAAATTTTCACTGACCTGCTTGTACATCTCACAACAAACTTCAAGTGCCTGGCTCCATGAGACACATTAAGACATACCAGGCAGACACTGTTTATTTTTTTTGCTTGTTTGTTAAAAAAAAAGAAAGAAAGAAAAAATAAAGCCTAAAAGCAGCTGAAGAACTCCAATTTTGAAGGAATTCTGTGAGAAGTCACATTGAGATGATCCTAAGAAATTTGTCCTTCTAGGTATCAGAGAAGGACAAGAATGAAAAACCAAAAACTGCTCTGCACAATTTCTCACATTCTTCAAATTTGACTCTGTGGAAACTAGCGACAGCTCTCAATTCTGTTTACCTGCTAGTGACTTCTGTTTTATAAAACAGTGTCAGGAAGGCTGAGGGAAGGTTAATTTCCTGTTTGCATCACTAGTAGGAAAAAAAAATCCTGCACCTTTTATTGTCATCTGTCACCTTTAAAGTGCATAGTGTACAACTCAAACGCTGATTCATCTCTTCTTTGATTAAATGCAATTTACCAAGCTGCACTTTGTCGACACAAAAACAGAAGTAGGTGGTCATCAGCCCCCACTATAAGGCACAAGGTGTACTTGCCTGAACTTTCTGAAGAAATTACCCTGGGTCTGTTGCAGAAGCGTGTTGTACTGAGGAAAGCAGAGCAGAAAATATTTCTCCCACATAAAAATTTCCATCACTGTCCCAAAGATAGACTAATGTGAACTGCTGCTATTACTAGTATAGGGTGCAGCAATGAGAAACATGAGCTGGACTTTATGACCATAAGAAGCCTTGCAAGCAATGTCAGAAAAAAAAATATTGTAGGAAAGTGCATGTAAGAAAAGGCCAATGAGCAGGAACCCCTCTGTTTCTCTTATTCTGACAGCAATAGTCATTATCTACACATCCACTGGATTAATCAGAACAGATTATTATGCTGCAGTCCAAACACTTCAAATGCTAGATACCGAAAACATTCTTCAGACCTATCCTAGTAAACAAAACTTAGAAGGCAGGAGAAAAAACTAGGTCTAGTCAGGCTCTGTGTCCTCTCTATCTGCTCAAACATCCAGGTCTCCTCTATAAAAAAAAATGACTAAAAGTTATGATATGAGCAACTCTTTACATTGCCCAGAAATCGTAGATAGTTATTCACAATTTATTCAAGGGTTGTTATTTCAACTTAAAATGTCTGCATGCCATGAACATGCATGTAATTGAAATAATTATATATATAAATACACATATACAAAAATATACATAGAGAGGAAGACGTATATATATTTATATGTAAATTCCATTACATAAATGCTAAGCATATGGCAGAATGACTGAAGCAAAGATGGGCTGGTCACCCTCACATCTCATCAATCTATGAGCATTCTACAATGAGATGAACGTCCTGGTTGATGAGGGGAGTACAATGGATGTTCTTTATTCTGACTTTAGTGTGGCTTTTAAACGTCTCCCCCAACAGCTTCTAAAAAAAAAAAAGCAACAAAGCAAAGGCAACATAATTCATTAGTTAAAGTGGTGAGAAAACTGCCTGAACTGGCAGAGGCAGTGTACTCAAAGGGTCAAAACCAAGACCACTAGGGCTCACTATTTTCATGGCACTCCCATGAAGTTCAACACTGGTAACGGCAAAGTCCTGCTCGGGCAGAGTAACAATGAGAGGCACCAGAACAGGACAGAGGGCAACTCTAGGGAGAAGGATGTGGGTGGGCATCTTGGTGGAATACAGATTGACTAGGATCCAGAAATGAGCCTTCAGGGCAAACACGGTGATGGTATCCTGCGCTGCATTAGGCAGAGCGTTGCCAGCAAGTGGAGGGAGGGGATCCTCTCCTCTACTCAGGCCTGCTGAGGCCACATCTGAAGGGCTGTGTCCAGTGCGGGACTTCCAAGCACAAGAAAGACACGGACGCTCCAAGCGAGGGGCCACAAAGAGGAGAAAGGGAAGGCAGCATCTGAGATATGAGGAGAGCTGGAGAGAGCTGGGCTACTTCAGCCTGGAGAAGAGGATGCTCATACAGCATTTTGCCAAAGTGTATAAATATTTGGTGGGAAGGAGTGAAGAAGGTAGAGCCAAATGCCCCCTTGCACATCCCGAAGGAGACTGCTAGCCTAGGACATAACCTTGATGCGACCATATACAGTGTTCCTGTTAAAACCCTTTCCTCT
>VWPW01013582.1:0-11528 GCA_013389825.1 Crypturellus undulatus | reverse complement strand
TCACAGTTCAAAAATCCCAAGTCACATCTACTTAATTTCCACCTGCTTAGGCTTAAAAATTTTTGCTGGATATATGTTCATGTTGATTATACTACACAAAGAAAAACAGTTTTCACCATTTGTGATATTTAAAAAATCTAAAAAGAGCAACTTAGCATGTATCCAAAACTTTATTAACAGTTGTTACACTTGTTCACAAATCAAGACATATAGGAACTCAGTCATATAGGAATTACAGAGTTAATTGACTTGCATCTTTTAGCCATATTACTGTATGTATTTCTCCAGCCACACTATAACAATTACTCATTTGTTCACAATCACAGTCATTTTATTAGCTTTACACCTTAACCAATATAATTGATTTTATATTGGCTGTATGTAATAGATTTACATGTTAATCTTTTGGAAAAATACATAAGTATGGACAATAACAATTGATCCCATGAAAGATGCTTAAGTGTAACTATATCCAGGTACACACAGATGTTACAGCTTTGCCTTATTATCATCTTAAAGGTGTAATTATGCCATAATAAGGCCTAATTCATTTAATTTACATCCTTTTATATATTTTTTAAACAATGATCCAACCCTTTAAATTGACAAGCTCTCACATAACCTGTATTTTATTTTTCCTAAGAACAAACTAAAAAACAAAAAAAAGCAAAACAACAACAAAAAACTATTCAAAAACACTTTCCAAACCTAATCTTCAAATTTTAAGTCTTCAAGCTGAAGGAAAACTTAAGTCAATAAAAAATGAGACATTCCCAGCTTTAGAAAGCACTTTACTGTAACTCGCAAAGAAACATTTTCCAAAAATACAGGTGCACAAATTACTCCTAGTATTTGCTGTACAGTATGTACATTTGACCTCTGCTGCACTTCAGCATTTTTCAACACATAAACCTTGTTCTCTCAAACAGAACAACTATATGGACACAAGGGATAAAGCATATTGTGTAAAAAATTCAGGTCACTTCAGACAACTCTACTTGAGAACATTGAGGCAAAATTATACTAGCTATTCCAATTCCTTTAGTAGTTAGACTTAGCCCAATATTATCTAGACACTCCTGTTCCCACCCCACCCACCGTGTTCCCCAGAGAATAGGGGACATATTCAGCTAGTCAAAATCAGTGGAACACCAATGAAGTTCTACCATTTACACCAGCTTTAGTCCACTCTATGAGAATTTTTTTTTGAGAAATATACTGTATTTCACTCAGGCAGATCATTTTTGGCATAAAACAACAACATAAATGTAACACAAATACATATGAAGCAAGAACTGTCCCTACACTTCTTATCATAATATTGATATCGACATCCATTTTTATGAGTTCCATACTGGCAGAGCAATATGTTTTATTGTAACTTAAAGTCATTAAAAAAGGGTACTGCTAATGTGTACAGTGTTTCTCTGAAATTAATATTCTCCCATATGACAAAAAAAGGACCCACATATTATATGATAATGTTTTTTAAAAAATATGATAATCATTAAAAAAAAAAAGTTAGGTTAACAGCAGCGACAAGACTTCATATCAGGAACAATAACAAATGCCAATGAAATCCACCTTTTCTTATGTAGAGCCCTTCTTCCTTCTCCCCATTAGAAAACAGACGAATAAAACATATACAGTAAGCCTCAAGTTGCTTTTGCAATTATTGAATGGCAACTTTGTAACTGAAACAAAATACCTCTACTGGTATTTTAAACACCAGGTGACCAAAAGTAATTGCTTTAAAAACCCTATTTTAGGATTTTATTTGCCTTTTTTTTTTTTTTTTCCCTCCAAGCAAAACCTTAGATTAGAGGTAGCTTGTCTCTCAGACCTGCAGCAAGGCAGGTGCAGGGCTGGAATCCAGGCTGGAAGCCAGGACCTGAGAGGGTGTAGGAAGAAAGGCAGAAGGAGAAGGGCTTGCTCTGCTGTTACTTCTTCCCAGTCATGTATTTTAGTGCATAGATCATTATGCAAAGGGACTGTTTGCCACCGCTGTCTTCACTCCCTGCTTAGCCTTCTTTCTCTAATTCTGCCCTAATGGGACGCTCTCATGAGCGTTGGTGCTCTCCTAATTTCCAAATTTACTATTCTAAGATTCTCCTCTCGCTGTTTATATTTTTCTCGGTGTTACCATTATCGACCTGCACTGTTAATGGGCCAGAACTGCTTTAAGCTCTCAGGACATTGCCCAGCATCTGTCCTGTGTTTGTGCATCCTCAAGGACTTGTCCTACAAACTGGGCCTTATTATTTTGCTGTGATTTTGTACTGCCAAAAAGACCCTTAATTCTGTCTTTTCATAGAGTAAATCACTCTAGATAGTATTTTCTCCTTCAGATAGGGCAGTATCAGGTGTTCTGCCTATAAAGTAGGGCTAGGCACTTTGTAATTCAAAGAACTGAGCAAAAATCACTGAGACTGTCATGCAATTCTGTCCATCTGAGATCCAGAAGGGACAGTAGGATGTCAGAATACTTGTTCAGGAAATCAAGTGAGTAGGCATAGGAAAAGCAGCACTTTACATCTTCTGACAAGCTTTTGAAAAAAAAATAATGCAAAAATGCAATAAGACATCATCAGACTCTTGAAGAACAGTCAAAATCTTGACTTTCAGTTAAAATGTAGTTATATACATTGTTTAAGCATATCCATTACTTGTGGTCTGTGTAATTTTTCATGTCTCCGCTGTAGAATTATGTATGTTTTATTAATGCCTAGTCTTTATTACTTGAAATTCATTATGAGTGGATCAAATACAGTAGCTACATTTATACAGTATGGAATATTACAACAATAACTAATTTTTTTCAGTAAATAAAAAATGTATCTACCTTTCCTTTGGGTTTGACACCAAATGACATGAAATAGCTAGCTTTTTTGATATTAAAGTCTCTTAGTCACCAGCACAGAAAGGCTGCCTTTTGGGCACTCTCTGATCATTACTTCTGTGCCACGGAATAGTTTGAAAGATATTTTGCTGGCAGAAGCCAGCAGTGTAGCAGGGACTGTTCTAACACATTGACAACAGGCATGCTGACGAGTTCTGGTGCCCATGAATATTTCTAGGCACTGTTTAATGGAATAGATACAGTCTGTTGCTCCCATAACTCAGCTGATCTTAGACTTTTCCACTTGAAAGTGTTTTTCCCAGGTGGCTCACAGTTCGGACAGGAGAAGGTCGATGTCTATTCTTCCATGCTTTCAGGATAAAAAAGAAAAAAAAAGTAAATTCATCTGGTTAAAAATGCATCAATAGGTCTCACTGTGATTTAACAGAAGTTTTACATCTCCATTGACTTTAGGACAGTCTGTCCTTGTTTATGTTTACTTGAAATCAGAATCAGTCTCCTACGTATCAGCTACGTATAACTAGTACCAGCTGCATGAGCATCAATTTTTAACATCTGTAAGGCAAATGGTGGACAGTATTTTGGAGTTTGTCTTCTCTGAAACTACTGTTTGACATCAAAAAGAGATTAATCTACATAAGGATAGAAATATTTGACCCAGTAAATGTAAAATCTTTTATTTCATATAAAGTGGATGAAGACAATGTGATATGCTACTTACACATCCGTGTATTTTCAGATTAGTGCAATTTATTTGCTTTTACTGCTTACTTCATTTCCAATACTACTACAATTGTCTATATGCTTATACTGAATCCATACCTACTTTACCTAAGCACAGTATAGTTTACACTTACTATGCTGCTTGTATAAAAGGAATAGAAACCACTCCAGCTAAATTTTTTCACTTCTTGTAAGACCTTTTTTCTACAGCTTCGGTAAATGAATCATGATGTTTATTTTATTCTCATCCAGGAATCTCAAGCCACTGACACACTCTGTAGTCAGCTAAATGTCAGCTTCTATTAATAGGAACATGTAAACATAATCCAATATTTAAAAAACAAACTCTGGTGGTTTTTTTATTAAAAAAATTGTGCACTACTTGTTCTAGAATCAGCTCTTCAACTGGCACGAATTTACGTTGAGGGAGTGCTACACAGGGGCACACAGGGTATCCATAGGGTTAGAGAAATCAGATTTGAATTGACAGTAGATCCAATGTACTCCCCTAGCCCATGTAGGTGAAAACCTCAATTCGGCCGAAGGAGAGCAGGAAGGTGCACGATCAGAGCTGCACTCAGAATAGATAAAACTGTTTGTCCCTTCTGCCTATCACTGCTTGTGGGTTTGGGGGAAAACAAACAGCAAAGAGAATATAGAATGATCTAGAATAAGGTAGTGGAAGGCAATGAATATTCCCTGTCCCTTTATAATATTATCAAGGATTCTTGGCAGGTTTGTTTGCTTGTTTGTTGTTGTTGTTGTTGTTGTTTGTTTGTTTTAGTTATGCTACAGTTGCCTCCCTATCATTATCTAACCCTTATCATAGAGCAGTTTTTATATCAATTACCATGTAAGCCTATGTCAGTATTGTTCTATCCTATAGCAAAATGAGAAAACTCTTCCAGAGAAACTGTGGAGATCTACTTGGAAACATCAAGAGTCAACACGTAAAATTTTCCTCTGAGCTGATTGAAAAGTTTACCCCTAGATATTCAGAATTTTTTCTGAACACTATTGCCACAGCACCAGGCTGCACATCTGCAGGACAGCAGGATCCGGTCCTGGTGGCCTCTGAACATCCTGACCTGCCAGGGGTGACAAGGTCTGAAGGGGTTTGTCACGGAACAGCTTTGTTTGGACATGGATAAGGCAACAGACAGCAAAACTAAATACGAATAGAAAACAGAGTAGAGATGCCAAACTCATTTATCTGCACTTGGCTGGTCAAATTAAACAGTATGCATAACCTTTATCAAAGGTTTAACGCTCTTCGTCTTCACAATATTTTGTTGTCAATAGCAGGCATATCTAATCTGCATCCTTTCCTTCTCTCAGAAAATGAAAGCAAATATGAGCAGGTTTGACATTTCTGATATGTTCAAGATTAAAAAGAGACAGAATCTGTCATTTGTTTTTGCATTTTCAAAAACAGAAGAGGAAAATAAATAAATAAATATCCATAAAACTAATTTCAGAGAAAATAAAACACATCTACATTCCCTGCAGGTCAGCTTTAAAACTTCAGGCTGCCTTTCATACTAAATTGTACTTATATTCACTTACTAATCTCCTCACATATTACAGATTTCACAAGTGACTTGTGAAGCTGAATTGCTATAGCTGTTTGCACAATTCCCATGTTATTCATTGTTTGTCCTTTTGCTTTACCCAAAATGGAGAGAATACACTTTCAAAGTAGCTGTCAAAGTGTGACTCATCTGGCAAGTCAGTAATTACATTTCATAAAGTAATATGCCAGAAAACAGAAAAATTGTAAAATATGTAGAAGGAGTGGAACATTTAAACATAGATACCTATCTGCTCCTTTTCACAGTTCAAATAATCAAAAAAAAAAAAAGTTTTAAGCATAGAATGAAATGAATAAAAGCACTTCATAAATGTGAAAGAAAAAAACACAGTTTTAGGATACAAAAAAAAAGGCTTTTAAGGAAATATTAAAGTAAAACTTGATTTTATAAAGCACATTTTTATAAAAGTATAGCATTAGAATCATTTCCTAAACATTGTTTACGTTAGTAAATTACCTCCTCACGTCAGGGATATTATTGCTTGTTGTTGCTCTTGAGACAGATATTGGATTAATTTGGAGAGAACTGATATAAAGGGCCGGACAGAGCTTGATGGCTTTAGTCCTTAACCTTTGGCTAGTGTTAGACTTCATAATTTCTCCTTCGTAACAGCTCTTTATATCTATGGATCGGACATTAATGGCAAGATGCTAGAGTGAATGTTACTGGTGAGCTACAAACCTTTTGTCCATACAGACAAAATATATGAACACTTCTCTTCACATTCGTGCTAATGAATGCAGGCTTGGGATAGAGGTGGCAACCCACCTCAATCATTGATTTTAAAAATAAGGTGAAAATAAAAGAAATATATTTGGTTTGGGGCAAAAATGAACAATTTCATTCTATCTTGCCCAAGAAAACGAGTTGCATTTTTTCTCAGGAGAACTATCCTACAGCACTGGCACAGGCAGGAAAGGGGACCTGCTCAGTTACGCTCTTGTTATGACACATGTAATATGCATCAGAGGGGGAAATGTTAATGGGGATTTAAGAGGACATAACAACCCCATTAGCTCTCCTGATAAATCTGCCCTGGACTAAATGACAGTCCTTGCCACAGAGACTTTACTGGTGGGCAGATCAGCACGAGATAAAGGGAATGGACATTGTTTGTTAATAAGGCAAGAATTGTTTAGGCTATACTAAATTAGAGATTATAACTCTGAAGAACTGGGATATACATGGGGAATTAACATTTTTCTTTTTCTTTACGTTGAAAATGACCAGACCTCCATTACACAGTGGTTTTGGTGTGAAATCTTTCATAAGTTACCTGCATAGTATTATCATATTTGGAAATTATTCTAATTCAGGATCAGAGGAGATATTGAAAACTTTTGAAAAACTATTGAAAACTATTGAAAGAAGGCAGTAGGTCAAGGAAATCCCAGCAGCCTTTATTTAAGAGGAAGAAATTTTTCAAAATAGAAAAAAAAAAATTAATCTCAATCATCTCAACTCTGTTATATTTCTTCAAACATGGCTGTGTTTTTTGCATAATTATACAATTTTTGTTTCCCAGAGCAGACCCTTTAGTGGTTATGGGCAGAGTGTCTGTTCATGTGTCTGCATGGATGCTTCTGATCTTTAAATCTCTTACTATCATTTGCTTATATTGCTCCTTTTCTTCTTCCTCTCTGTCCTTGAGCAATCAGGTCAATAGCTACAGCCAAACTTGGCAGCTGTTGGAGCAAGATGTCAAATGTTGAAATATATATTCTTCCTGCAGCGGCATCATGGCCTGTGGCTAGTCCTTTGTATGGATTCACTGCCAGCAGTGTGGCTGTGCTCAGTGCCGACTACTTACGGGTGTAGAACTGCCTGTAGGGTTATATCAAAGTCATACTATTATGTAGCTGACTATGTTGCTTTCAATCCTTAGATGGCATCATTTCCTGGCACTGATTTAGCTGCATGATATTTTCTCACATCCATTTTTATAGTATGTGCCAAACCCTCTGAAAATCCCCGTCAACACTTTGAATGGAGTTCATTCCCTACTTCTGGAAAAAATGTTATTAAATCAACAAAGATATAAATAAAATACTAGAGAACAAATAAGTAGCAAGATTCTTTTTTTAAAAATGAGTATCTGTAATTCTGTTTTTTAGCCTTTGTTACATAGACTCCCACAAAAGTAGGAAATCTATGTTTGTCAAAATATTTTTTTCACTGCTACCATGCTTGTGAGGCATAAAAACACATTTTCGTAGGATAATCTTATGAGTAAACCCTCAACATTTTACAGAGGAACATTTTACAGTTTTTTTTTCCTACCATGATGAAGATTTGGGGGTTAAAAAGTTTTCTTCCCTTTAAAATAGGCCTTTGAAGTTCCATTTAGGAACTATAAATACTGGGAAGTCCAGCCATATAGAACCATATACAAGCAGAGTATATAAAATCATGAAGTTCTCCTTCAGCAAAATAGTATCTTTATGCTAATCAAAGTTTCAGAAAAGAGTGGAGGAATCATTTTCTGAAAGATTAAGCATAACAGGAGTTGAGTTTGCGAGTTGATTAGTTTACTTCAGTTTCATTCTTTGATAAGTATTTTCTTACTCTTATTACTCTTGTAACTCGCCAAGGCAGACATATTAATAAGAAATATTGTAATAAGAAAGTCATATCAGTAATAAAAAATATTCCCAAATTTTGGAAAAACTCATACCTAAACCAGATGTTTATCTTGTGTCAGTAATTTGAATCCATATAAACCTTCAATACAGAGAGCAGAGTTACAATTGGGAAAATTGTAATAAATTCAGTCATGCTGTGCATGAAATATAGCATATGAATTTTACAATGCATCACAAAGTTAATATAGGTACCATTTTGTATTCATTATTCATCTATATCTGTGATTCTGTTTGAACTATCAGAATTCCTCCTGTGGACAATTCCACTGAGTCAAAATTTGGCTCTTTGTTCCTTTATTCTTGTAACTACTTGTAGTCATGTTTTCCTATAATGACTTTGCATTTTATGTCTCATTAATAAGTGCAACAAAGGGAAGCAATTGTCTTACAGACATATTTGTTAATAACAAACTCATTTTTCATGTAAATAATTGAATTTTAAAAATGCTGAAATCAAATAATTCACAAAATAACAAAAAAAATGCAAAATGTGACAGTGAGAAATTTTATAGTCTTCTGCAAGCAAAAAGAGCAAGAACATTTTTTATATTTCATCTCAAAATGCTACCATAGGGATCTGACCTAGATTTAAACTCTTATCTCCAGAGATGAAAGATCTCCACATTAATCTACAGTTGCTCAAACATATGACTTCACATATATCAAGAGGGAGCAGCTTATAAAGTTAAACTTCAGTTGCTTATCCTTTGTGCTTCCCTATAGCAGGGCCTTGACACGATCCCCCTCTGTACTCCTCCCCTTCCCCTCTGCCCCCAAAAAAGAGAAAAGAAAAGAAAGAAGCTTTAATCCTCTCTGGTACAAATTTCCCTAATATTCAATAATCACTCCCTGTCTTCCTCCCTGTGGGAGATGTCTGGTAGCATCTGTGCCAGCATATGTTAGACATCTCTGAGTGGGTCACTACCTCATTTTGTCACAGACTCCTCTATCACCTAGAGAGACAGCAGCATCTCTGCACAACGTGGTGCTCCGCCAGGCACTGCACTGCCACGTCTCTCCCGATAATCCTGGTTCAGTACACTCTAACCTGCCCTCTGTACACGTTAACCCACTGTCGTTAACCCACTCTGAGCTGAACCATGCTAGAAGGGAGCTAGTGTAAGTGAGAGAATCCTTATCATGTGTAATGCTTCAAAACAAGCCCTCAACTGCTAATCTCAGAGCTCCACCTGAGAAGCAAGGAAAGAAAAATAAGTCTCTCTATAGGTCGTTTGGTATAGTTTAAATGCGTTGTAAAATGCACAGGTAATTTGCAAATAGGTGATCTTTCAAAACTCCTTTTGAGTCATTTTTATGGCAAATGATTTGTTAATACCTGTGACAAAATCTGCTTTTTCTTTCCTTAATTCAGCAGAATTAGACTGAAACATACAGTTGCATGCAGCTGGAAGTTATTTTAGATTTTTTTTTAAATATTGGTGCACTGGTACATTTAGAATTGCTTTCAGCAGAGGTGCCATTTCTAAAGTGTTTCTTTTAGGTCATTTTCTGACCTAAAGCCTCTGACTGCTGTTTATTTCAGGCCTATGTCTAGTTTTCCCGTGATCGTCGCAGACCCTTGGAAAGTTTTCAGGTAGTTTTCCAGATAAGGATCCAAAAATAAGCCAGAAATCCGTTATCTGAAAATGCAAAGTAGTCAACTTATTACGATTTCTCGCTCAATATTTGTAGTTATTACCTGAGTCAGGATGAGAAAATAGAAACTATCATGTCTATATGAGAGAATATTCCATTTTGCCACTGCTTGTGTCTTTCAAAGGATTAAAATCTGCTAAAATTTCGCTGAAGTCAATTTCATTTGGGGTGCACTTAAGTCATAACTAGAAAGAAGTTATTTTACCTTCAATTTAATGATTTAATGAGAACTAAGTTAAATAAGTGTTAAAATGTTATCCTCCAGGTTTAGATTCTGATTCAAACAGCATTGAAATAAGATGATCCTTGACCATTCTTTTTTTTTCTTTTTTTTTAAGGTAGCACTATAGTAACGTAGGACTGTACTTTTACTTTTCATATTCGTCAGCAAAAATGTCCAATAATTGAAAAAGGGATTCAACAGTCCGTTCAGATTTATCACCCTTAAAGACTTTCTCTATGTTGACTGGCTTAGAATTATAACATTATCTAAACTGGTGTTTTCAAGACTTTGAAAGATGATTTCCTAATTATAAAAATGAAACCAAATACACCTCTTCCCATTCCTCTGAAATCTTACTCTGTTGTAAAGTTGTTAAATCCTCATCTGTCATATACCACAGTACCTCTCTGCTAGAAATGTCTCTTTACTGCCGTTTGAACAAACTTCTGGATAAAGAAATGCTGATTAGAGAACTAAACTCTCTGCTGTATGATGATGCAGCATAAAAGGACTAGGAATTTTTTAAAGTCTTTAGACCTCCTCTGATGCACTGACAAGCAACTGATCATTATAACAATAAAATTTTTTTTTGGCATGTAATATATTCACCCAGTCAAGTTTAAACATTATTCATTATTACAATTAGTGGTATATTTTGTTCTTCCCCAAATTTCCTCGCTGCTAATTTTGTATTATGAAAATATAAATGTTGATAGTCTGATTTTGAACAGAACTGTTGCTAGAAAACAGCAAAATGTGAACTAGAGTGATTGTGCTCAAGTACTGTGGTATAAATCCAGATTTATAGAAAGATAATTAAGAACAGAATTTAAATCAAATGTTTTAAATATATATCTGTTGCTAGAATTGAGACACTGAAGAGCAGCTGAGCTTGTGAGTGCCAGACTACTGCTGAGTTTAGAAACCTGTGAAAATAGGGGTTAACTGCGGAAAATCTGATAGAGCTGTAAGTATAGTAGCACGAACAGCACTACTATAATTGCAGTTTTCTTTCTTCCTTGTTAGATAGAAATGAATCGATATCCAAGTAGAAGCTGAATAAGAAATTTGCAATGATTTTTACTACTCTTCAACAGGGCTATGACTTTTTTGACTCTTAAGTCAATTGTCTAGTTCAAAATTATTGCTGGACTATTTCCTAAAGCATGAATTAAAATTTTTCTGAGAAGGTATTGTCAAGCAGAGGATATTTCTTAGTGTTTTCAGTAGCATGTTTGAATAATCATGCAGAATTTCTTTTTGCTACCGAGTACCTTAATAAAGAATCAATACTGCAGCAGGCCTCAGAGGAGTGGATCTCCACACAGTCTTTTGCTTGGTTCAGCTGACACTGAGAATATCATGTAAAGATGTGCACGAGCATTTCAGCTGGCTGTCCTCTTACTGATTAGACCTAAGAAGATATTTGATTACAGAATAGATGGGCAACATACTTTACCATCCCTTCCCAATTTAATTTGTAATTTTGATGCACTCTAAGATGTGGCTGACAAGTCATTAAGGTTTTGCATTTGGAGGACAAAGTATGAAATGAAATAAAATAAAAAGTAGAGAAGAAGAATTGAATGCCAGAGAGTAATATCCTCTTATCTTCACAATTGTAGAGTACTGTAGTGGCAATCATATCTGATGAGAAGAGGTTTTGAGTGAAGACATGTCCTGATGGTTATCATAAATAGATTTGGACTACCCTACAGATGTCATTTATCCACAAGAACTTGTTTATGTCTATGCTTTCCACTTGCATAAGTCTATATAAAATCTTCAGCCGGCATATTGAGACTGAGACTAAATTATTGATAATTAATTTA
>VWPW01013581.1:0-30814 GCA_013389825.1 Crypturellus undulatus | reverse complement strand
CACCGCGAGCCCGGGCCAAGACCCTCGGCTCCGCGGCTAGCGCGGCCCGAGCCGCCCGCGGAGCGCGTTCCCGGCGCCGCGAAGGCAGCGGGCGGCAGCGCTCCCCCGCGCACAGGTTGCTGATCATATAAAAACTGCGATGGGAATGAGGTGTCACTACTGAAGCTAATCCTGGCATGTCCGAGGTTTTGGAATGTGCTGCTGCTTTTTTTTTTTTTTTTTTTGGCAAAACTGGATGATAAATCACTTACCAGACCAAACTAAATCAAAATACAGATTAATAGGTTGTATTAGTCAGCTCTGCATGGTGCTTTTTCTTATGCATAGACAAGAGTGCTTTGTTTAAAGGTATGCTAAGAAACATATTAATACCACTGTATGTTTGACATATAAGAAAATAATTAGCAGAGCATATAGGTACAGAGCCTTCATGTATTTTTTTCCCCCTCCACCAGGCCAGATGATATTTAGCTGAGTTTAGATAAAGTACCAAACCATCTTGGGCTACCATTTTTAATAATATAGTTTGGATCAGGCCAAGAGATACAGTGATAAAAGCATGACTCAAGCCCTAGCTGTACCAGAGCTTAATCTTTCCAGCTATTGCAGTAAAAAGCACACAGCATCAGCTGTAACATGCATTTCACTTAACTGCCAAGTCTTCCTCTGCAGCTTAACTCCTACAGAAAATATATGATCTGCTCTTACAATAAGAGTCATTAATTATGTATTTCGGAATAACTCCAGAAACAGCTTAAGCCATGAGAGGCCTGAGGATGTCTGGTCAGGTCTGACTAACGTGAACTTTTTAGAACTTCTGAGAATATTATTTATATAAGGCTATTTATAAAAAAAAAAAAAATCATCTAATGCTAAATATAAAAAGGGATAATGCATCAATAGAAAACCTCACAGTATCATCATCTGAACACTGGGCACCACTAACACTGTTCTTAGAAGCAGAAATTTGACTGGACAACAGAAAAATAGACTCTGCAATCAGTTTAAAGAAATACTATCCTTGTAATTGTTGAGGCTGTAAAGTTCCCAGGATCCTATCACTCTTGATAAATGCTATTTCACTGGATGGGTCTCAATTATGATACACTGGGGTTTATTTTAAATGATCCAATTCTGTAATTTTCATATTTTAGTCAGCCTTGGAAAATATTTAAGAAGCTATTTTTAGAGCAAATAAAACTCTTAAGACTGAGTGTTACTGATTTAGTGTGATGAGAAAATACCAGGCGTGGGATTATACTGCCTGTTACCTTGTGGTGTCACTTACCCTCTGCCACGCGAGGAGAAAGATGCCCCAGACTGGACTTTTCCAGTCCATCTCATGCCCCGATTTGACCACTCTCTCTCCAATGGGATAGGCGGCTCCCGGGTAGGTGTAGCGGCGTACGTGCTCCTCACAGCCGCTCTCTGCAGATGTAGCGCGGTGGCATTTAGAAGTTTTGGCTCACATCCATGCAGAATTTCACCTCACTGCAATTAAAAACATTTATATGAAAGTAGAGCTGCAGTTTTAGGGGGAGAAAAGGGAGGAGAGGTATCGCACTGTTGCACTGCATTACTTTAACGGGTGCACACGCAATGGGTGATGCAAGTACGTGTTGATAGCTTGATGTAAGCAATAAATTTAAAATTGCTTTACGTAAGTTCTCCCGTTAGCCACACCAAGCAAATAAAAAGCAAGCACATTACAGGAATAAGCTGTAACAGGCCGTGTACCATTATGCTATTGATACCACCAGGTGTTCTGTGAAGAGGAGGAGAAGGAACTAAAGCCTGGAGTCCAAAGCTGAGGAGCAAGGTCTCTCTCATCATCCTTGTCTTAATAGGGTCAAAATCCCTTTAGTCGTAGTTCACTGAGGGACATGACTGCTGGCCCTCACATAGCCCATCCCCTTGGTGCCCAAGGTACAAGAGGCAGATCATGGCCAGGCTGATTTAGGGGCCCCTCTCCCATGAGCACAGGGCAAGAGCCTTGCCGATGCCTCTGCAGAGGCCACATTTGCTGGTGGCTTCAGCGACTTCCTACATGGGCAAATCTGAATGTACTCTCATACTCTACACGTGGATATGGGCACATTTACTTGATATTTAAACCGTTATAAACACAACTGCAACGAATGCAATCTTTGTTCCAACACACACACATTGAATTTAAACATCTTCACAAATCCCTTTCTCTCCTAGGCCATTTTAAAAATACCAGTATGGAAGAGGAAATCACTGTTTGCATTGGACCAGGTATTTCTCCCTTCCCATCCTCTTCTAGCCATGTACATCCTTAGTTAGATGATAAAGCCAAGCCACAGGATGCTTGGCTTTGAGAATAAATAAATAAAGGCAACATAGTGATAGAGCTCTGCCTTCCAGCTCTGTCAACTCAGAAACCAAAACTCTGGGACCTAGGCAGGTCTTTCCCAGGCACGATACCTGGGGAATCCAGGGGAGTTCTGTCCCAGAGACACAGCCAGAGCAGGATCTGGCTCTGGTTGCAGGTGCCCTTTACACAGGCCCAGCCAAGCTCTGCTCTTCAAGTCCAGCCGACTCGCTGCCCAGCTGCGTTTTTCTTGCCCCACACGGGGCACCGTCTTTTGTACCTGTACAAGAATTTATGGGGCCAAGCGATGAATCAGATCATAACAAACTCTGGTGGGATTCCTGACACGGCTCAGCGCAGTCACATAACGCTTGTGCCATGGCAAGGTAGGCTGATAAAAATGACAAGTCGAAGGCACCTGGAAAGGCACAACTGCTTCTTTCAGCAATGGATGCTGTCTTATGATTACATACGTGCTGCCAAAACACAGCTCAGACTAAACAGCCTCTCAGCCATAATCTGAGGGGAAAGTTTCCAGAGGAATACTCTGTAGAATTCTCTGTAGTGGAGCTGTAGCTCCACTGACATCCATTACATCCACCAATATCAGACCTGACAATTCAGGCAGTCCAGCCTTTAACCTTGCTTTTCTTTCAGAAATATGCTACCAAACAATGCTATCAGAATAAAGACCTAGGCAAACCTGGCGTGCCTCAAGTCCTCCTCACATGGAGAGACCCGCCAGACTGAATAAACACCTTGTCAAATGAGGTCACATCATTTGAAGCCTTAAATGATGGGGAGGAGGGAAAATAAATTCAGTGCACTGAACACCACCAAAATACTAAGTGAACAACCTATTATTGCCACTAATTCTAAGCAGCTTGAGGCCAGCCAAATCGGAGGAGGGTTGACTTACAGCAACAGATCCTTTTCCAAAGGACCTGCGAGCTGAGCTGCAGACACAATATAACAGAAGTACGGAAGCAAATAAGTGGGTGTGAGCACAGAAAAACATGTCATCAAGCTTTACCACTGACTGCTTGCATGAAACATTTTCCAGGTTTACTTAAAAAATACTTGGTGTGCCTATGTCTGGTGAGAAGTGCACGCAGACCTTCCCCACCAGGTAAATTGTACACTACTCCGAGCTGTTTTTCCCCTTTCCTTTGTACTGAGCTGGGACTGCAGTCCAGTACATGAAAAGAGCAGCACAGGCCATGAAATGAAGCAACAGGTCTGGTGAGCTATGCAGGTTACTGAGTTGAAATACAAGCCTTTGCGGACTGCTGGAAGCGGCTCTCCTTTGAAGTCACTTGATATTACTGCTGCTGAGCTGGCATAAAAAGTCTGAAGAAACGGGCATCACAAAGCCCAGGGAGGCTGCACAACTGCTACCACTTCTATACAAACTCCCACTGTTAAATGAACTTCGGGGAAAATCAAATAAGCCCAAAGCAAAATTAGACTCCAGATGCAAATTAGCCAAATATTTTAAAGCAGAAACATCAGCTAATACACTTAACACATACTACTTGCATAATTTAACATACTGCTAGTGTAAATGCACCAGAACAGAAATTCCATGCAGGGCGGATTCTCACACTCTGCAGAAAAGGAGAAAAGGAGAATCACCTGTGACTCAGAAAGAGCTGCTACTTATTGGAAACATATTATCAAGAGCTTACTAGCAATAAAAGTAACATGGCTTAATTATGTGATTATTTGGCCTATTACCTCTGAAAGAAATATTGTTCATCACTCAAGTCATACTTGTAAGCAGGTCTTTGGAAAATGTGTAAAAAGCCTTAAGGAGAAATATTTAATCCCTGTTTCAATTTAATATAATACCCTAATCTCCTATAGTGTACTTTTTACATGTAATTGGGCTATTAGGTTATAAATTTAATAAACCATGCAACCTAATAATTTGGGTTTTTATTTTTTCATTCCACTGAATCTCTTCTTAGTAGATGTACCTCAAAAATGGAGAAAATGTGACTTTGGAAAGAGAGAGAAACATGAGTCAAAATGTTGTTTCCTACCATTAATATGGATTTAACTGATAATTTCTCTCTTCTGTATTTTTTTTCTTTCAGTTCTTCACTTTTTTACAGTAGTAAACACAGTATATCCATAATTGCACTACAGGTGCCCTGTATGGCTCAAATACCACCCACAGGTTGAAGGATTAAAGCCAGGATATCTATCTTTACATAATCCTATCCCTGCAAAACGTCCATCTCTCCTACTTCTCCACCTCAGCCTGAGCAGTAAACAGCACATATCATTCTATTTTCTCACCTGGTGTGAAATGAAATACTACCTTGCTCTCTGCACTATCTAAGTGGGTTGAAGATGGAAGGGACAAGAGAGTAGAGAAGGAAATCACTTTTGAAGAGAAGGAATCCAACATGGAAATAAAAACAAGAGAATAAAGAACTGAAGGGCATGAACACAGCACGAACACAGAGAACAACAAGACTGGACAAGAGGAAAGTAACAGGCAGCACGAATCATCTCCTGCACTATAACGGGGAGATAAAACTCAGCCTGTGACAACCATCTCACAGCTGCACTTCCCGCTGTCTCACTGCAACCATCTAACAAACCTGCCTGCGAGGGACAGGAGTCAGTGTCCTTCCACACTGCATATTAACGCCACAGCCCAATGAACAAGAGAGATCAGTCAGAACCTTGGGATCTTCCGGAAGGTCCGTTAGCTCAGCCATAAAAACCAGTGGTGGCAGANCGCTGTCTCACTGCAACCATCCAACAAACCTGCCTGTGAGGGACAGGAGTCAGTGTCCTTCCACACGTACAGCATATTAACGCCACAGCCCGACGAACAAGAGAGATCAGTCAGAACCTCAGGATCTTCCGGAGGGTCCGTTAGCTCAGCCATAAAAATCAGCGGTGGCAGAATTTTCAGCAGGATCTCATGCTGGGTGGTTAAGGATGAAATGTCACTCTCAAGACTTTTTTTTTTTTTTTTTTTTTCATTTAGATCCTACTTCATAAATAGGGAAATATGAGAGTTTCTCTAAATGATAAATTTATCTCATTAGGGGTTTACCACAATACACTCCTTTCAGACAATGTTAGGTCTTCGCTACTGCTGGATGATCAGGATGTTGTCATGCTGCTGCAAGGGTTTATTTCAACATAGTGCCAGACACAGTGACCAAAGAGCACACAGGGTATCTAGCTTTTTCAGGGCCCTCCTCTTAATTTAATATGCAAGTTTGAGGCAAAAGCAAATCCAGGACTATGACTCTAGTTTAGGAAAAAAAACAACAACAACAACAACAAAAAAACTTGTTTACAAAACACACGCAATGGAATTTCTAAGTATGTGTTACAAACCAGTTTGTATAAAACAAACCAACCAAGCCAAAATTAAATTTCAGTTGTTTAAAGTCTCTTATCATGTGTCACTGAAGTGATTCACATGTAAATCACTTAATTTAGTTAATGAGCACAATTACCATGTTTTGGCAGAAGCAATTCGACCTTGCACTTACACTCCCTTCTGCATTTCACCTTCAAAACCACCTCCCTAAATACTGACTCCATTGGCTTTCAGATGCCTAGAGGAAGCATCTACCTTTACAGAATGGTTATTTCATTCTCAGTTTCTCTCTTATTGCCTTCTCTCCCTAATATTTTCCCCCCAAAAAAGATTTAGAGACTTTTTTTTCCCCTTCAGGGACTAGCAATTCGCTTTCACCAGTCCAAACAGCAAGGGTGAAAGATGTTCAGAAGTCATTTGAACTTAGGTGGATTCACAGTCACTCCAGACGAGATTTTTTTCCACAACAGTATTTTTGGGGATTTCTTTTATTTAGCAGTGAAGTAATTTTCACACAATGTGCATTACAGAATAGAGCTGGTTGGGAAAATTCAGACAAGCCTGTTGCATTTTAATTCGCCAGTTCAAGAGAGAAGCACTTCACGAGGCTGCCTGCAGTGGGCAAGTGCCTCTACACAGTGTGCCGGCTCCCTCCCGCTGGGGCTCTCTGGCTGCTGCGGCTGTCTGGGATGCAGCTGCCAAGGTGACAGTCCCCTCTCCTCCTCCAGGCCTGGCCAGCTGTGCTGCAGCAGAGCGCCCCATTGCAAGGGCCACGACATCCACATCAACATCATTCCCTTTCCCTACTGCCACTACAACCATCTGACCCAACCTTGGCCCCGAGGTCCTCTGCTTCACTTAAAAATGCATGCACACAAACACACACACACACACACACACACACACACACAGTATTTGTAAGCTACCAAAGGGCACTGTTACAGACACCTGCACTGTCGCAACAGGCTTTACTGCCCAGACGCTCAGGACCAAGAAGGATTGCACCTTGCTAGCACTAGGGTTCGAGAGGAGCAACCCCAGACATTTTATCACACATCTTCTGATCTGCCCAGGCAAAAGCCCCAACTGCTGTGTAAGGCAGATGAACACCATCCCACCTGCCTCACTTGTCTGGAAAGCCACTGGGATTAGCGCGGCACGAGGGCCAGGCAGCCCAGTCCCTCACCAAAACCATATACATAGCAGGGCAGCCTTAAGGTACACTATGTCATTAATCTGAGAAATTTCATTTTTATTCAAATCTCTAAGGAACAAAATGATATCAAAGACAAGCATGGAAAGTACCAAACCCTGCATCTAAGCCCACAAGCTCCTTGGATATTGAATTATGAGCTTTAATGGGGACCAACCCTGCCTGCTTATTTACTAGATGGAAGCAAGCAACTGAGGGAAATCATATAGGAAAGTAGTGCAAGGGAAACTTGGTTATTACACTTCAGTATAATACGCATACACCATTTTCCTACTGTTTTGGTCTTTAGATTGTGCCTCTTCTCATAGCACTCAGACGTACTAGGTAAAACAGATTATATTTACATAAAAGTCATTATTTTTGTCACCACACAAAACAAAACCAATAGCCACCTTTCAAAATACATAAGAGTATCTTTGCAAAATCCGTTTTTAAACGCTGACTGTAAAAAAAGAGATAAATGTACTTGAACACTGATTGTGTTCAAGATGTGATCATTAATATAATCATACATACTAATTGCAATGTAGTCAACTTACGAATAAAACTAAAATCCTTCTCAGAATCATAAGCAGATGAGATCATACAAGGAAAAACAGCCTTATTTCTATCCTTAGTCCTAAAGCTGTTGGGTAATCAGGGCTTCTCTAGAGAAAGTAAAGCAACTTCATGCTAATCTACATGTCATATTGGAAAAAGAGGCTTCAGAAGCACCTCCCTACTTCTGATACATGATCCCATTCATAAACTACTCAAGTAGATTCAAGATGCCTAGGTTTGATTTCAGTTTCTTCCTGGTCCCATATTCAAAGTACGAATGTCATTTAGACAGTAGACCAGTAGATAAAAGTGTGTCAGTAAAGTAGAAATGCAAATTGAAACTACTGAGGGAGACAAAAAATAAGGTAATTTGTGTGTGGAATACTTGGAAGCAGTATGTCATCACTCTCGGGTTTAAATGACTTAATTAAATAATCTCTTATTATGCTCACCGGTAAAATCGAGCCTAAACATGTGCAAGTACAAAAG
The DNA here is from genome assembly GCA_013389825.1 of Crypturellus undulatus. Taxonomy (NCBI): domain Eukaryota; kingdom Metazoa; phylum Chordata; class Aves; order Tinamiformes; family Tinamidae; genus Crypturellus; species Crypturellus undulatus. Next base: position 22,885 of record VWPW01013581.1, on the reverse strand, counting down.
CTAACAGAATCCAGCTACTTTCTCTATTCAAATATAAACAACTTCTAGTACATTAACATTGGCCCAAAATACATTTTTGTACGTTTTTTTAAAACCCTTCAGGGTTCAAGTGCACTTGAATAACCCACTGCATGCTCTGCTAAAAATAAAACGGTCACATTCCAGGCCAAGAAACAAATGTTAAAATTTCCCTGGCATCCCAGAGTGTCACCCATTCATACGTGGGAGCAGTTTATCCACAAACACAAGCAGACAATGGGACACTCTCCAGCGCTGCGGAGAGTCTGTTGCTCACTTGTCACTTGGTCGCCCATCCACTTCTCAGCCTCACTGCAGCGAGCTGCATTCTCCTCTCTATTCCTCCTTTCTGAAGCAATTACTCATTTTCTAAAAGTATTAAAATAGCAGTCTTAAGCATCAAACAAGTTCCTTGATGCTAAGCAAACATCATGCCATTTGGAGTATCATGCCTAAGGTTGGCCCTGTTCCTGAGAAAGGATTAGCTCAAGCCAACCAGTCGGGCAGGACTGACAGTCCTCAGCTTCAAATCAAACACCATCTCCACCCCAGAACATGCCTGCAGGAGCTTCCTTTGCGAGACTTGCTGAGGGGGAAGAAGGGGTGGATGAAACACTGAAAACCACCTCTGGACTTAGAAACCCAAATCCCCCTTTCAGAAGTGGGTTTAAGCAGCACTGACTTCCAGTGAGACCTGTCCCCCAAAGCTTGTTGCTTTGAGAATTGTATGAGAAAGCAGTCTAAAATCACTTTGACTCTTTTTAAAAATTTCTAATCTGCCAGGATGCGAGGAGTAAGAGAATTATCCAGAGCAGTAGTTGGAAGAAACAGCCCTCCTCACTGGTGCCCAACACTGACCAACAGATCCAGAGCAGAGTGTGGCCCCTCAATGGGGAGATCTCCAGAGCAGCAGATCCAAGAATGAAGTTTCAATAGACTAATACGGGCTGAGGTTGAGCTGTTTAGTCCAATCTTCTCCTACTGGCATCTATCTATCAAGCACAGTTTCACCAAATTAAAAAACCAAAACCCATCGGTTTAACTACAACATGAGCTAGCCCAAAAATGTAGCTAAGATTCATACTTCAAACACTGAGGAGGACAGTTAGTAATGAGCAAGGTTTTACCATTTTGTATTATAGAATGACCTGGCCAAAGAGCTCTAACCTTGTAGTGAACTTGAAGGATGTTGAATCCGTGACTGTGAGGAAAGACACATCCTCACAGAGTGAACTTGAGTGGTAGCCTGACTTTACAGATCCATGCCACGGAGTGGGTCACCTTTTCCTCTACCACCGCTCTTGCCTACAGAATAATAGATGACATAAAAGGAGAAGCAGAGGTGCACTCACAGATTCCTACAAAGTGTTACACAGAGTTTCACAGCGTATAGGGCTGAAAATGCATTAAAATAGCTATCGATAGAAAGCCTGGACATTAATCTTATGCTGGCAAAGTGATCTAGAGAGAATAAATCTACTTGGATCTATGTAACTAAGGCACTGACATAAATCTCTCATTTTTTTCTCTGTTTTGGCAATGGGCAAGAGAAGGATCTCACGCATTACTGCTGGGTGGACTTTTAGCTAAAATTGATTACTAGAAACATGAAATACTATCCTAGTCCAGTAAATATTTCATGGAGAAAAAAAAAATGCCAAAAGTTTACTTCTATAAATGAAAAGAAGCAATACCATAATCTGCATATATTCATTCAAGAAAACTTTGTCAACTTTAATATATTGAGAAAATTCATACATCCTTTTTCTGGTAAGCAAGCAGAAGCTGTATTGTTTGGAAGAGAAACAGTAGGAGAAGAAAATATAGTTTGAACAGCAATGAGAGCTATGACAAAGCAGCAGCAGTCACCTCAAGACACAGAGGGACTACACAAAAATCGCACATACTGTTTGTGAATGCGGCTTTTCATGTTGCTGCACAGAATGATGCAGCTGAACCATCCCAAATATTCATATCACACCCATATGAGCAATTAGAAAAGCAAACCACACAGTACAGGAAAATTTTGTATATTGCAGTTGCAGGAACAGATTTCATGAACCTGTTGGCAGAGAAAGCAAGACAGATATAAGTTGAGTAAATGTCATTCATGTATTTCTGAAAATTTTATCCCACATCTCAGTTCTGACCAAGTTTGCACTGCATCAAATACTGTGTTTGCTTCAGCAGATCACAATACATTTTACTTCATGTTTAAGATCTGCAAAAATTGGATAGAATAACATACCTAGTTAACACTGTTAAATTTCCAGCAAGAATACTGTTAAATTTCCTTTTAAAGTAAGAATTAAAGCAACAAATTAAAATACCATAGAACAATCTGTCAATGAAAACTAATTTCTGAAAACATCACCTAAAAGAAAAAAGTCTTTATATAACTTATTTCTATGTCATTCTATATCTTTAAAGCAATACTTAGATTTTTTTCATGTGCAGATGTTATGACTAAGTTATGCTATGACTCTACACATGTTCAATGCATCATTTCTTCTTATAAATCGAGTGCCCTGGAAATGGTTCTTATGAGGCAAACAAAATATATTCATCTTTATATAAATCATCCTCCACGTTGCAGGCAATTTAGTTATGTTTTAGGAGTCATGAGAATTACTACAAGATATAATCTATATTTAACAACTCAATCCGCTCATTCAGTATCCATGCCAGCAGTGATAACATCTGTTGTCTTCACGCGGCTGCACATTCTCTACACAAGTACATTCACCCATTTTCTCACTCTCTGCTATTTCTCATTCCCTCTTCCTCCTTTCTCCTTTGCCCCCTGCTTCAGAGGCTGCCTTCGTGCAAGGTGCAGTCCCCTCAACAGACCTTCCTCACTCTGGGCCTCCAAGTAGGAGGGAGCAAGGGAAGAGGGCAGCCGGCCCCATGGGATGGGCAGCCGCGGGAAGGGATGTCAGGGCGGGCAGGACCTCCTTCCCACAACACGCCTGGTTTCTCCGGGAGCCCACAGCCTTGGAACTGCACCATCTGGCAGCGCAAGGTCTACAGCAGAAACTGGGCCCAAGGTTGTTCTTTCTGAATATAGGCTTTCACTAGCAGACTTCATATTTACAGGAATAAATTCATTATTCACTTGGACACTTTTTAGCTCCGCTTTGTTGCTATTAAATTAGAAACAGAACTGTGTAACTGAGCAATATCTCAGGCCCTTAAGAGAGCTACAGATGCGAAACAGTGCTATCTGCAACTCAGTCCTGTGACTTGACTCCTACAAGAATTGAGAAAGAAACCACGGGAAACTTTAATGATGGTATATTGTGTCTTAGTGAGCACTACCTCAAAAAGTCACCAAAAAAAAAATTATCTTGGAAATAGTAATCTTCTAACAACTTAATCTTCTAATAACCTCACTTGTTCAGATATTGTATTAGCCAAAAATCTATTTATTTTTCCCTGTCCTATAAAGCTATGATTCTTTCCTTCATACAATGAAAGAGTGGATTACCGTAACATAGAATACAAAGGAAGTGCTTAACACAATAATGAATTTTCAGTTAAAAAAAAGAACTCAATAGTAAAGTGCTATCATTGGCACGACTCCCAGTCAATCTCCAGCATATATTCAAGGTAGAATTTTAGGTCCATAAAACTCATATATAACTTTCAACTCAGACTGATTTCAGCATAAAAGCATAAATATTTCTGTAGTATAAGGAAAGGTGCCCAGTGGCCCTGGACTCTAGGACTTGCTTCCTCATTTGGTGGAACCTGAATTGGTATCTTTGGGCCATACTATTGGTTGGCCTATGAAAACAGAGAAGTGAAAAAACACGGGGACTTGGGAGACAGGTTGTGAGAGTTAGAAACTTTTCAGTGTCCCAGCTACTCGCTTTAAGACATCACATCCCTTTTGCCACACTTGACAGCATGTAAACTCAGCTCTGGGAAAAGGGTAAGGAGGAGAAGCTTCACCCTCCATGCCGACTTTTCTATAAAAGCGAGCCCTGCCTTTCTCCTCCCTGCACATAGGAATGAAATCACTCTCTGTGACCATTAGGTGAGATGTGCCAGACAGTAAGTTTGCATACCAGCTACTTTAGTCGCTTTATGCCAGACACACTTTGATGTAATGATCAAAACATTAGTTCATTTTGAACATTTGTATCTAAGCTGTACACCAAGAGCTCTAATTCTTAGTAGTCTATGCTTGGAGGACTGTGTGGTCCCTGCTGCGTTTTATACAGCAGTTCTTAGCAGGGTGGCAGAGGCAACTGTGAGAAAGACTACAGAAGATATAAGAGCTCCTCTTATTTTTTATTATTGTATTATAATCTCAGAGAAAGAGACTGGGAACCATCCTCACAGACCCAGCAGTGGTTTAGATATTCAACTTTTATGAAAAACATGTGGCTTTTGCCACTACAAATCAGAGTTTTCCATAATTAACTGCTAATTTCTGTCTATAAGATGATAGTTTTGAAGAGAGAAAAATCCCCAATTATATATCTCTGGTATATTTAATACTTTGAAAGTAAACAAAAATAGAACAGCTTTAGGGTACCATTAAGGTTAGACATCCAGACTACTTGCCCAAGAAAGCTAACTTTATTCCTTTTCTTTCTTAAAAAGCTGTGATTTCAAGTTTCTCAGTATATATGAAAGTTCAAACAACTTACTGTTTGCATACTACTTAGCTCTTCAGATGAAAAGCTTAATAAGTGCATAATATTAACTAGAACAGCTGCAACATGCACAGTGAGTTAAATGTCATGGTTTTGCAAATCGTACTAGCAATTTTCATCCAGTGTCCCATCCAAAGCATGGATTGAGCCATACATTAGGTTTGGTGTGACAAACAAAGCTGCGGTGCCTTTTCTTTCTCATCTTAGTGTTCATTACCCTCAGATGGTAGGGTAGCACTTGGAAAAGAAGGAGCACAGAGTAATCAAAGCTAAATCCATATACATGTAAATATGCCAGGACTCAGAAGGTTTCGCATAGAGGCTTCCCTAGAGAATTTTTATCGTTTGATGCCTCAGAATAATTACAAAGAAGAAAAAAAGCTCCATTTGTTTCACATCCTTTCCAATGAACAGAAGCTTCTTGAAAGGCCTCGGCAATATCGTGCTGCTGGTAAACAGCGAACTGAAGCTCCCTCCACCTTCTCCCGCTGGCAGTGCCCTGTTTCCTCCGGGAAACCTTTAGCCCCAGCCTGGCACCCTGCTTGCCCAGCCTGGCTTCAGGCACCGCTGCGGCAGGACCCGCTCCCCGGCAGCGGGGCTGCAGCTCCCTGCCAGCCCTGGGGCTGCCAAGGACTGCGGTGGGAAGGGAAGGGGCACCTGGTGCAGCACAGCTTCCACGCGAGGGGCAGAGGTGCAGGAGCAGCCTGCAGTGCGCAGACCGACTCCACAGNCAGCCCTGGGGCTGCCAAGGACTGCGGTGGGAAGGGAAGGGGCACCTGGTGCAGCACAGCTTCCACACGAGGGGCAGAGGTGGCTGCCACCCAGGAGCAGCCTGCAGTGCGCAGACCAACTCCACAGGGAGGTGGGAGAAGTGGGTTTGGATCCCCTTAGGCCAAGGAGGGCCCTAAACCAGGGTAACCTGCTTTCTGGGTGAGTCTTCAAAGCTGGGATCGCGCCTCCTCTCCCACTCCCACCCCTCGCCCAGGGCACCCTCCTGGCCTTCCTGAGAGCTTCTCGGGCCTCAACTGCACAGCTACAGAGGCACCTTCCTGCACCGCCTGCAACTCGCTCCCCCCTTCCCAAGCCTCAAAACGGGAACTGCTGGGCCAACTCACGGAGCGGCTGAAGGTGTATTCACTGGAAACTAAGCTGATGGAGTCCGAAATCTGAGAGAGCAAAGGGACAACCAGCTCCTGAGGGCCCCTGTGGGGAACTGAGCTCTGCCACACACGGCTCCCAGGGATGGAAGCAAAAGCACATCCAATTGCTTGGAGGTCTCTGGGAGCATCTCTGAGGGCACCACGCTGCCCAGGCCGGTTATTCCCTGTCAATGAGCTTTTCTGGATGTAAAATTAACACAATTAATCAGTGTAAATTCAGTGCAGCCCTAACAGAGCTGTTTAAGCAATATGACTACAAAGATGAAGACCATAGGCTGCTTCTAACAAGGAGGCATTCTGCTCACGTACACAAGCCTTCCTGGGCACACACTGCATTTTGTTTTCTTCCATTTGTTTAATTCCATGCAAGATATTCCACACTTACATTTCAGCTCTGCTTCACAGCCATAATAAAATCTATTTAGCTTCAGGCATTCAAGAAATGTGAACATCCCAAGCTTTTAAAAACTTCAAAATATATTTTACTCACCAAATGTACCTTAACTTAGTCATATCATACATTCTACATACTTCCTGGCACTAATCTTCTCCCACTGAAAACAGTGCTAAAATTGTCAGTTTTTGCTGAGTACAGGGTTGGGTCCGGAAGGGTACAAAAAGATACCTAGAAAACCACATTTATAAAAAGAAGGAAACATGAATTCCATTCCCCAAACAACCTGATTCCTTACAGTAGTGAGAAATAGCCTTTTAAGGATTTTTATTGGGGATTTTTTAAAGTTTTTTTAATACATTTTAAAAAACATTTAAAACATTTTTAATACATTTTGTAGTAGTATTTTTTATGGCCCACAAATAAGTATATTAAAAGGCTCAATAGATCTGTTAGTCTTAGAATGACACAGTCAGTAGATGAACTCTCCAGGAAGTTGCTTTTTTACTATGCTTGGAAGAAAAAAAAAGAATGAAAAAAAAGAATGAAAAAAAAGAAAGAGAAAAGGGATTTAAATTACAAGAGTTTAATGTCCTGTATAAGTCGACAAAGGTAAGTGGCAGAACCCCTTTGCTCCCACCCAGAGAACAGATCTTCCCTTGTTGCCATTTGGTGACTGTCCCAGCTTGTCCTCAGGCTTTTCACTGGCAAGGCAAGGGTAGTGTAATCTTAGCATCTGACATGGCACAAGGACAAGAGTATCTGAATAGAGGAACAGAGGAAAGTATTTAAAACAGACAACCATCCTTTCAGCTGCAGCTATAAAACAGGTAGAGAGACACAGAAATGTCTTGCAGAGAGCACTAACTTGATATCCAAGCGCTGTAACCATCTGTGTCACAAAGGAGCAGGGTAATGAAGATCAACTTCCAGTATTTAGCGTTCGACAACAGAGTAGTACAAGCTTGTTCCCAAAAACCCCTGTTAGAGCAGATTTGAATTGTTCAGAGGAATGTTTTTTTTCCTCAGCTTCACTTTAGAAGCTTATGAAACCAGAAACACGTCAGAGCCCTCTCATCTAGGAGAGAAACCAACACTGTTTTGTCATGGTGTGCTTGATTTTATCTTGCTTTCAAACTGCCTTGATTCATTATGCATCACTGAACATCAACTATAAAGCTTTTTAGATATTACAAACCCAGATTTAACCTACCTGCTCTTCCAAAATAAATTGTATGTAATATCTGCAAAATATAAAACAAATCTTTCAAAACACTATTAAGTACCATGCTCCTTTCACAAGGGAAAAAATTCACATGCATGTAGAGATTCACTGCACTTTGCATGCATAAAGTCATTCTGTATAACATACCTCCTTTTACTCACAAGTCTTGGCATACAAACACCTCCTAGCGACAATGCCAGGGTGCATGAGATCCTGAAGAGAAGGAACCAAAGCATTCTCCAAACAAGCTCTCCTATGAACCCAAAGGATGTGTTTGTGTGGATAGCATTGCTACAAAAATACTTACTTACGATGCTGCATAAATCACTGACACTGCCTATAAATGCACAGAAGTGCAGCATTTCAAGTTAGCTCATAACAGATTACTCTCAAATACTATCTCATAATTATATATCTCCTTTACTTGAGATCCTAGATGGGGGAAGAAAACAGCTGAAAAGCAGCAGAAGATACAAGTAATGTGGTTGGGTTCTGGTCTAGATTTGCTCATAAGCAGCAAGCTGTTAACAGGATGCACGGAACAGAGAACAACGATGCGTGTTTGCTGCAGGATTTTAAGAGCGGCAGTCAGTGTCCCAGATTCCTTCTTGGGTCCTCTGGCCTCTCCCCCATTTCTCAGGCTCTTTATGCTGTCATTTCTCTACCTTCCTTCCCTGTATTGGGTGAATCTCTTCTCATAGGACAGTTAGAGATGTTCCCACAAAACAGCAGCAGGTAAGAAATCTCTGTTCTTCTAATTAAAGCACTCTATACTAATGAAAAAAAGACAGCAACCTGGAAAACAGAACACAAATTTCACTAGAACCATTTATGCTTTCTGGAGAAAATAGTGCAGCACACAGACACAGCACATTGTTCAAACTGTGTGAGGTTCCAGAGAAAAAGAATAGGGACTCTGCAGGAGGCCAAAAAAGTCACCAAAACTTAAGATGGTGGTAAGGATGTTGCCTAGTTTAAGGAAGGACATCTAGCACATCAGTATGTTCTGAGGGAAAATTGTGTGTGTGTGTGTGTGTGTGTGTGTGTGTGTGTGTGTGTGTGTGTGTGTGTATTTATATATTTTTAGGGTATTCTGTTTCTCAGATTCAAAAAGAAGCAGTAAAGAGAACAGCTGACCAGAAGCCAGGGAAACATTCGCGAAGAGTATCTCCAAATTTCAGTAATGACTTCCAGACCCAAAATAAATATCATCAGCCCTGTGCAGTCTATTCCCCTCCATGTCTGGGGCAGCAGGAAAACATTCAGCCCCACAACCTTCACCTGCAACTTATTTTAATACTGTGGCATGCAGCAGAAATAAATAAAAAAAGTGTCTCCAGCTTAAGAGCAAGAAAAACACACATTAACATATAATACACATGTGTATATATATGTAATATACACTAATATAATATACTGTGTCTGGACATTAGAGAGAAGGGGTAGATAATATTTTAGCTTGGAATTCCTGCAGATTCTAAAGGAGGCAAACAGGAGACAGATGGCTGCAGCTGGAACAAAAGAAACTGAGAAGAACAAAAGGACTAAGAGGGAGAAGAGCAAGATACATGCAAAATAAGCAAAAAACCTGTTTGTCACATGCGAAGCAGAAACATAACAAGTCGTGAAACATTAGGTCTGCATTGTTGCCAGCTCTGATAAAAGTATTTTGTCTTTCCAAAATTCAATTTTTTTTTTTTTTTAATTTATGCCTTGAAGTGGACTAATAAGAAATTTCTTGTTAGTAAGTCTTTGTCAGGGGAGAAGCCACCTACTTCTGACCCTTTGGGCACAGGCAGATATACAACATAATAGTTTGATGAAAGAGGTCTTTGTAAAACCACACTATGTATATTGTTCTTCTCCTGCCCTAATTATTATAAAAGATCCACTTAAAAATTGAGTGCCTCTGGGCACAGCATGAACATGACACTAATAGATGGGATTGTGGTAAGAATCAGCAGATAAAGTTTAGCTATTTGTTTATGAAAAGTGTCCCAAATTCCTGGTTGAGGTTAAAGGGAAACAGTGATAGAGATGTCAGAGATGTCATGAATGCTACTACTCTGTGAAATGAAATTAAAAAAAAAAAAAAAAAAAATCACATAATTAGACCATGCCTTATTTTAATTGCTGCAACGTGTTCTCAGGGACTGCTCACTCCCAAGCATTTTGCTTAAATGCTCAAAGAATTAACATTTCCTATAGATACTAACATTTCCTGAATTTGAGCAACCGTAAAGAAGATAAAGTCATCATCTACTTAATGATCCACTTCTGAGAAACTGTAATAAAATCAGAAGTAGTAGATTAAAATTTTAACCTTGCTGATTCAGAATGAAATTCATTCACAAATTTGAAGGAATATGGAAGACTTAACAAGCAAGTAAATCAAAAAACATTTGCAAACTCCTTAAGAAAAGATAGTGAGCTAGGAGAGATCACCACTCAAAGTTTTCTCCCCAGTTTCCTATATTTGACATTCTTTTTTATATTACTCGGATAAAAATCGAAACAGATTCAATACAGTAGTTGAAAACATCATCTACATCAGGTATAAAATAAATCCAGGAAATGCCCAATTCTAGGGGACAATGAATCCCACTCCAGTGGGTGTTGGATCCCACTACTGAACAATTTGTATTACTGGATGATTTTGCTATTTTTATATTGCCAAATAGAGCATTAAGTGACTCATTAATACAAAGATATAACAAAAGGTCAGTGTGAAAGTGGAAGCCTTACCTTTTGGACAATAACACCATTCATCATATAATTTAGGTATCCTTAGTAACAACCACAAGTATTTTTACACACTAAAGCATATTCTTTAACATGGATTGAAAAGCTATGGGAGAAGGTTGGATTTGCCAAGAACACCACTGATCACTAATGTAACAGACAAGATTCTAAAATTAATACTTGCTAAAAACGACACCTCAGGGGGGCAGCTCAGACTTTACCACCCCCTGTGGTGGTTGACACACTGTTGTTCAGCTATAGCACATGAGGAAGGGATGGACACACAAACACGAGTGAAATCCTCAGTTGTCAGGCTGGCCTTGGCCAACCGAAGAGAACAAATAGCTCATTCGTTGTCTATCAGCAAGGATTTTATAAATGGTAGCATGAAGGATCGCTGATTCTACATAAAGAAGGTCACACTGTGTCACAACTCACCATCCACAAGCCAGTATTAGATTAAAAAACATACTTCAGTGTTTCTGAAGCAGAAAAACAATTCTTACTACTTTGCGGGTAATGGAGAGCTTTGTTTCACATTCTGTAACCCAGGGACTAAAGCGTTGAAGAGAGAAGTTCTTGCAAACTTTGGCATGCCGCTTGCTAATGACTTGGCACGGGGATTCGTTATTGCATTAGAAAACTCCTGGCAGAAGCCTGGGTAACTTGAAAGTAGGATTTGGAAGCAATGGAAAAAAATCTGCCATAAATGCTTAAAAAGTACACGCAGTAACAATATGAATTAATAGTAATAAATCAACACATGCTATTCAAAAAGGTAAAGAGATGTAACTTAAATATCCTAAATATAATTCAAGCCTTGTTTAAAGCTCAAGAGACCAACGATAAACCAACATATTTAATGACATATCAGAATGGCAGAAGATGAAGTGATAAAACCTTGTGCAAGCGCGATGTAGTTTTCCTGGTAACATTTCCAACAGCAACTATGTGCGCAAGTGTCTTCCCCACTAGGTCTCCACAGTGGGCATAGGTAAACAGCCCTCCCATGGAAAGAAGAGCTAAGGAAATGAACTGAACATCAGAGGAGCAGAATATCCTGGTGTAAAGAGCAGATTTTACTTTGCTTTCTTTCCACAGGGCAGCTAGGTGCCCCTGCAGCCTGCCTTCTGACCAACATCACCAACCTCTGATTCATGCTAGCCTGGGAAGACACCTCTCCCTGGTCTATGCTTTCTTGCAGAGGGAGGAGAGTAGCAGATCAAGCAGATAATCTCCTCTTCTCACTTCCTCTAGCGCCAAACCCTCCCTGAGAAGATGGCAAGATCAGGACACCCAGCTGGAGGAGCGGAAGAGGCCAAAAATGGGTTTCCTCTTGAGACGCCTCTGCTCAGATACTTAGGGTAGCTTTAGGCAGCTGCAAGACAAAACAGCCAACCCTCACTCCTACAGAGTGCCTTCAGAGTATGTTTTTATCATTTTAACACTACTTACATACCAGAGAGGTGATGAATTAAATACCTATTCAAAGAGATTGCTTTTAAGATACAGGTAATCCTATCTCACACTCCTCCTAGTGCCATGAACACCACCTAGCCAACAAGTCCTGCACCTTTACATAAAGGAGAAACGAGAAATACAAGAGTGTTTCTTTGTTCCTGGGGTGTCACGATACCAACTTCGGCCAGTAGCAGAGACATTTCCATGCTACAATACAGCTGAGCTACCAGGCAAAACTGCCCGTTTGACAAGGTTTCAGAAAGGTCAGACTTGAAATCATAGTAATAGCCAAATTTGAAGGAAGGCTCACATCTCCCCGCAGGATTGCCAGCTCTTTAGGCTATGCTGTGTTTTCCCTACTGCAACTTAAGAAATCTGAGGCAGTGGTTGAGGTCACACACTAAGCCACCAATCTAAGACACTTCAGTGCAAAAGGACCCCTATCCTTGACTCCACCTCTTCACACCAGAGTAAGGAAGTCCTCTGTGTTGACTCAGAACCTACATTGTTCTGTGGGTAGATTCAAATTACATCTCTAATTGGACAGTAGATTTTGGACAGTAGATTTTTTTTTTTTTTTTAAATATCATTAACTTGAGGTCATTACAATGGAAATACTTAAAACAACAGCCATTCTCACAGTCCGATTCCAAAGGCCTCCACAGTGCTGCTCTTGCAGGACAGCCACTCAACGGCCCTTCTTAACAGGGCATGAACACAGCAGCAGGAGGCAAGGCCGCTGTCATTCATAAGCTGTGAAGCCACAAGAGGTTGTTAGAGATGCACCAAGAAGGCTTTCCCACATTCTTGTATTTTACTTCTTTAAAAATCTTGTAATGAGTTAACAAAACCTGCACACTTGCGGGGCAGAAGCTCAGTGACATTGTACCACCTGAGTACCTAAAGCTTAAATGGAGGACCTAAAACAATGCACCACTGTGATCAGCTGCAAAACCTTCGTTTTCTTCTGGAGTTTTAAAATGTTACAGAATTCTAGTCTTAACATGTTTTAAGACCAGAGCAGTCCGTGCTTGATAATCCCTCTTCAGGTTACTTATTTCCACATTAAGTCATTCCAACATAAATTCAAACAAAGTAAACTTTAAGCAGTCAGCATTTATTATCCCATCTTTACTCCTTGCAGCTTCCTAAGAATTAAGACATTGAAGGAATTCTTATTCATAAAAACTGTAAAAACAACTAGGTTAATTACAGTTCTGTGCAAGTGACACCCTCCAGCCTCACTCTGAACAATCATTAAAATCATACAGCTCAACTGCAGTAGACAACCTATAAGAAAATGTCTATGGCCACTCAGGTGCGAGGAGGGCAATTTGCTCTTCACCTCCAGCTATTCGGCCACAGAATACTCAAAGGAAGATCGGAAGAAGGAACCCGTATTTGTCTGGGGAAGCAGCTCATCCTTAGAGTTCAACCATACTTGTGCTTATTTCCTTTATAAGGATGGTCCTCACAGCCTCACAGTCAATCCAGAAGACTTAAGGGAGTGACAGCTCTTCAAGGCTTCCAGCAGAGAAACTCAACTAGTCAGGCTTTGGGACATCTGAGTAAGATCTTGCAACAGCTTCAAGTATTTCTGGGACACTTAGGAAGTGATATGTGATATCATTAGTTAATTTGCACTTTCAATCAACTATTTAAAATAAAGTTGTTTTGACTCCATTTGGTCCAGCAAACTAGAGTCACACCAACAACAGCTTATTCAAATTAATTTTGGCATTATTGTATGCCAAATGCATACAACCCAATTTCAGTTGGAATGAAAACACCGGCTGCTTCACTCCTAAAATATAAAGAGAAGGGAAAGAGATTGTTAGAAGCTCTGCCAAGTTTCCTTCACAGTGCTCTAGCAGTTCACAGCAATATAGCTCAGATTTGCTGAGTCACTGATTCAAGGAAAGGCAAGGCTGCTAGGGAAACCAACTGAAACTTCATTTTAAGTCAGACATTTGATTTCTGATATCAAAGGTAGGTCAGGGATTTAAACCAATTTGCTGCTTGAAGGCAAAGCATCCTTTCCTTGAAGCATAGGGAACATTTTTCATGTTTTTCAGCTGAAGCATACTCAAGTCACTTCAGCCATACAGTCTTGTAATAGGGATCCCTGTATACGATGAGAGTAGAAAAGATAAAAAATAGTATGATTTTATCTAACATCAACATACTTAACGTTCAACAGTGTGAAGATCAAGTGCCAGACACTGTGGAAGCAGAGCAAAGAAATGCAGTCAATTAATTATGTGCAGTTCTTTAGGTTATATTCAAGTGTTAGACAACTAAAGCAGCAGCATAGCAAAAGAAAAGCAGTCTCCTGTCTTTGGAGAACTGTGACATCCCTTTTAGATGACCGTAGTCCTGACTTGGTCTGGGCTGTTCTGCTTCTGAAGTTTGCATCATCTCTGTAGGAGTATGTCATGCTTCCTAGAGACCAGAGTCCTTTCCCAGTATCCTTAGGCTATTGTAAAGCCTTGCCACTCGTGTCTGGATAGATTTAGCTCCTCTCAAATAGGAATCTGTGCTGGCATTTTACTTGCTGCAGTAGTAATTACAATAATTGCTATTAGATGGAAAGAACCATCTCAAATCTTTAGTATTTTCCTGTTTTTACTCTTAGCTATACAAACCAAAGAATCAGAAGTCTACCAAAAGTATTTTGAAATGGTTTAAAGGGTCATATCAATATATAAGCATTCTTTGGAATACCTTCACACTGAAGGATACTAGTCAGCTACATGCATTCTTCTGCAGTGCTTCAGCTTGGCCTTCCCTCCACTGAAAGTGAGGGTTGGAAAAGATGCAATAATAAACCAATAAACATCCCAGTTAGGACCAGAGTGGATACATATTGGGGCCTGAAGTCATCAAGCCCATTCCATGGAAAACAGGTGCTTAGATTTAGGATCCAAATCCCTGGACTTAGAGCTGCATTGATTCTGTCTGTTGGAACACAGCACCAAGCAGAAGATGATGGAAAACTTCAGTCTTGCGATCTAACAGAGTAGTTGGGCCTGCTGGACGCCAGGTGTGGCGAGAGGCAGCTAGCACCACAGACGCTGCTGTGGGTGCAGGGGTGGCCCTGGGGCAATGGCAGCCCCACGCTGCGGCTGGGCAGCAAATACACCCCACGAGAGGGAGCAGGACTCCCTGAGGCTGCTGCAAGGCACCGTGCGCAGCTGCTGAACCAGCCTTTCTGAGCAGCTCCCCTTCAAGAAGGTAACAATGCTGTCTTTAAGCATCCATTTTAAGGCAGGGGCTACTGACCTTTCAACAGGCAGAAACTGCAAATATTTTCCTTTAGGTATTTTTTTATTTTCCCCTCAAAGCATTATATAGTTTTCCAGAAATACTCTGCCTTCATAAACTGTGGGCCAACTTTCTGGCTGAAAAGACATTTGAAATCTTGCTATGTCAGCACTAACATAGTGTCAAGAAAACACCTTAGGGCTCCAAGCAAAATGAAATTCCTTCCCATATAGTAGTCAAAAAAAAAAAAAAAAGTCTTTTTCTTCTTTTCTTTTGCACATTAATTAATAAAGTCCATAGATTGTTTACATGTAAACAACTGTAGCAAGAACAACTTCAGCTTCAGGCAACACGGGATGATTGAATCAGCAGCAGAGCCAGGAGAAGGAACAGTGAGGGGGGTGTCACTGCCACCCCTGCCAGGGCTGCAGAGCCAGGACGGCTGCCCCTGCCACGGCTTCCCCAAGCACCTTCAGCTTAGACGCTGTCACAGCCACTATTACACCAAGCAGTGCAAAATAAGCGTGCAAACATATTCAGACATGGACTCCTGGTTGTAAAGAAAATTGCACCCGAGTGGTTAGCAAGAAAGCCAATACTCTGCCCAGACAGAATACCAGGGAAAGAAGGGCCACAGCCAGTAGATAATTGCATTGCATTACCAAGCTTTGTATGAGGGGCAGAATTAGCACAGTTTTCAGGTGTGCAATAAATGACCAGTTTAAGAAAGCCTGTGTTGAGTCAATTACTGTTGTTTTCCTGCTTTTCCAAAACATGTCAGAGCTATCACAGTGGTTACGTATTCTCAGAACGCATCTGGGAGGAACTTCGGGATCTTAATCCGGTCCAAAAGTAGAACAAAGCTCTGCCCTCTAATATTTAGCCAGTTGTCCTGTGCCATAAGAAAATCTTAGATAATGTTTAGAAAAAACAGTTTATAATACTTGTGTTATAATAATTATATACAAAATATTATGTGTAAGTTACATAAAATGATGTATCTGGTTTTCCCATTAACTCTGGCCTTAATACATCATCCTCTTATTTTATTTGTCAATGTCTCTTGGGCAGTTTGGTAAAGACTAGTTAATAAAATTAAAGGAATTAAAAACAGTCAAAATGTTTAAATCTTAACTAGAAAAGTGAAACGGTCCTATGTTTTAAACATACTTCACAAATAGAAGGACTCAAATAATTAAGGTTTCTTTCTGCCTCTTACTGAAGAACTGCATAGCAATTGCATTTTCATTTTTGTCAGAAATGTATGGCTTGACATAAAGGCCATTACAGTACAAGTTAGCAAAATTAAAGCTGACCATACTGGTACAAGTATTTAATTAGAAGCTTGGTTTCAGCTATAAAATTAATCATATTAAACACTAGGAAATGGTGTCATCCTAATCTCCCTAACATTTTAAGGAGGCATGACATAACTCAACAAAATATTACCTGATGTAACCTGAACAAAAGTAGTCCAAAAGTCTGTCTGCCTTTTTTTCCCGCCCCCCATTCCCTCTCTTCTCAGGTCATTTTTATGCATTTATTTTTCTCAGTGCATTTCATTTCAGTGTATTACATTTCTAGTGTAATGACTTTGCTTTTCCTCTTACTTTATGCTGCAAATAAAACAACGTCTAAATGGCCACTTAGTTAAACGTACCTTTCTGCTTCAGCAAAATATTAGAGGAAAAATATATTGGGGGGGGGGGGGGGGGGGGGAAGGGAGCATATTTCATTATTTTTTTGTTTAGAGTAAATAAACAAAACCAAAACACCTGCATATTTTTCTAGCAGATCTGTTATTTGTATTAAAACTACCTTCCCTTAACTTCCAAGCTTGTAATTCAAATCTCTCTGTGTACAAAACCTTAAAAGAGCATTTTCTCTGTATCCCCACCCAAACACCGATTTGCTTTTCTTCCATCAATGCCAGTCTGTGCTTGTGACAAACACACGTCCCAAGTCATTTGTCAGTGCTTCCAAGATGATGAACAAAATGACAGAAAATTATACATAAATTAGGTAACATGAGTTACTTAAGTGACATAAATATTTTGCCTGAGGGATGATGGGGGGAGGGAGAAATCAGGTAAAATTTGCAAAAGCCTGTGCTCATTCCACACCTTAAAGAGCTTGTGACAGCAATGAACTATATTTAGACTTGTTTTATATTAAGCCAGCTCTAAATAGGCAAAAAATATTTAACATCATAACATAGTTTTATGATTATAATTAAATGAATGTGCAGATGTGCAACTTGTTTTTAACCTACACTTAAAAAAAAATGAAATAGCATTATTGCAGCCTTCAAAAACTGAGAAATACCTACTCCTGATACCACAAAGCAACGCAGGATCTTGCGCTTCCAAACTCTGCAGTGCAGCTGAGTAAGCAGGCATCATTCAAGTCTTCACAGCCCCTCTTCCCAGAGCCCCAGTGAAACAGGCACCTGCTAACTGAGGCTCCGGGGACTTCAGTGCAGTCAGTGCCTCACCCAGCACAAAGCGGCGAGGCGCAGAGGGCAGCTCTCGCTGCCTGCCCGGGATCGCGGGGAAGCTCCCGCCGGGCCGGGGCTCCACTCCTGCTCCCCGGCTCCGAGCGCAGAGCCGCACACCCCTCGCCACATCCCTCACCAGCCCCCGCACCAGCACCGCTGCACACGGACACTCCCCAGGGAAGCATGAAGCCACCTGCGTTATTCTTCTGCTGTTCATTTTTTCACAAGTTACTTTGCCCAACTTTGGCTTTAGCCTTTCTCCTACAGTGCTTCTGAATTGGCCCCTCCTTCTGCTTGCACAGGTGTTTCAAAACAGCAGTAAAAAATTAGGATTATGTTTAAATTAGGATCTTATTTTAAAACCGACTGAATGTGCAGGGAGTGAGAGGGAGCAGGCAGAGAGCACAGGCAGCTGCACTGTCAGTCCCTCAGCACCACAGGCCAGGTCCCTTCCCCATCCCAGTGCCTCTGCCTTTTGATGAATAAAGTGGAAGTTATACTTATCCTGAGAATACACAGTTAGGATGTTACAGAAGGCTAGAGCCCATCAATGGCCCCAAAATCCTATTAAGCGTGGCTTGATGAAACTGTAAAATATTACGTTACTGGTAAGCTTTAAGGTCATTTCCTCCCCCCACGCCCTCCACACACACAGGGGGACTACATGAGGCATCATTTAAATCCTACTTAAGACATTAAAATCCCACCTAAATCCTATTTTAATGACAAATAAACCTCATGTGGGTCTTTCAAACCGGGCTGAATTTAATCTGTAGCTCTAAGCAGCACATCAGGACAAGCCCATCCCAAGCCCTCTACACTGGCCCCGTGAGCGCAGAACACAAGTGCACAGTGAGCGAAAATATCCACGCTTCCCACAGCGAGTACTCCCGCCCTGTCCAGCTCGTTACCACCCAGGCCAACTCCAGGCTGTTTCCACACATTCATCCAATACAGGAAAATCCAAGCTGGAAAGCACAAGGTACCCAGGTTCATCTTACAGTGTCCCTACAGGACATGCTCTTCAGGAGAGCTGTAACATCTACTGTTACATTGAGGAAAATGCCTTCCGTTCCCGGTAGAGTTTATTTGCATCCCACCTGGTTTCATGCGCAAGCAAACGAAGGAGCACTCACAACAAAACAGCTGTCACGTTGGGTCACCCATCTCTAGGCTTCTGGTATCTAATACTGTTTTTCCTAAAACAGGGATTATCAAGGACCAACAAGAATCCTACTGAAGTTCTCATTTCAAGGCAATAGTTAAGAAATAAGTCACACAGATGCTCCCTCTCTCCTTGTTTTACTGTTGAGGTATAGGAACCTAAGTGCAAAAGGGTGGTTATCATTTGCAGTAATTTCCATCTCATACAGATACAGAAAGTGTGGATTTTCTTCCAATTCATTAGGTGAGGGTTAAATCTAAGTTGCCTATAAAAAGAAATCTGTTCTCTGTTGTTCTTGCAGGGGCTGCAGGTCAGTTCCATTTTTAATACAACTAGCCCACCCTTGCTCTATAATAAATCTTACATAAACAAACCTAGCCAGTAGGATTAAAGGATAAATGTAACTAATGCTTAGAATGAAGAAGGAAGGGAAAAACACCAAAGCAACACAAAACTAATGCACACCATGCACACTTACTGCTTTTAATTTTCTCATTAGTCTAAAATGCATCTTTTTCTTTCTAAAAAAAATGACTAGTCTCTAAATTCAGTTCAACTAATTTTGAACCTGTTTTAGTTTTCCTTATTGCCTAATAGTTTTGGGGATTTTTTTTGTAAAAAGGGAAGAATATTAACTGTAAACTGTAACTGTAAATGGATTACTATGAGACTTTATTTCTTTTCCCCTCACTCCCTGACATCCCAATCTTGAGTGACTTTTACCACTGACCAAAAAAATTCTCAACACCTATGCCAGATCTGATGGACTAGTTCTGGAAAACCATTTTTCTCAGGACAGTAATAAGATTGGGGGGGGGGGAAGTGACTTCCAAAGGGAAGTGCAGGTACAGCATAAAATGTTCCATCTGCAGATTCACCTTGACGTTATCTTAGAATTCCTTCTGATATTGACGCTAGTGCAAAGCGAGTTCGGAGCGGGTTTTCGCTCGCATTCTCTCCGGGAAGCCTGGAGCCAGGTTCAGGGGGCACACACATTCACTGCGGTGAAGAGACCCCAAAGCTACAAGGCCCAGGGCACAAGCACGGGTACGCAGTGACAGTGGCTCCCCCGTGACTCACCTTACACTCCCCACCTTA
This sequence comes from Crypturellus undulatus, assembly GCA_013389825.1. NCBI lineage: Eukaryota > Metazoa > Chordata > Aves > Tinamiformes > Tinamidae > Crypturellus > Crypturellus undulatus. The sequence goes on along the minus strand of VWPW01013581.1, from coordinate 3,197 downwards.
CATCCAGCAGGAAGGCTCCAGTTTCCAGAAAGCAAGCTCATTTTCCAAGCATTATCTACCTCACATCACCCATGCCCCTTGCTTCAATAGACCCCATTCACCCTGTGTTACCAGAGACCGACGGTCACTTCAGACACACAAGCCCCATATCTCTCTGTTGGAGATATCCAAGAGACGTAGCATGAATATAGCTTGGACTATAACTAAAAGAGAATTCAAAAATAACTCTCATTACAATATTATTACATGCCATAGCAGCCACTACCATGGTAAAATATCCTGTCCAGCATCATAAAAGCTCTCTGTTTAGCCAGACAGCAATGTCTGAGGTGGATGGTACAGTGCTGAGGGTGCTCAGACAAGAGGGTTCTCTTTTCTTATTGCTATTAGTCTCTGCCCCAAATTCTCAAGTGTTTAAGTACTGGGAGTGTTCAGTAAATTGATGATTAAGCTCCACTTTGCTTCTATAAATCAAATAACACGTAACTCATTCTAATATCAACAGATGGAAGTACTTTTTTCCAAATGGTATACAAAGAGTAAGATGCACAGGTACCGGAAAGTGTTTCCTATTGTTGTACTTCTTAGATTTGTTTTTAGTAGTAAATGTACTCACCACCCTAACAGAAAGTGTATTTTTCTTCAATATAATTATTACAGCATAAAGACTGGACATCCCTAGAGAGAAGTTGTTGACATGCGTCTCCAATGACTACGTACAATCGAGCTCCTGTGTGCCTGCCGCTGTCCTGCACATTTGAGATGGTTTTGCCCGGCCCTTCAAAGCAATGCAGAATTACGCCAGGCGCTTTTGTGAACCTCCTCTTTGAAAGGCTCTTTTTTTTTCCCCCCTGTAGTTCGTGTTACAAACGGTTCAAATGACAACAAAAAAGAAACCTCCCCAAGAGATTGCTTCGCATGGTTTCTTATTTTGAGAGAGATTTCTCATACACAATTGCTTGAAAGTGCAAGAAATCATATTGATTACAGCTTTCCAGAGACTAATGAAATACCATGCTCTGAAAGTCTTACATACTGTGTAGAAACAGGGTTACTGACCTGTAACTACTAAAGAAAAAAAAAAATATATATATATATCTATCTCACAAATACACTTAGATATTCTCACTATCAGCTCTTTATGGAAAACCAAAAAAAAAAAAAAATCAGGAATGAAGACTTCACATCCATCTCACTCACAACAAGCTAAGGAGAAAAAGAACCATCAGCACCTCAGGTTCAAAGAAAAGGCTGAGATCACTTCAGCTTTATGGCTGAGGCTGAAAGAGTAGTACCATACTCTAAGTATGGGATTAGATTCTGTAATTTAGTAAATTTCTGGAATTACTAAAGCCCGATATTGTCTTTTACAACTGAGGTGGGTACATGTGTGCTACGTGACATGCACCCATACTACACAGACACTTCCTTGAGCAGGTCAAAGCAGCAGCCAATATTTTGTTCAAGATGGAAGATCCTTCAGTTAAGAAAAAGAACACATTACTGGAAGGTGCAATGGTGCAGTTAAGCAGTTTAAAAGAAAAAAATATATACAGGAAAAAATATATATTGTCTCTCCAACAAACCCTATAAGGGTACAGTAATAGCAAAGTTTACTTCAAAATATCTATGATCGAGATGAACTGATTCAAGGACTACAACCACAGACAGTTTTGAGGCCATTTGAGCATTAATGTTCATTTATACGTCTACAGTGGTTTGGAGCACATCAGAAACCTGGTATTTATATTAATACTATCCTGTTTTCTCCACTGTCAGGGTAGAAATTTTCTCCTCAATGTTAACGATCCTTTAACAGCCACACAAGGACACTGAGTAAGTGTTTGTGATAGTAGAGTGAGAGCAAGCAATAAATAACTTTTAATTAAAATACATTCAGTCACCAGTGTGAAATTATCTCAGTATTCAGTTTCTCACAGGTAACACTCTCATATATGTATAAAAAACAATCCCAGGACCAAGGACAAGCTGAAACACTTACTTACCCCCTTGTAATTTTCACCATCTTCAACAACCTTTCAGACAAAGTCTCCCCACATTTACACGTAGCCATCCGGATCTGCTTTCCACTAAACAAGTTCCTACTGGTAAAGCTTTCATAGGCAAGAGCAATTCTGTCAAGACCTGAAAGGGGCTGGAAAACTTTCCAAAAAGCCCTTGTAACTGGGCCTGAAGGTCTTGTACTGCATCGTGCGGGTAAAACCTCTGTTGGGCACACAAATAGGCCTCATTTATTAAATCCATAACCACCACCATAAAAGTCAAGGTTCTTTGTTAAAAAATAACTAGCAGGTTTTTATAACATGTAGCTTGCAAAGAACAAACAGCAACCAATTCAAATGCCAAACTTCTGAATTGGCACCTCTTTTGATTTAACTAGAAGGCTCTCTGTGTGCTGCACAGAATCACAGAATGCCTAAGGTTGGAAGGGACCTCTAGAGATCATCTAGTCCAACCCCTCTGCACCCTCCTGCACACGCAGGGTCACCTAGAGCACACGGCACAGGACTATGTGCAAGCAGGTTTGGAAGATCTCCAGAGAAGGAGACTCCACAACCTCTCTTGACAACCTGTCCCAGTGCTCTGTCACCATCACTGTCAGGAAATTTTTCCCTAAGTTCCCGTGGAACTTTTTATGCTTCAGTTTGTGGCCATTTCCTCTGGTTCTGTCGGTAGTCACCACTGAAAAAACACCAGCCCCATCCTCCTCACTGCCTCCCTTGAGGTACTTATAGACACAGATCAGGTCCCCTCTCAGCCTTCTCTTCTCCAGGCTGAACAAGCCCAGCTCCCTCAGCCTCTCCTCATAGGGCAGATGTTCCAGGCCCCTGATCATCCTAGTCGCCCTGCGCTGGACTCTCTCCAGCAGCTCCACATCCCTCTTGTACTGAGGGGCCCAGAACTGGACACAATACTCCAGATGTGGTCTCACCAGGGCTGAGTAGAGGGGCAGGATCCCCTCCCTCCACCTGCTGGAGACACTCCTCTTAATGCACCCCAGGATGCCATTGGCCTTCTTGGCCACGAGNGAGAGCACACTGCTGCCTCATGGTCAACCTGTCATCCACCATGACGCCCAGGTCCTTCTCTGCAGAGCTGCTCTCCAGAAGGCCGGTCCCCAGCCTGTACTGTGGACTAACTGGTGTCAAGTTATTCCTCCCAAGGTGCAGGACCGT
>VWPW01013578.1:17062-47640 GCA_013389825.1 Crypturellus undulatus | reverse complement strand
AATGAGGATGTTGCTGTACAAAATGCATCCCAACGTCCCCAGGGCAAGTCCTGGCTCCACTGCGGGGCTGGGGGCAAAGCTGTGGCAGGACCGGAGAGTGCTNCATAGCAGAGTCAGGGGGAATGAGGATGTTGCTGTACAAAATGCATCCCAACGTCCCCAGGGCAAGTCCTGGCTCCACTGCGGGGCTGGGGGCAAAGCTGTGGCAGGACCGGAGAGTGCTGGGGTGACAACAGGCTCTGGCATTTGAACATCCATCTGCCACCTGGATCTGCAGTGCTCCCCCCGAATACCTGTGCCAGGGGCTGAAGGAGGAGCCCCCGGCTCCCCCGTGGGGCATGGCCGGTGCCTCCTCCCCACGCGCTGCAGATGCAGCACTGGAGCATCCTCTCCCGCGCACTTCTGCTCCTTCACCCAGGCAAGTTTATCGCAAGAGCCGGGGGGTCAGCGCAGCAGCCGAGCGAACGTCCCGCGTCCGCTCACGTGCCGCGCGGCTCCAGCACAAACCGCCCAAGCCTCTCCCGTGTGCTCATGCGGTGAATAAGGAGAAACACGGTCATTACGCTGATGGGATTATACACCGTGGAGAACACTTAATAACAGAGAGAGGCTGCCCATTTTTGCTGGAGATTAAAAGGAAGCCGCTTCTGTTCCAGACACCCAAACCGCATCATTCAATACAGCCAGTGACGATCTCAATTGTTTTTTTCCATTAAACCAGGGGATAACGTGACATTGAGCTTGACTTTGTTTTAACCGCAGGTAATCTCAGAATTTGCAGACACCCAAAGGATATTATAGCCCACCTTGAAGTGCGCGCTTTGCTTACTACCTGCCCCCAGGAAAAGAGCGCTATGGCCCTGCCACAGAGCAGGAAAGAGGTTGAGGTCATGTACCCATTTGCAGGGCAAAAAATGAGCCCAGTTTATTTCCTCAACTTCCATTAAGCAAAATAAGCAAAGTTAGAGATTTCTGGCCTGTCAGCACAAAACCCTACATAAAAGGCAAGAATGTTTTTCCCTCGTGCGACCTAATTCCGTGGCTCTCCTGCCACTTTGCTGGTGACCTTTCACAGGCAAGCGTTTTCACTCCTCGTGGGGATATTTCTGCAGTAAGCGGATCTCTCCAGCTTCCCTTTCTCCAGCATGGATTGTGAGTAGGCATTTCTAATGCCTCAACAGCAATTCCCAAGAAGGAACCTGCACACCAGCACCAAAATGAGATGATGCACCCTGTGGCTTCTGCACACTCCGTAGCCATGGAAGCCCCGTTCTTCAGTGGCTGCATAAGATGTGACACTTGACAGTGTCACCACTCCTGGCAGCAGAGTCCATTTGTTTGCTCCTGAAGAAAGGAAGAGGGCAAAAGCCTCAGGAGAAGCCGGGCAGCACGACTGCACATGCAGTATAGGAACTTCTCACAGCGGGTCCGCAAAGGCGAAGCAAACAAAATCCTAATCCTGCCCTTTTTTCCCCCCAGATACCAGCAGGGACCAAATCTCAGTCCTGCTAAAATGAGCGGGAGTCACTTGCACGGATGCAATGACTGATGCTGGACACGATCCTGTGACCATCTCCTTCCTCCTACTCTGCAATGATGATGATGGGGAGGAAGAGGCAAGGAGGTGTTTGCTCAAGGTGCTGAGCATCTCCCAAGCTTTTCAAAGGGGTCGTTACCACTTGTCCTTGATGAGATCAAGCTCAGACCCTTTGCTTAAGGGCCCTTTCTACATTGTAGCTCTTGCTTAGTTAAGCTTCATGCTATGCTGCATTAAAGGAGTAAATGAATGTTTCTGATAAAATACACAACAGATCGGTAGATCTTATCTATTCCTCCTTTTTAGTTCCTTTATCAAAGCTACAATTTTAGCAGCCGCTATTCAAACTTGTGATACATCATTTTTAAAATGTCAGGAGCAATCTCAACATAGACTGGGCATCTTTCACTCTGGTCACTTCAGAAGCTGATGAAACCAACCAAAGAAGTCTTCAGGCATAGCCACAAGATAAAGTCTTTGAAAAGAACTATAAAAAAGATATGTAAACGGGAAACATAATCTTTCAGGTTATAACAGAAAGGTGTTATTTTATTATCTTGCAGGAAAGAATATATTAAATAAGGCAAAAATCATTTTAGAACTAAGAGGGATTTCTGTGTGTTAATAACCCCTTCAGTGAGTCTTTCTGGATGGAAAAAAAAATGAAGTTTTACTTTGTCTCCTGGACTTTTCTTTTTCTGCTTACAAAATCATCAGCATCTACTGGTAAGAGCAATGCAGTATGCCTGTGAAATGAAGAAGCAGATTTTGACGTTATTTCTAACTATAAAAATGTACCGAGATCAGCAGATATCACCATAATGAACATTGCATCATTAGCAGCAATTTAATGGGATGCTACTGCATGGTTTTAAACCCCAGAAGCAGAGACTGCTCCGTTACTGGTGAAACTGAGTATTGCAGAATTAAAACTATTTAATATTTAATCCAACTTGCGAGTGTTTTCTATACCTTTAAGGTATATAGCATGTGAAACAGAAAGCAGCTGCGCACTGATGTGACTCATGGACACACGACTGCTTCGTCACCAGTGGAACATGCAGCTGATACAGAGTGTATTTCCCTTGCGGTATTTACCATCTTTCCACGGCTGGACCTGTACAAGGTCATCAGAAAACAGCAGTGCTTTAAACTTTTTATATAGTCCATTTTATATAGTGTTTTTTTTAACCTAAATTACTGGGTACTCTCAGCAGGGAAACTTGGTAAAAATGATGGCAATTGAATCAAAGAAAAAAAAAAAAACCCTGATAAATAAGCAATGTTCTGCTTTAGGTGGATAATGAAGCATTACAATCCATTTGAACGGAGCCTATTACTATAATTTTACATCATATATTCTCTAACATATAATGCTTCATCTGGTCTCTGATGAAAAGCCTGAAATATTGGGAGCGAGCAGTTATCTGACAAAACACCACAGGTTTCCAAACCCTGCTCGGTCCTGAATTAAAATTACAGCCTCTCGTCTTATTAGCTATACTCTTCCTCCCATCTGCAAACTCCAACAGCAGACTCTTAAATCAGCTCAGAGCCTTAATAAAACATCCCTTATCAGAGTTGCAGCGTGGGTATCTCTATTAACAGACCATTGCTTTGTCAAGGAGAGTTTTATGACATCTGTAAATTGGCAACCTGTTTGTTCATCGACAAATATGCCTATTCCCTTGCCAGTGCTGGAGCAGTGGTGACAGGTTTATCTGTATTTATATCCACTGAGCTGTCCCGAACCCCTGCAATGAGGCAGGGAAGGACGTGCCGAGCGCTCAGCTCGCCTTGGCAGGGACATGAACTCACAAATCGGCTCTTTCATGAGCGAGATGCCCACTCGCACCCAACCCACAAACAGCCAGGGAAAGGCTCCACCTCGACCCCTGCTCCCAGGGGAAACCCAGCAGGAAAAGAGGCAGCTTTTCCATCTGTGGAGGTGATGGCAATTTTTAATTCTGAATGGGAATCCTGGTTCGGTCTCCTTCCCTGTGCCCCCTCTGTGAGGCTCATGCGTGAAGAAAAACCACTTAAACCCACTGCAAAGGGAAGATGGCCCAGAATACAGTTAGAGGAGCCCTTTTAATCATAAGTTCTTCTTGCAATTAATAAAGTCACGTCTTCTTCCTAAATAAGCCATTTCATTTACAATGCCAGAGGCTGTTGTTGTCTCCAGCTAACAGGACGGGCTGTATAATTTATTAAGCCTCGTGTGGCATTCCCCGCACTTCCCAGTACTCTGAACCCAACGTCACTTAAATAAAAGGCAAAATTCAGAAGTTAAATGCACTTGTAGCTCCACAGACGGTGCTGAGCTCTCACAAAGCTACCAGGACTGCCCCAAGGAGTAACTTAGGGTGGATAAAAAACAATTTATAACAGGAGAAGCCCTATAGCCTCCCCGCAGCAAACATCCCAAAGCAGATAGTTCGTTTTTGAATAAAACCCGCGTGCTGAGCCCAGTTCAAATCACCAGGTAGGCAGAAAGGACTGGAACTTGAAATCAGAGTTTATTCACGTATTAACCAGCCTTCTGCAGATATAAGGTTACAATTTATCTTTCATTTCCATTCATTCTACAAGTTAAATTTAACAACAAAGCCTATTCATACTGCAAACTCCACTACAAGTTGCCAGAAGCACAAAATTGTGATTTTTCTACTCTGTTCCATGAAGAACCAGGTGAGAAACCTGCCTCATCAACTCTTAACACGGATGGAGTTAGCAGAATCAGGTCAATTTCCTCATTATAGATCATTATGGATCACTATGGATAAGCAATTTCAGGTTTCTAACATGCAATTTTTAAATACAAAATATGCTTACAGAAACTTATGCCTGGGTATACTCATCGCATTCAAGATAATTTTAACTGTTCTTAAATGGTACCTCTTTAACGTGGTCCTTTTGTGCATTTTATCTATGAATTCTAATTTTAGTCAAGCACACTTCAACAAAGATGATGAGCGAATTAAAAAAAACAATCAACCAACGTTTTCCTCCATAACAAAAACAAGAATGCAGTAAATGCACAATAAGCTCTACACATGCTTCAATAAACGGACATTAACCTACTACTTTTTCCTAGTCAGTATAAGGAATTTTCCTAAAAATATTTGCCAATATGTGCCTGATGAGTAGCAACCCATAAGAATCATCATAAGTAATTAAATATGCACTCATCCAAAATATAAAATACTAATACATCACTTACATGAAATTTCCTTTTGACTGTCATGAAGGAATAGGTGAGACCATTACTTTTATTTAACTCAACCTACTCCACTTCTAGTCTCTTTTTTCTATGTCTAAAGTTTTCATTAGAGTCGCAGCACTATTGACGTGGGAATCCAGCGTTAGGTCACTAAAATGCACATTAACAACACAGAAAGTTCCTAATAAAAAGTGTCAAATAAAACTAACTCCTTACAATATTAAGAATGTTATTGGCCTGAAGTGCTTTTAAAAAAGCAATATCAAAGTATTGTTGTCTAGATCACCCATGTATTTTAGCATTCTGGGAAAAATTAATTACCGGTACCGAGAATTAGTGTAAACATTCTTACTCCAGACATGCATCCCTTAGGAAATATAGCAAAAAGAAACATCAGCAATGACTCACGAGCTAGTTACTATAGTAATATTTCTTCTAGGCCAATAGCATCAAATATTATTCATCACAGCGAATCCAAAGTAATGAAATGTCACACTATTCAGCAGAGATCCTAGTTTCCTTCTGCGCACGCGACCCGGCTCCTCGGTGCCCTGCAGACCCCTCGGCTCTGCAGAGCACCTGGGGCTTTACTTAGCCAGGGGTCTGGCAGATAGGAACAACAAGAAGGGGTTTTTGCTTGCTCGCTTGGTGTTTTCCCAACGGAGACTGCCCTCTTCCCTTTTGCGCTTGCTTCACACTGTGCTGCAAAACATTTCTACTGAAATTAGGCTTTTTGATGGCAGTTAGGACTAATTTTCTAAGCATGGTCTTAGCTAGAACCCATAAACTCAAATTACTCCATTGCTCATGTTGCTCGTAACATCCCTCTCCACAATTTCCACTATTTACCAGGTAGACCAGCGAGTGCACTGCACATCCCATTAGCTGCTCTGTAAAAAATATCACACCTCTGAGCAGGTCCTCGGCTTAGTCAAAAGCTCGACGATACGGCAGGTTTGTCTAAGGTATTGAATCAAAAACTGGAAGCCGAGAAGATGACTTTCTGCCTATTTCACAGCAAAGTAGCTTCATAGTGCGTGTGATAGATGTTATATAAACTAATGAATAAAGAGTTTAATACCTAAGGATTTCAGGATTTGCTTTTATTACCTTGTCAATTTATTGCCTATTACATTCCCATTTAAGTCTTTGCACCATGAAAAATTCCAATAATATCCATCATAGCTATAATTTCCAAACCGTCACAAGACATCGAGCCATAAAAAGAAAGCAGGTACTACCTACTGGAAAAATAAACTGGCTGATTTTGGTCCTAATGTTTACCCAAAGAGAACTTCCCATTTCCATACCCTTCATTCCCGTATTTCACTAGCCCTGTTGGCAAAGCCAAGGCTTGAGCCAGTCGGCCCTGCATGAGAATGCACTCACTGAAGGAAAAATGCTGCTTTGCTGCTTCTCCTCACAGGGAGGGAAAACCATCACTGAGGTGCACGTTTCCTCTGCACCCGCTGGGTCAGAACTGCTTCCAACCCAGATTCCCGGGAAAGGGCAAAAACACGCCAATATTTTTTGCAGGTGCAGCTTTAACGCACGGTTAGGGCCGTAACTGNCTATAATTTCCAAACCGTCACAAGACATCGAGCCATAAAAAGAAAGCAGGTACTACCTACTGGAAAAATAAACTGGCTGATTTTGGTCCTAATGTTTACCCAAAGAGAACTTCCCATTTCCATACCCTTCATTCCCGTATTTCACTAGCCCTGTTGGCAAAGCCAAGGTTTGAGCCAGTCGCCCCTGCACGAGAATGCACTTGCTGAAGAAAAATGCTGCTTTGCTGCTTCTCACAGAGAGGGAAAACCAATGCCGAGGTGCACATTTCCCCTGCACCCGCTGGGTCAGAACTGCTTCCAACCCAGATTCCCGGGAAAGGGCAAAAACACGCCAATATTTTTTGCAGGTGCAGCTTTAACGCACGGTTAGGGCCGTAACTGGGCCAGCAGGGAAACTGCTCCTTCCTGGCATGCCCTTGCACTTTGATCGGATAAATATCTGATAAATCCTCCCTTTTCAGCACGACCCCATTTCTCACTGGCCAGCCCCTTATCAGCGCTGCAATTCTTCCTTTATTCCAAACCTTCACATCTACTTTCTTTGGGGGCAAGGTCAAGACAGACGATATCTGCTGCATTTCCCTTGCCAAAGAACCCAGCTGTCATCTCAGGACATTAACAGGCTAGCGTGACAAAATCTACCTTTAATAAGTCTATAAGTCTATATTTTATATCATTCTTAATTTACTTTTATTTTTTCTATAAAAATGCCCTCTACAACCTTGTGAATTATCGAGCTGTGAGAACCAAGTCTCCAGGATCACCCAGATCCTGGGATTTCTGGATTTTTTTTAACTCGTGGGTGTTACAGGTAACGTTTTTGGCCACCACCGTGCTCAGGTACGGATACAACAGTGAGGGAATGCGAACAAGCGAGCTGAGGACAGGAGGGGAGCTGCCAAACTGGAAGCAAAGCTGCAGTGGGGCAGCCCGGGCTTGGAGGCCGATGGGGTATCTAGAGAACCTGCTCCAAGGTTAGTGTCCGTGCTATTAGAATAGAAGGACATGGTTTTTGTTCCTGCCAACTTCACTGGACACTACAGGTTCCATAACGTACTGTGCCTTGACAACAGGGAAGCTAAAATGGCCACAAATATCGAATACACTTAATGTACGGATAGGCACTGTTATTAGCTGAAAGACTGGGAGCTGGGAATTCACATGCGCAGGTAATAACTAATGGGGAGTTGTCTGATGCTCCAAATATTTTAATAAGAGCCAATCTGAAAATCACTGGCACTTACATTTAAAGACTACTCAGAGACGTTCTGAGGAACAGCCTCTGTTCCTCAGAACGCGTTTGTATCCCAAGCTACCACGAGAATAGATTATCACCGTTGTGAAGGACAAGAGACAGAGGAAGAATAGGCAATTATTTATTTTTTATGGCACTATTAATTGATTTGCTGGGAGCTAGGAAAGCTCTAGGATTAGCAAGACAGATCCTTGCTCCTACGCAAGAGATGGGAGTTTTAACCACATAAACAAGCAATTTATTTAAAAGTTACTCTTCCTAATGGATGCTAATTTGAGGATTTCTGCAGCGCCTCTTCTCCCCGGAGTGTTGAGTGGCTCCTTTCAGAGCAACAGCTGCAGCAAACCTTGTTAAAACAAAAAGCAGGCGGCAAATGGAGCCGTGCACATGCAGTGCCTCGTTTAGGAGTGCGCCAGTCCCCTAGGATGCCACCACTGTGTTTGTTCTTTTAAGAACCGTGGGCTCCAGCAGCAAGAACAAGAATCTGGTGCTGAAGCGGACACCGCACCCTCGGCTCACCCCACTACCCCGAATGCAGCACCCCGGGTGGCAGCTCCCTCCTTGCACCAGTCACACACACTGTGGGCTGCCGCACTCCATCAGGCTCTTCCTTTTCCCGTCTCCCATGGCTTTTCCAAAATATTTGCCCCGGCCATTTCTTTTTCTAATGGCAGGGACCTGCCGTCCCGCCCGCCCGTGCTGGCTGCACCGCAGCCGCTGCGGCAGTCGCACAGCTGCGTCCAGGCAATTATCTGCCTCCTAATTATTATATCTGCGATCCCATCTACAGCCTCGTCCCCAATATGCTCAGGTAATTAAGCAGCTTATTAAGTGAGAATGGCTTTTCAGTAGCTATTGTGCTTACAGCAGGGCAGCGCTGATCTTAACAACAAATGATTTTTCACTCTTACTCTACATGCTCCAAATCACCACGTAACAGAGACACATAAATATGGGGAGGATCACGTATTCCCCACTGGCACGAGAGGCACTGAGACGCAGCGAAGCAGCGCACAAACAACCCAGCTTAACGGCACAACTGGGAGCAGAAAGCCAAACTCCTGGACAGCCAGGAATGTGCTGGTGTGACTTACCACCTTATGGCCAAAAGTGAGCCCAACGTGCTGGCAGATATTGCCTTTTCCAGGTTATGAGCATCTTAGAATGATTTTTTTTAATGCTGTCTTGTGCCCGATTTGAGTGTGAAAGCGAACTGCTTAAGGAAGTTTAGACAGTTTTTTCCAGGTCTTGCTGGATTAGGCAAGCCTAATCCCTGTATTCTGTTATGTACAAAATTCCTAAGCACTTTTTTGCATCCAAAGCTCAAAAATAGATATGAAAATTCTAAACTTGGCAATTGATAATGAGGAATGACATTTATATGGCCCATTCACCAGTTTTCTGACCACTAAACTCTCGCACTCCCAGTTTTGCTTTCCAAGTTTCCAAGTTTACTTGTTCTCCTCAGACTATTTCTGATCCTGCCTTTCCTTCTCACCTCCATCTTTGCCAAGTCTCCTGCTCCAGTGCTGCCAGGTGCTGTTTCTCAGAAATCTCCCCCAAACCTTTCCCTCTTTTTCTTGCTTCCTATGTGATCTGTTGGGAGCGAAGGTCCATGGGTGCTTGGATGCCACCTTCCCATCTCAGAGCAGCCTTCACCTCCCATCCTGCTTCTCCGTTCCTGCTAAAACCACCCCATGGCAATCCCCATCGGGTCCCTGAGGGCACAGCCTGGCTTCCTCTTCCTCACCCTACTCCTCTTCACCTTAGGTCACTGTTCTCAAGTCTTTCCAAGCCAAAACTTTATTCTGAATTCTTCCCTGGATACACTGCAAAACCGCTTTGTTGTTCCTCAAGCTTGAATTTATCTTTCTATGACACCTCCTCATGCCCCTCTTTCTTCCCCCATTCATGTCCACTTGCCTTTTAAACCCTTCCTTAAAACACCACTTATTTCATTTACCATTTCCCGGCGCCAGACTCAGCTGCTTTGCACTTTGAGGGTTATTCTGTGCGAGGTCTTTGAGTTTAGGCTATAAAATGCAAAGACAAGAGAGGATCATAACACACTTGGTGGTCTTTCACATATTCTGCCCTAACTGTGGCCTTAAAATTTTCCGCTTGTAAGCTGAAATCACTTTTAAGCAATAGTTTTGTGTTCCTTAAAAAGCTGACAGGCGCCCTTGGAACTTCATCACTTATGATTTATTTTCTATGATTCGCGAATCCCAAGACATTTCCTAGGCCATGTACTCAGCAAAGTGGCATCAGCCCCCGCACATTGGCCAGGAACCAACCTCCATGAGCAACCGAGCGAGGTACTAGATCCCTCACGGAGATCTGGTTACGTGGTGTGAAGTACCTTAAAGTAAGCCTCATATTTAGTAGTGCTCTAACCATCCCTCCTTATGATCTTCAGCAATTCTAATCAAAAATGGAGTTAAACAGGTAACGGGACTGCATCTCATGGGAAATAAGAGAGAAAACAGCTGCTGCCCCATAAGCATTTCTAGCTCGAAACACTCCAGCTGTCTCAGGTAGCAGGAGATGTTGTCTCAACTTCATCAGCTGTCCTACAGTGCTGGCAGGAATTACAGGATTCATAATCTAATACCGACAGCAAGAAGCAATCCTCCAAACTGGGATGAATTCAGCATTTACAGAATTCATTTAATTGGATAAATTTAACAATGTCTGATTTACAGATTTTACTGACAGCCAAAAACTCTGGAAATACAGTGTACCCAAATGAGGGAGGAAACTGTTTTAGTGTGATTCATAGCAATAATGGAGAGCTATGGTCCTTTTGGCAACTACATTGCACGATCCATCTTCTAAATTGGGAGTTAGCTTCTAAAGTATTTAATCCGTCTCATTTTTGTGCTACAGATTTCAACAAATCCTCGTGAGCATCGGGCATGTGTGGAAACCAGGTAAGGACTCAGAAGCCTCTCTCCACTCTGGCTTTATTCACAACGTAGGTACAAGGCTCCATCAAACTTCCTCCAAAACAGTGGGGATTTGCCAAATACAGTCCAGCAAGCCATGTAAACGGATTTTGCTGTTAATCAGGGTTGTTTACAGGCAACTTTCAGTACCCGGGAGTGGGATGGGAATGGCAGAAGGTGACGACCAGCACCCTTCTCAGGCAGTACATGGCACGGGCTGTGCCTGCTCTCAGCCCTTGAGATGAAATGGATCAGCTCAAACTTCTTTCGTCAAGACTATTTGCCAGGTGGATTGCTAACCAAATCCAGGAGCTAACTGCTGAGTTATTCTACACGTGCTCTGACAGGTTGGAAAAAATAAAATACTGAAAAGAAACTCACAGGAACTGAGGGATGTGTTTTTGAGCCCACCACACTCCATCGTTACATCAAAAAACCTCTATACATTACAATTCTATTAAAAAAAGTCATGGAAAATGCAGTTTCCCATGTTCACCATGATGACAGATAATCAAAAAAAGGGGCTGTGTTTTCCAGCAGGAAATCTCATGTTCTATTCCTGTCTGCAGGGCCAAGAGCAGTGGTGAGCAAATGGATTAAAGCTCATATGGTACCGCAACCCTTTCAGCTATCCCTGCAAGCAAGCTCATTTTCTCTCCTCCATACAACTGTGCATCATTAGGCTGCTCCTTTACAACAGACGCATTTGTCAAATACTGTCCCTTTGCATTTGGGCTTCCAAACTTACTGCAGACTCTGCTTTTTTCACTTTTTAAAAAAAAAAAAAAAAAAAAAAAAAAAAGCAGAAGTCAAATTAAATTAACGTAGCCACCAGAGGGAGCCTCTGATATCTTTATAAAGAATAGAAATCTATTGAAAGTGACAGCAAAATAAATGAAAATAATTATAGCTGAGAAACTGTGTTCCAAGAAATGGCATTTTTGCCTAAAGACCACTTTCTATTTCAATGTATGATTTTATAAAAAGATTTACATTTTAGGGCATAGCTTTTTGTTTCAAAATGGAAAGGATGCCATGGAAAAACAAGAATCAGACAGATGCGACCAACTTTGGTAACAGTTGTCTCATCTAAACACGCAGCGACTCTTCAGTTTCAAACAAATAGCTAGAAGCAATTTAGATTACTAAGAGATCTGGCTTTTTGCAACCAGATACTAATAGCTAAATACATCAGAGGAGTAGAATCAATATTAAAATAGTATCAAAATTTCACTAGCTGGACTTACACTTTTTAGCGTATTTTGCAAAAGAGAGTTGTTTCCTGCCCACCAAGCCTGTGTGCAGAGTGGCTTTATATGGATCTCAGCTGCCTGGCCAAGGGGATGGGTGAAAACACAATTCTTCAAAGAAGAGAGCAGAGTTTTCTCAGACCTCTCAACATCTTGCACAATCCTCAAGTTCCCCAGATAGCTAACCTCCAAAATGTCATTAAAAATATGAAATATTAAAAGTATGCAACTGAAGAGCAGCAGCTGCCCTTTATATCACATTCCTTCCATGGCTCTTCAGGAGGAATCTGCTTTAATGCATGTATTGCTTCGAGGATGAAAACGGGAGATACTGTGTTGGTATCTCCAACCGTACATTTAGTGAAATATTTATCATTTGCTCTAGTCCCTGAACCACTACTGAATTACTTCTGAGTAGCTTATGCTATTTTTGAGAAGATGCTTGCCATATAAAGATTTCATATGTCCTTATCCTTAACTATCATCTTTCTAACCAAGAAATTTTGCCAGAGGGGCTTTATTTTACAGCAACTAGAACTTCAGGGCGCTTAGGCTGCAACTGGGTTATTTTTCTTTCTCTTCCTAGAAATGGAGGAAACTGTTGCCAAACAAATACTACACTGTCTGCTGGATGATGCATGGTGTTTACCATACTCTCTCAGCCTGGTTTTTGTGTATGCGATCAGAATTTGACCAGGGAGTTTTATTTTCCGTATTTGAAGTAATTGCTCCTACTGGAACGGGTACAAGATTATTTGAAGCTATTTATCCTTCCCACCTATGAAATAACTCTGCATAGTTAACCTAGGTTAAAGTTAAGTGATGGTATTGAGGAAGATCACACACCTTCATAGGGCTCAGGAAAAAAAGAGCAGCCGCATGTGCAATAACCTGAAGCTTTTTGCCCTTTCAGCCTCTTCTAGCAGGTCATTCGCTTTTTAGGAAGGCAAATGGATCTATTCCTTTGTGTGGCTCCTCTTTTCCCAGGCAAAAGGTAAGCTAAGGGCAGTGACACCTTAGCCCGGTTATTCTCTCCCCGAGCTTGGAAGGGCCCTCTAACTTGCAACTCCTAATGTTCAAGATAGGACCACGCGCAGAGGACAAACCTTGAGATATTTTGGCAAGCATCTAACCCCCTCATCTGCAAACTCTGGTACACCGAACCACACAACTTGATGTGAACATTTTCTGAAATCCACAGCTATGAAGCCAGAGATGAAACAAGCATGGACATTTCTATACAAGTGGATAAAAAGCCACAGGGTGCTGGAAGGAAGGACTCGTGGCCAACTCCACCTTCCCCAGCCTAGCACGGCCCCTCTTGACTGCACAGCTGCTCATCACACCTAATATAATCACTGTTACATAACCAGCCCCAGCACATGGCACTTGATATAAATGTCATGGTGATTCTGAAAAACAACATTTCTATTAACATTCTGTCTCCAGCCTTCCCAGCTGGCTGCTGGCAGACCATTTCCCAAGATGTTCCCATTCCTCCCCTCAGAGCTCTGTCATGTACCTTAATAATAATTCATAACATTCCCATTGCACCTTTTACTTTTGAATCCCATGGACATACTCAGCTGTGACTTTCAGAGCAGCAGGAATGCTGTCGTGGCTGTGATTGCCTTCAGGATACACATATCTTGTTAGACCAATTAAGATAATAATTATAAAAAATAAACCTTCTCTCAGACACACAAGACCTCTCTCACAGCTCGCTGCTTTGTCTCTACTGCAACTGCAAATTGGAAAATACTTTCTTATGCTGTAACGGTCAGGGGATTCAGTGGACAGAAAATAAAACCTAATGAGGTTTCAGGAATTAGAACTTTGCAAAGATTTTATATGTAAACCAGGAGCAAAATCTAATCCAGATTAGATTTCAGAATCCCCTTTCCCCTCTATCTCTTCATTAATATATTCATCAATATCTTTCTCCTTTCTGTACATACATAGATCAGTGGGCGCCTATTTGAGTTTTATGTAGAAAATCAAGAGACCAAAAATACAAGTCAGAACAAAGCATGCTATAGATCAATCTAATGCAATAGTTATAAGGAAGAAAACAAGATAAATATTGTCACTTTACAGATCTGTTCCTAGCTTTTATTTTTTACTCAGTTTCAGGAACAAGCACAACAAGCAATCACATGCCTGACACACACCAGCCCACATCCAATACTCACAAACTAGGCCAAAATAGAGCAGAGAAAGAAAATCCAGTGGATATAGCCTAAAGAGCACAAAATGGATTTTCCTTTTGGCATGGATAAAAAGTGCTAGAGACAGCAGCACCTCTCTGCCCTGAAGAGCTAACTTCCACAGCCAAGAACAGATCAGCTTGCAAGATCTCATCCAAAATTGGCTTTTTTTTCTGACACTGCTAAAGGTCATGAGGAGAGCATGTGTGACGCAGACGTCGAGCAACTGCAAAATCCATTTAATGTTTTTTTAAGCCATCTAATACCTATTTACATGACAGCAATCTTTTGTCACTGTTGACCTAAGGTCACTGAATCAGAAGCTTAAAATATAACTTTTCCTCCATCCCTCTAACCAGATTGAAGATTTCAAGGCTATGAGGGGTTTTTTTTTGTAAGCAAATACAAAATGCTGCCAACAGAGCAGCCATCCTACTGCGGTACAACCAAAATATTATCTCTGCATATTCAGAGTAAGGTATAGGAAGAAATATCTCAAAATGTGTATACAAATGTCTATGAATCTCAGCCATTTTTCTACCTAGAGCTCATGTCCCTGTTGCACTTGCAGCACCCAGCGTTGGGTCGTGAGCTTTCCTCACACAGACCCCAATGCAGCAAAACGCTCCTGCGTTCGGCTGGGTGCATGAGTTGAGCTCCGTTAAAAATGAGTACATCAGTCACCATGCCAAGGATGACGGCGATGAAGAGTACTAACAGGCCATATTCACAGCACTGCCATACCTAGTGCCTCCATAGTTTTTTTATTTTCTAACAGTCATTCACTTTACTTATATTTCCCTATAGATCTTAAACTTCTTTTTGGAAGAGTTGCTAAGTTGTTTCACCTTGGTCAAGCACTGCATTGATTTCGGACTAACTTTATCAAAGATAGGAGAGAAAGGGGAGGAGAGACAGATTACATGGTGCCAGAGGTAAGTGTTTCTCAAACTGAATTTTCCAATTGGAATCATTCAGGCTCTTGCAAACACATAAAAATGCCAAATGTGTGGACTCTGCACACAAATCCTGTTGGATACACTGAAAAAGCAATCTAATATCAGGCCTTAGACCTTCAGTGGTTTCTTTATCTTAGAACTGCATTCAAGCCTCACACCCTTGCTCAAGTCCACATGCTTTAGACATGGCCTGTGCTTGGACACAATCATATTCAGTTGTTCCCCGCTGCCACCTCCCATGTCCTTAGATACAACCGATGGAAAGACAGGTCTGACAAGGAGGCTGTCTCTGAAAGGGGTTGCTATGTGTTTTACAGAGCGAAGAGGATTTGGGGGCATCCTGAAGTTGAGCTTGCTGTTAAAAATGTGTGGTTGCAGAGCAGCAGATTTGGATGTGGATAAGTTGCAGCCAGAGCTGCACAGGACTAGGCAAGGGGAGGTCGGTGCAGTTGACCATATGTGCTGATGACTCAAGTATGAGACTTGAAGTGTTCTGCTTGTATCACCCTGAATTTAAACACTCCTCTCAGACATTCACACAGGATCCCAAAAGACAGCTAATCTGCTGATTTGAAAACATTTCCCTAGTCTGGTTTGATAGGACTCAGCAAGGAGACAAACTCCTGGTGAACACAGAGAGATTTTAGGCCTTCTAGGAAATACAGCCTCTACCTTGTGAGCCAGCATTTGAAGCACACCTTCATTCAGCTCTCAATTTCCAAATGCAGACAAGAAAGAAGTGAAGGAAAACAGTTTAAAGATTTGGCCATGTTAAGATTGCTTTGAATCCCCGGCAAGTGAAAGATAATCTGTGACAGTCTGGAGTATCTTCTGGATCCTTGACTAGATGTCCAGGTGGCTTCTCTATTTATAAATGCTTCTTCCACCATGAAGTCACTTATGGCTTTAAAATCGCAGCCACGGCCCGCTGTATCTTGTCGGGCTGATTCCTTTTGTGATTGTGGTCGCACAGAAAGCTCTAATACCGGATATCTTTTTACAGATAAGACAGATGCACATGGGGAAACTGGAGCTAAAAATGAAAAAGCACATTGAAGCACTGTCTTCTCTCCTCATGCAGANATACCGGATATCTTTTTACAGATAAGACAGATGCACATGGGGAAACTGGAGCTAAAAATGAAAAAGTTGAAGCACTGTCTTCTCTCTTCATGCAGAATTCCATTGCAAATCAGTAAGATTTTTTTTTCTTTTTTTTTCCTGAAAAAGAATGCAGGATTTATTATCCATGATCCATCTCTAAGGACTGTACCTAGTATGAGGCCGTACCAGGAGCTACAAATGATCACACTCTCCTTCCAGAAGGTTTAGAAGAAAACAATACAGAAAGAGACAGGCACTCAACACAGAAGTCTTAAAAAAAAATAATAAGTTTGGCTGCTTAATAACTGAAACAGTTATTCAAAATTTTGGATAAAATACATATAGGACGCTAGGAGACCAGCTCCAGTAGTTTCTTCAGCCTACACAGACATGCCCAAAGGATGAGGTTTTATACACGTTATTTCTCTACTGCACCACTGTTGCTTTAAAACAGCGAAGTCCTTGAACTCCTACAAGCCAGCAAGGCCAACACAGGAACTATCCACTTCAAAACTGAGCAGAAATATCACTTGGTAACAATTACTTCAGTTATTCGCTTCCTTCAGCTTCGGACAAGAAGTACCTTACAAAAAGGGTACTTGAAGGCCCACCTTGAGATAAACCCACCCTGTGGGTGCTACGACTGAGGGTCTCCACAGCCCCAGCATCCCAGGGTGCAAAGACAGCTCAGCTGACGCTGCTGCTCCAAGCCCAAAGCGCCACGTAGCCACAGGGGCCGGGTTCGTTCCCCATCCCCATCATCCAAGCAGCGATTCCTTGATGCAGTCAGATGGGCAACAGAGTACAGAAGAGCCGACACGACGGCTCGGGCCTCGCAGCATATCCATAGGTGCGTACGGTGCCCGAAGAAGCCATGCAGAGAGCCCTGGTGGGACAGTGTCCATGAGGAGCATGGGGATGTCACACAAGGAATCCTCTCTCCGCGCTTGCAGAAGACGCAGTCACTTAGGCTCTGGATAAGGGAGAAGTGCTCATCCTTAGAAGATGGAGTGGATAAAAGATGCATGCTGAAATAATTGACTTGTCTGATTGAAGAAATCACTGCCTCCAGCGAGCACTTGAATATATGTTTTATGAAGTCCTGAAGAACAAGCAGGTGGGACAGAATACTGTGTTCACCAACACATATTGTACAACCCCTCAAACCCAAGCCTGAAGCGATGTTAGCATTATTCCAGAAATGGCAAAATACCTGCAATTTTGCCATTCAACTTGACATTCGGAGCAAGATTCATTAATGGCCTGGGAGGTAAAGCCACTAATATTGGTGTTGCAGGCAGCATGAGCAGACCTGAGACTCTGGAGCCTTCCCAGGCACTTGGGAAGGGGATCAGGCTGTACTTCTGACCTGCACTTCCAGTTCTTACAATATATCTATTTAAGACCCTTTTAATCTTAGTTAATTCACCTCACAGCGTACACAGAATTCCCTACTGATAAATGAACCTCATGATACATAGGCATAGCAGAACATTTACTAACAAACTGTCAGCCCTATTAATTTCCTGGTTGTAATGATTCATTATGCAACTTGAACATTTAAGTATAGTGTGTGTGTGCACAGCATGTTTCTCAGAATTTGCTTTGTCTTTTCTTCAGTATGATGGTAAGAGAAAAATCTTCTGCTGTACAAAACCAACAATGTTGGGCACAATAAGGCACCATCAGCCTTAAAACACATACTCATTTTTCTACCTGCTATATTGCATAAATAGTTATTTAGAATCTGTTTAAAAGATGGATTGTTTATAAAACATCATAGTGGACCCTTTAACTACTATAGTGTTTTCATGCAAATATATACTGAATGTATTTTTAAAATATGCACCTTTTGTCTAACATTCCTATTGAAAGGCAAATGTGAAGCATTATTAAGCTGCGTAGCCTTTCTTCTGTAGCAATTCTGATTAATATAATGGGTCAAATATGGCCATGTGATAAATCCAGAGCTGTGAGGATATTCTACAACTGATATTTTCTGCCTCTGTGGAGTAACGGGCTCACTTTTTTTCAAGACAGATTCCAGTTCAGTGGTCAAAAGTCACTCTACACTGACCGTGCTGCATGATTAAGGTATCCCTTAAGGTTAAGGGACCTAGTTTTGAAAGCTGGTACAAAATGACACCTTCCTGGAGCTTTTACTAGAAACCCGTGGTGCACCACCAGTGCAAATCAAGTCCGTGCACTGCTTATTTTTATGTTATCAATATTTGATCTGGGGATGCAACCTTAAGTTCAGCTCCAGGCAATAAACAATTATAGTAGGAACTTTGGGACACTTTTAAAAGAAATGCAAACCATCAGTTGTTCAAATAAATCACAGTCACACCGCAGTCTCCANAAGTCCGTGCACTGCTTATTTTTATGTTATCAATATTTGATCTGGGGATGCAACCTTAAGTTCAGCCCCAGGCAATAAACAATTATAGGAGGAACTTTGGGATGCAAACCATCAGTGGTTCAAATAAATCACAGTCACACCACAGTCTCCAGAGAGAGCCCACTCCTGCGGTGCTCACCGAAGCAAAATGAAATAAAAATACACAGAGGAGGTCACAGCAGCAGCCTCGCATGGCAGTTGGCAGCTAGATGCAAAAACTTCAGGGACAGAAGAATAATTCGCTCACTTCAAAACTGACACCAAGTATGATAAATTGCGTAGGTGACTTGGAGCTATGAGACAGGTACCACTCCGCAAGAGGAAGGTCGGAGAAGATCTTCAGATGGGAACAACTTTATGTTTGCAGCTAACAAGTGGTGCCCGGTTGAAGGCAGAAGGATGAACCACCAGGTACAAATCCCTCTCTCAGATATACACCAATTTTATATCCATCTTGGATTTTATACAAGTCAGTTTTTGAAACTCTTCTCCTATGTCTGGCTGCATTTTTTGCAGTCTGTATCCCACATGCATAAAGAACTTTGTCCCGTGCAAACCCCTCTTTTGCTCAAGCGATGCACAAAGGAGGTGGGAGGGGACCACATATGTGTGTGTACATATGGGCATGCATCTGTATTACTATTTGCAGTTTGTCAGTGGACAGCTCTATGTGCAGGTAATAAAAAACCAGGCTTGTCCACGAGAAAATCTGTTCCATCTGTAAAGCGGAATCAATCATGTGCCGTCAACAGAAGTTTAGCTCAGAAAGTGCTTGAATCTAATCATGTGCTATTACCTTAAAGGCTATACTGCTGAAAAAAAATATACAAATAAGCCCTTTTCCCCCCACAGTATTACATTCTCTATTTAAACACCTAACAGAGATACAAAACCCAAGAAAAGTAGCTGTCCAAAAACATTAGCATCCAGGTCTGTAGCTCAGTGACCAACGCTAGGACCAAGGTGGCTGGAAGTCCTGCTGCAACCAGTCTTTCACGTATCAGTGATACTGCCTGTTTCCTCCTGCCAGGTCAAGTTTTTGCACCCAAGCAGAGTATTGCAGCTGACAAGATTCCCTTCCTCTGAGGAGCACGGAGAGCAGAAGCCTTCTTGGTTTCGCTCCTCCGTCTGGCCGGGGGCTCTGAGAGAGCTGGAACAGCAGGCGGAGAACACGGTGCAGGCAGAAGCACCGCTGCCCACAGCGAGTCACTCAGCAAAACGCCTCCAATGGACACTCCAGCCAAGAGATTTCCTACGGTCTCAGATGATGATCCTGGTTTTATCGCAGGCATCTTAAATTTAATGGGTTAACCCTAAAGCAGGAATATCTGTGGGACTTTGAGCCTTGAGAACATTCTCCTAATTCAAAAACATAGTTCAAGAAAAGACTCTGTCCATTAGATCACTACTTGAGAGCTTCCCAGAAAAGGCCTGGCTTCTGTTATGCCTCCAGAAAAGACCAATCCTGGAAACAGGCACCTGCAATTGCCATAGGGAGGACGTGAGTGAGCTCTGTTGCCACCTAATTCCCCAAGCCTGGATAGCTTGAAAGAAAAAAGATTTACATCCAAGCAGCATTCAACACCCACGGACCCTGACATATTTAGCAAGAGGTACAGTGATTCAGCACACAGAAGATGGCTTAAAAATAGCGTCGTGTAGCTGACTTGTCTCCACCAAGCCTCTAAATCCTGACAAACCCAAAGCAGTTGCTTGCGGTACTTGGAAACGACCTGTGAAACTGCAAGTGCATGTCCACAAGCAAAGGTCAGGAGGCATCTGCTAGGCATGAATGCAACAAGGCCAGAAGAAAGAAANGCAGCCGCTTGCGGTACTTGGAAACGACCTGTGAAACTGCAAGTGCATGTCCACAAGCAAAGGTCATGAGGCATCCTCCGCTGGGCATGAATGCAGCAAGGCCAGGAGAAAGAAACAAAGAAATAAACAAACAAACAAACAAAAATAAAAAAACAAAAAAAAAGAATTAAGAGACAACGGGCCACAACAAACATCCATAGCCAATGCTGAAGGAAGCCACACTGCACCTCATCTGCTTGAGCTACTAATCAGGAAACATGTCATGCCCTGCCAAGCCTACCCTTGCGAGCCTGCCAAGGTCACTGTCGCTTTGGGTTATCAACAGCTCTAAGTGCTGGCTGGCGAAGTTAAAATCGCCTGGAGCGAGCTTTAAACTTACATACGCAGCTTTGAAAAAACGCCTGTGTCTCACTTCATCTGAGCTTGCAATCCCCTGGGAGCACAAGGCGCGTTCGCCCCGGCGCTCCGGGCTCTCTGCCCTTGCTTGCTCTCTGCCTCCGCACGCAGCGCAACGCGGCTCCGTTTCGTAGCGCTCAGCTGACGCTCGCCGTCGGGTGTCTTTCTTAAAAAAATAATTCGAATTAGATTTCAATACTTTTATTTCTTTCCAGAGGAAAAGGATTCTGTATGTGCAGTTTCCCACAGAGATTGGAGGGGGAAAAAAGAATGCTCCATTTCTTCACCTTCATGCCCATGCTATCATCCTTATCAAATCTGCTGCATAGCCAGCACAAACTACGGTCTAAGGCCTAGAACCGCGTCCCCTGGATGCAGCCTTCTCCTTGGGTCATATGAAGCAGCCACCACAAGGCGGTGAGGAGCCACTCGCACCCCCTGTGCCTTCAGCCGGGCTTGGGGCTGCACGTAACAAACTGGGCTGTCGGCGCACGCCGGGCGGCCCCAGGGGAGCACCCATCAACACCACAACTCCCAGATCAACACCACAACTCTGCAGGAGCCACGTCTTTCCTCCACGGAAGTGTCCTTCAGCCTAGAACGAAGAAAGCCTTGGCGCAGCCCCTGGGAAGCACCCATCTGCTGTGGAAAAGCAAAGGGCGATGCCTTCTGAAGTAAACTCAGGGTATAAATTACGTTTTCCTCACGTATTTTGGAGGCTTCATTTCACTCAGAGCCTAATGACTCCAAGTTTACGTTGCCTAAGTCAATCCAGAAAGCATTTCCCTGGTAGGACCATGCAGCCCTTCAGGCTCTGCAGGGACTTGCTGTAAGAGCTTTCCAAATCAGTGTGATTTTCCAAACTGAATACGGATCATGGATCACAGAAGAAAATATACTTTTTTTGCTCTATCAGCATTACCAAAACTTTCCCTACTGAAAATTACTCTTTAGAAATTAAATAATTAGCATTCTGGATGGAAATAAAGAAAATATTTGAGCTCTGACTAGTGCAAACAATCCCCAGAGATTACTGTATTGCTATTTCAGTTCAATCCGTATCCTTTTCTACTGTGACTGTTCCTAGCAGCAGTTCAAGTCCTGACGTCCTCGTCCTTGGCAAGGTTAAGCCCCACAGTGCACAGGGAGAGCAGTGGGGAGCCGCTCTCCCAAGGAGGGCAGATTTTATGAAAAGAAGCCAAAGAAACACAAAACATTTGCAGGAGCCTGATTAAAAACAGAAGCAAGACGGTTAAAGCCCTCCGTAACATCAGATTATCCAATGAAAGCCACAGCTGGTACGGAAAGATGAGTAAAACCTCTTCTCCAGAGCCAAAAATAATAGCGAGTGACGTCAGGAGAAGCGTCACTATTCAGCACTGCCAAGCTGGCCCCTCCAGCCTTCCCGTGCACAACCGTGTGCTCCACTGTGCGCTGTGACAGGGCACGGGAGGCTGCGAGGCTCCATACCCTACCAGCAGGACCAGGAAACAACTTGCATTCCAGTAATATAAGATTCGCTTCATCTCTGTACGTGAGCCGAGAGGACATGTTATGCACACCGTTCCATCACTCACATCCCATTTTGGGCTATGTATGCTGTTTTAAACATCTTTTAAGCATCTCTACTCCCACGCAGCCTTTGCTTGCCCCAACTCCCTCGTTTCTCCAGGTAAAATCTTGGAGAATTTTGTCTCCAAGATCTCACAAGATCCAACTTTGGCCCCAGAGGTAACGGGAGCAGCACTGGTGCTCGCAGCCCTCCTTGTCTTTAGCCCTCTGCGTGAGAAGGGCAACATATGGGAGGAACAGAAGGATGATGAGCAGGAAACTCCCTACATAACCCTCTTTCCAAAGAAGTATAGGAGAAACAAACAAACAAATTAAAGCAGCAGATATTTCCAAGCAAAGGAATACCAGCATCACGTTAATGGTCCCAGTAAGCTGCTGCTCTCAGTGGCTCCTGAAAATCTGTTTCAGGTTCCTGTGCTGATGGAAATAAAGACTTCCAAGATTTTCCAGTAACACAACCGCTTCGGTGCAAAGCCATAGAGACAGCATATGGAGAACAACTATTTTTTTTCCAACAATATATTTGCAGATAACAGCATCAAGGGACTTTTTCCGCTGCATTAAAGGAACCAAAGAATTAAACTGAGATTAAGTATGTCAAAGAGTGACCATAAGCAGCAAACGTTAAGATGACTACGCAGTGGTAAATGGAATCTGTTACATCATTGTTTCATTGGAACAAAAAATTAATTAAAAATAATTAGAAAAATAATCATTAGGCCATAGAATTTCCTCTCAAAGTCTGCATTTTTAAATCACAGTTTTAGTCTAGAAAGGCAAACGTAATGAATCATTTACCTGAGATACTAATGCACTGCAGCAAAATCTTTTTAGCTGACATCATCCAGAGCTACTTTACATGAATGCCCCCTTACATTTATGTATTGTAATAATACTTTTTTTTCTGCCTTCTAAGAGAATGTTTGCAACATCAGTATTTTTCAGTCCGATTTATCAAGTTAGATTTGCCCTGGTTGATATATGCAGCTTAAGTGCAAAGATTTTCTCTGAAAACCTGTTGAAAGAGCCAAGAAAAACTTCCACAGATGCAGAACCCAGAGCTGGCCAGTGCCCAGCGCAGCAGCACTAAGGAGAGACATTCCCTGTCACACCAGGATGCTGAACCCTCCATAAGGCTTCCCTCGCCCCATACAGAAACCCCACAACCCAAGGAAGAGAGCAGAAGGAATGCAAAAAGAGAGCCCTGTACTGGTGTCATCAGGATGGGCATCTGTGCATTTGCACAGTCACTTATCCTCAGAATAATCCCATTTCATCTCCCTTCGAGATCCCTGCAAGGCAGGTAATTGCAATCAAGCTATTTTACACGTTCCCTTCACAGCAGACCATGGCCCGCTGGCGCAGAGCACTGCAGAGGATATGCTCCTTGCCACGGGCTCCTTCCCCTTCAGAATCCCATCTGCTCGAGCAGGCAGTCCTGTTACCTTTCGCCCCCATGCACTTGCAGGCTTCCTCTTCCTAATTCAGCTCTTGGTGCAACTCTGAATCTCCCAAATTCTCACTCAGCCCAAGAAACAACCGACGACTCCCCATGCATTTCCCAACACTCCACACAGCTCCAGGCTCCTCGATGCCAAAGAGGTTGCTGGAAAGCTGCCACCAGCACCTGTTTTCCTGAGAAAAGGAGCCGAGGTTCTGGAGCAGCCAGCTCAAGGGAGGAGCTGCTTTGGAAATCTCCAGTTAAACTTGCTGATTTGCAGACGAGCACAGAGGTCTGAAGCTGGGAATCAGCCTCTGTGTGGACCTAACCTCCTCCCACTCATGACACACACAGACCTAAAATACTGACTCGCTTCTGAGCAATTCAGCGTAGGA
This sequence comes from Crypturellus undulatus, assembly GCA_013389825.1. NCBI lineage: Eukaryota > Metazoa > Chordata > Aves > Tinamiformes > Tinamidae > Crypturellus > Crypturellus undulatus. The sequence goes on along the minus strand of VWPW01013578.1, from coordinate 23,563 downwards.
ATAACCATACTATTTACAGCATAAACAAGTGCAAAGAGTTGGTCCAATATCCCTGCAGATGCCAGGTGATGTAGATTAGCTTCTTTGCAATGAGGGCCTCATCCCCAGCTCTTGCCAGGTGGGATTTTGGAAAGATCCTTGTTGGTCTCTCTAAAGGAGCACGGCAGACCTGACCTTTCTGATAGCTGCTGGCAAGTTGCCTGGTGTAGTTTTAAATCAGCTCGTAGCTGTGACCTTAACTTTAGCAGAGAAACAGGAATTCCTCACTGTTGAATCACGGCAGCTCCTTCTGCGCTGGCAGCAGCATCCCAACACGGGACGTTTACAGCCAAGCACTTCATGTCCAGCTCTTGAGCAAATACCTACTTTTTGGAGGCATTTTGTTGACTGGGAGCAGCCAGGGCTCCGGAACAAGACCTGAAGTCCTCTTCTTTTCAAAGAGAACCTCTTCCTTTGGTGTGTGCCCAGGTCTCAGGAGCGGAGCGCAGCAGTGCAACAACCGCTGTGATGCCCGTGTGTGCCGCCTCTTCGCTAGCAGGATGCAAGAGTTTCATCCTGAGGACACTGTACCTCAAGATCCCTTGGATAACTTAACTTCTAAACAGTCTAACCTGTAGTAACGTAAGCTATTTTCTTTTCCAGTGTTTTCTAAGCCCTGTCTCCTCTTTTCAGTTGCCAAGCAGACTTCACCTTTTTTGGGGGGTGGCAGGAAGGGGCATAGATTTTAATCAAATGCTGGGTTTGGCTCAGAAATTCTGCTGCACCCTTATCCCTGGCATGCTTCTCACCTCTGCATTCTGAACAGTTTTCTCACTTGCAATAAACAGATGAAAGAGTGATGAACCACCATCGTGTATATTTTGTCTTTTGTGTCCTTCGTCCTTCACAGCCTATACTGAAAGGTGCAGGGACTCATTATAATTTCCAAAGTGCAAAGGGCAGTGACACTCAGGCTACAGTCTGCACAGAGCTAGCTGCTCCTGCAGTGCTGTCCTCTCTGCTTCTCATTGCTGAAACATGCTAGAATTACTTAAAAATCATGTGCAGTTCCTTTCGAACGCTGCTGTTTCACATAAACAATGACAATGAGGCATGTGATCAAGCAAGGCACAGATATCATCCCTATTAATATGTGTTTCTCGCTATGAGAAACTGCATGATACCATTTCTCAGGGCTCAAACCTAACTCACAACATTTCCTAATTTCTCATTATTCAGATGAAGATGTTTCAAGAGTTTGGAAAGATGCCAGGTACTATCTCAGACGTTAAGGAGTAAGGCAAATAAACCGTACTGGAAAAGCTGCCTCTGTGATTTGCTTAAGTAGCAATTTAAGTGAATAGGAAATCTGCTGCTCATTTGCGTTAACAGAATTGCAACCTAAAATTCCCATCAAAAATGCTGTATCACACATGTGGATTAGGAATTTCCCCAAACTCTACTTTCAGAAGAGCCTGCTGGACTAAGATGCAGAAGATCTCTTCTCAGGCTATGGCTTAAGTCATTTAATCTTCTTATGGTCATTTTCCTAGTCTACAAAACGAAGATGATAAAACTTACTTTCTTTTATAAAGTGCTTTGAACTTTGTGGATGAGAAGTGCTGCATTAAAAATAGTCCACTTTTTTGTCATTACTTTTGCTATTGACATAATATAAGCAAGAATACTTGAAGAAGTGATTTTTTTTTCAGTATGATATGCTTACACAAGTAAGCAGGGACACTATGAGAAAAGGCTCATACTCAAGCAGCACTGGCTTCCCAGGCATGTGAAATGACATGAGTTTGCAGGATACATGGGCTTTCATCCTCCTTGATACACGAGTGAAGCTAATTCTTTTTACACAGACTGAGCCAATTTGTATACACGGCACCTCTGCATCCCTGGAGCTCATTTTCTTACCAATTTCTGCTCACCGTGAAAGGCAGCCCAGTTTTTCATTCATAGTTACACTTCCATATAGCAAATAAGAAGCGGGGCCACACTTCATCATCCCTTTCATGCCTAAAGCCTCACTGAAATGCACGATATGCCAGTGCAATGGTTTCTATTTTTAATACCGTGTATTTCGTAATAAAAATATGAGCAGGAATCAGAGGTAGGTGACATTAGTTAAAAAAAAAAGGAGCACATGATCAAAGCTATAACAATAAACCACAAAAAATGTGGAAGAGTTAAAGGGGAAAATATCTTAATTTTGTTAAGAACACTTGTTTGTTAATCCATAGGGGGAAAAAAAGTCATTGATGTTAAAGACCTTTGTACTTTAGTAAAGTCTGGATTTCACTTTGCTAAAAGAGGTTTTCCTTGGTCCTGTAACACGTTCTATGGGAGGTTCTCAAGCTACCTCATACCACGTCCACAAAACATATCGCTTCCTTGCAAGGCAGGTGAGAAAATCAAGGACAGAGTAACTATTTCATTCTCCTAAAGCTGCAATCATCCATTTCACAGAGATAAAAGCATTATATTGGAATCCCAGAAGTGTGAGAGGAAGACAGAGGAGTGAAACCAACCTCGGTCTCTGAATCCTGGTGCAAGTCACGGACAATCCTCCTTCTTGCAGGGTGCCAGGAAACTCGTTTAAGGTTAATACATCAAATATAGCTGCCTACCACAGGTTGTAGAGGCCAAGATGTGCTGCTATGAGATGAGCTGTCATGGTAGGACGTCACCTTGCTACTTGTAGTGACACTGGACACTGTCATTAAGCGGTAAGGCAGCAGGGGCGGAATTGAGAACAAAATCCTATGACAATGTCAGAAATTGATTCCTTACAAAATACTGAATTTCTCCAACAAACCAGGGGTTAAAACCAAGGCTGCAACCCAACTGATGCTCTCATAATACGTACAGGCAATTCTAGGCTGAAATGAAGGGACGGGCCTATTTTGCTTGACAAGTGAAGCAAGCGCACGGAGAGGGAGGGAGTAAAATGCATTAACTACAGACTTACTGAGTCTGACAGTCAAATAAAAAACTGTTCAGAAGGCATTTCTCCTGCCATGTCACAAATTCATGGCAGGTAGCTGGAGAAAAGTCTTGGCACAGCGCCCCGTGCATGTCTGCATCACCAGCACACACCGGAGCCATCTCACTCCAAGGAAATAAGGACCTTCTCCTCGGAAACCTAACAAATGTGTTCCTGGTAACAGCTATATCCAAAGGCAGCCCTAACCAAGACTGAAGTCAATACACTAAATTCAATTAATCACTACACTCAAACCACAGAGCAATAAAAGAACCGGCTCAGGTCCAGAATAAAACCCCGGTTCACGTGGTGCTGCTGACATTCAGGGACGTTTGAAGGCTTTGCCGCTCACCAGGTTTTTGCCATACACGACGAGCAACATTCCTGCAAAATGTCCACGGGTGGGAAGGGGTGCTGCCACAGAGCCCAGGTCAGGATAAACAGGCGAGGAGGCCTCATGGGCAACCGAGCACACGCACGGGATGGGAAGGACAGGCTGGAAGCAGCCCTGAGCCCAGCAGCCCATGGGGATGGGGACAAGGAGTGACAGCGGCACACGAGGAAGCCTCAGGTGAGAGCTGAGCGAGAGCCCTCCAGTGTCAGCGGCGCTGAAGGCAGCAAGGGGATGAGGTGGAGCCTCTCCAGAAGAAGGCAAGACCAAGAGGGCTCCCAACCTGCCAGAGGCCAGCAGTGAAGCTCAGTGACAGCCCAAGGCCCCGCGCCAGCCCGGGCCTCACGGGAGGTGGACAAGCCTCCCCGTGGGGCCAGGCAGAAGAGCACACATCACCCAACCGCGCAGAAACATCCCCGGGCAACATCTCACCCCGATATGCTCGCAGAGCCCCATTGCCACAGGCAGACCTCAGCACTTGGCTCAGCTTTGTTTCCCCATATACTCTTGGTAGAACTTCTTTCCCCCGCAAGGAATATTATAATTCCAAGAGTCTGGAATACCTGTAAAAAAAAGTATTGCTGTGGCTGTTACCTCAGTCCAACAGGTCTTACAGGGAACTTTGCAAATGCCCTTAAAACTCAGAAATAACTTCTCACCAAGCCTGCCAACTTGCGGGTTTCATTTTTTCCTCTTACCAACCTGCCTGCCTGGCTCCTATTTCTGATTTTCTCCCTTTTGTTTTTCTTCATTATGGAATCCTAGGGGAAATTAGGCTAAACAAAGATGATTATATGAAAGTCATGAGCTAACGTATGTGAGATTTAGTTTATCCTCGGTGTCAGCAGAGTTAAATGCATCAGGGAGCAATCGGGTATATTGACACCCGAAACGTTTCTTCCTTGGAATTCACTTCTGTGGCAAATTTTCTGCTGGATACACTTTCAAGAGAGTAAGAATACTATAAACACAGTTATTCTCCAAAGGGTTATTGACAAGAAAAAAAAGAGTTATAAGTAGTATCGATTTGGGGTGAAGTGGGAGAATGGGACATCAATAAAGCTTAGTGAGATATAAAATAGCAGGAGTCACACAAGTCATGGCACGATTACTGAGGGCAGAACTCTGCTATCAGATAAGGAAGTGAGGAATGGGATCCAGAGGGTAAACAGCGAATACTGAACTGCTTTATAGGAATAATAAAAATATATATATATATTTTATTTTTTCACATGTGAGAGAGTTTTTATTTTAGCATATTGTCACTGCTGTTTTTCTAAAGCTTTTGAAACAAATTCTTTCCATCTCCAAAGTATTTTCATTAAATGTCATCAGAGCTCTTTTGAAATCTCCAAGAGAAGTATGATTATCCTTATTTAACAGATAATGAGAAGATATAAAGAGATTGCGGCTACACTTTCCAGCAGAATCGGTAGTGCTGTATGCGTCTTCTTCACGGCTATGCAAATCCATAAAACGAGAGTCCTGCAGAAGGAACATTATGCGAGGCCCCAGAACCACAACTGTGGCTGATGTCAGGAGCGGCTCTGAAATCCTTGAGCCTCTGGGTCACAGCTGGATCCAAAGGCTGAGCCTGCGCAGGAGCTGGTGGAAGTACCTCACATGACAGGGCACAAAATAGGAAGAATCCTCACTTGGAGTCTGTGCCCTCTTCTAACTACAAAGCCCAGTACTTCACGACTCCCGTGACTAAGGGTGACAGCAGCAGACACGTATATTCTACCACGTGAGAGACTGTACATTTCCCACTGCTTATAGGGTTTGCGACTTCCTGGTACAACCACACAGGAAAATAACAGCAATCATAACATGGAAATAGCGATTTCACTGGTTATCTCAATCAGGCACAGTTGTTCAGCACATTAGACTAGACCCTGGACAAAAAAAAAGCCTCTTGGAAGATCCTAGAAGGCTTTACAAATGCAATGGGATACAGAGTTAGTTACACCACCGAGGTGAAATGCAGTAACGTTAATAACGACCAACATCACAGAAGAATTTATGACAGGCTGGGATGAAAAACGCTACATTTGGGAGAGGCGCAACCCGCGCTTTGAAGCACCTCTCCCACTAATCAGCTAAATAAGCGCTGACAACCGAACCGCAGGATACGGGGGCTCCGGGGAGGGGAGCCCACGGAGCCTCCGCACTTTTATGAATGGAGCCAGAGGGAGGAAGGCAGAGCCGAGCGCTCCCGCAGCCGCGAGCACGACAGCCCGGCACGAAACGTCACTTATCCCCGAGAAACGCGACAGTTTAGAAGCTGGCTTGGCTGCAATCGTGCTTGCAGGCAGAGAATTTCTGTCCAATAAATAAATAAAATAGCATTATAATCCCCGAGAGAAAATCACGGCTGCACCGTATCGGGAGGAGGCTGGACGAGATGACCTCTCGAGGTCCTCTTCAGCCATATTCCTGTAATTCTGTGCTCAGTGACAGCAAACACTGGATCGCAGCTGCCTGGGTTTGGGTACTCAAGTGGGAGAATCTTGGCTTACGTCTTCGGCACGAGGAGCCCAGCCAGGTTCTCCATCGAACTCTGCCTCCCGTCAGCGATGCGCCTCGATCATAAAATGGCTCATTCCCCCCCAACGCGGCCCCGCAGAGCCCCGTGCCGGCGCGGAGATGGTTCGGCGCCGCTCACATCACCTCAGCTAAGTTCATTTTACAGCAAAGCAGTTCACTTGAGCACTTTTTGCAGCAATCCGAGCCTAATCACCAAATCGATTCCAAGCCACTTGGTAATTAAACGTACCTGGCTCAAAATACCTCATAGGCTCGATAATTTGAAACGATGGCATAAAAACGTAATTAAAAATGCCCTCTCCCTCCCCTCCAAAAAAAAGAAAAAAAGGCAGGTGAGGAGCGGAGGTGCCGGCCATCCCTCCACGGGGGTAGGGGCTGAAGGACGTTTCCGCTGCGGAGTCGCTCGGATCACCCGCGGCCCCGGATCACCCGCTCCCCTCCCGATACGTGCGGTGCCCAGGGGATGCCAGGGAGGACAACGCGGGGCTGGAGCGGGATGCGGGGGGAGGTTATCCCGGGAATAACGAGCGCCCGGCAGGGTGTTCCCCGCGCCGGGGTGGGGGGGGGGGGGGGGGGGGGGGGGGCGCCCCGC
>VWPW01013578.1:0-16606 GCA_013389825.1 Crypturellus undulatus | reverse complement strand
CCGCGCAAGCTGCGCGCCCGGCCCCGCGCCGGCAGCGGGCGCTGCGCGGAGCGCGCCGGGCCGCGGGGTGGCAATTTACGGGGGGGAAAAAAACGGGAGGAAAACGGGGACGAGCAAAGACGCGCCCGGCAAAACGGCCCTGCTGCCCAGAGCGGGTCCGTGCGCACCGGTGCGGGGGCTCCTCGGGCAGGCGCGTGGAGATAGCGGATCCTGGTGCTTCCGAATTGGGAATCGGTGTTGACACGGTGGGGCTGATGACAGATGAGGGGCTGCAGGGATTTTCAAGTGTCTCGTCTACCCTCTGCTGTTTCTTCCAGGTTGAAAGCTAAGGCTATTCAGGAGGATTTTAGGGCAAATCAGTACATCTTGTAGCAGCGCATGGTGAGAGGCTCTGCCTCCTTCCCTCCCCAAAGGGAATGGGGGAAGCGTGTCTGGGGACAGGGCTGCCCGCGGAGGAGCTCGCCCTTGGTGGCAGGTCCCACTGAATCCCTGTCCCTGCTCTTCGCTTGAGCACTGGCTCCCAAGCAGGTCGGAGCGCTGGCACGGCACCCGCGTGGCGGTTCCTCCTGTCTTTCCCGCGGAGCTGCCTCCATGTCCCCACGTCCCTGGTGCAGCTAACGCACCGCTTGCCGGCAGCAGGTCTCTGCCTTGCTCCTAGCACGGGCGTCCCCCTTAGGTTTGGGCTGTGTGTGGGGTGAGAGCTCGTCCTCGCCGGGAGGAACCAGCATGACTTTCTTTGCCTGTTTGCGGCCGGCTTGCGGGTACGCAGCGAATGACCACTCCTTTTTCAAGGAAATAACAGCAAACTCAGCAAAGAACTACATTTAGTCTTCACAGTGAGCCTCCCACAGGTAAAATACTGTGCCTATTCTTGACATTTCTGGAATTTATTTTTATTCTGCCGTACATGCTTGTTAGTAGAGCCTTATTTGGAGATCCTTACCAGGTGGAAGGCTAACTTGAATAAAAAGGCAGCTAAAAGCATCCGATCCAAAATACGGTCCCTTGCTGCGGGCCGAGTATCCAGTGTGGCCATATGGACTCTGCTGAGGACTAGGGAAGCTCATTAGAGCCTTCCCTGTTCATCTGAGGCTTTTGGCCACTCATTGCTGCAATGAATGCGGCGTCCTGCACTCTGCAGCTCTGCGTACGGCCAGGATGAGGAGAGAGACGTGGGGCTGCGCGTGAGCAGCGTGGCCAGAGCAGCCCCAAACACCGAGGAGCTGACACGGAGCAGCCCGTGCATGCTAGGTCAGTCCTGCCCCTCTTTTCTCCATAGAGCAGCAGGGAGAGGGCCCACCCAGGCCTGGGAAAAAACAGTTCCTTGGCCCAAAGGAGCTCAAACCCCATCTCCTTGCTTTGGGCAAGTTTAACCCATAGACACGGCAGCTACATCTAGTTAAGTGAATTAAACTGTTCTAGAACACCAGATCGCATTGCCCTTTTTCTTTTTTAATATTATCTTTTACTTCTCTCCTCTGAGATATTGCTTTTCTGTATTTTCCCAGTTCAAAAGCAGCCCGAAGGAATTGCCCTAGTGATGGGACTTTGGGGCAGGTGAGTTTCCTCTATTGAGGAGCTTGTAGTGGTGCCTGGAGCTGGGGAAAACGGGAAAATTTATTTATACTGGTGTTAGAGGGTGAAGAGATGTCGGAGCAGGGCAGGCTGCAACTGCGTGAGCACAGGAGTGGTTAGTCCCGGCGGGGAAAAACAGCTTCAATCAGAAGACTGCAATTAATTATTTCAAAATGTAGGATGTCCATGGCCAGCTCTGAGATTTGGCTGGCAGAGTATCACAGGAGGCTGTAAGTACATATTGTTGCAATACATCCTCCAGACCTCCTGGCCACAAACCAGCTTCCTTTTTCATCAGCCACAAGGAAGAAATATTGCTCCCCAGCCCCCCAGCCCACGTATATCATGCTGTTAAGGGCAATTCTGACTGTAAAAATAAGAAATATTATTCAACATCATCCACTTAAACACAGCCGGTGGTGAAGATACTTTTGATTGCCTTGTAAGGCACAAACTATTAAGGACAGAGGTTTAATAATGATCTTGTCATGTCTTATTGGCAGGTAGTAGCTAAAGATGCATGATATTTCTTGTGCTCTTAACAGGCTCAAGTTTTCAAACATTTTCATGCAACCATACGGTTCACTGCTGGTTTCAGCAGTTTAGTTTAGCCCTTCTATAAATCCGAAAGCAAGACTCCCTTCATATGGGGAGTGCGCTACATTTCTGCTTTAATTTAGAAATATTGATGAGCCAAGATTTCACTGTGTAAGGTGTGCATGGGCGACCAGGGGAGGCATTCCTTAGGAAACCATGCAAGAATGCACAGCTGCTTTTCAAAGAAAAGATTTATTTTCTAGGTCCTTTAAACTGTCTCGGTGCTAATAGTCACAAGTGACTGTGCTTGTCTCCACGTGTGCCAACCCCTACACCTCCTTTCTGGATATATCTGGGTTGGCAGTCTTGATCTCGTCCTTGATCTCAGCCCTAAAAAGACTCTCTTATCTTAGTCTTTCTGAAAGAGATCTCTGGCCATCTGTAATTGCTGGGATCACGGTTATTCCAGGCAGAGCACGGGAGGGAGCTTGCCTAGAAGAGGAGCTGGCCTCCCAAGTGCACTTCCAAGCACAGGTATCATGGGATGAGGAGAATTCATTGTGATAAATTCTGATAAACCTCTTGGAATTACAATGGCTCAAGGAAAGCAGCCCTCAAATAGCTGAGCCCCAATTCGACAAACGCTCTCAACATCCTAAGAAATTCAAATGAGAGTTGAGGCACTCAACTTCTTACAAAAACAGGTCCTTGGAAGAAGCTTTTCCTTTCCTAGACATAATCGTGTGAGGGCAAGAACACAGCAAGACCTATGAAAGGACAATTCTTTTCTGAGCTGTCAGCGCCAACTGACACAGAACCACATCTGGGACCAATACACAAACATTAACGACCAGTGATCAGTATAGTTTTACCAATTAGCTTGAATTACATTTTATTAGAAAAGATGGCACTATAGGGAAGGTGGAGAATGTACTTTTTTTTTCCTACTGACCTATGTACTTGATGGAAGAATTCTACTTTAAGAACATTTTGATGACAACTGGATCTAACAAATGTAACACTATGCTTTATTTTTATTTCCCTCATCAAAGTTTAGAAGAAATTACAGGAAAAAATGATGTCTGGCCAACTGGAGAGCAAACTGCCCTGCACCTCCTGGGGGGTCTGTGCTCCCCCTAAACACATCAGGATTTTTGTGCTTCTCTGCTTACAGCCAGATTTTACTTGTCACTACTCCTGTGGCTGTGTTTGGCCCTTGCTTCCATTAGACAATGATTTCTAGCAAAAGAATGTGAACAACATGCCCTTCCAGAGCAAACTCTGGAACCAAAGCAGTTTAAAGAGGTTCCGAACGCTTCGCTTTTCATCCCGCCAAATAAGAAGCAGATAGCACATACCAAATTCAATATGTGCTGTTCGACTTGCAGCACTACTGCCGACGTACATCGGGTGTTCATCACTCAAGAATAAGCTCACGATTAATTTTGAATGAACCACATAGAAAGTGGGAAATTGTGTGCTACCTTTTTTTCTCAGGTGAGGAAGCTCTACCTACTCCTTCGGGACACAAGAGAGGAGAAAGGAGGAGCTGGAGGGGAGCCTCCGTGAGCAGCTTGGAAGGGTGGAGGTGGGTCCAGGTATCAGCACATGTGTTTTGAAAGACATGAACAAGAAGATAGCTGCTGCTTAAGTGCCTTCCACAGCGAACACCTTTACATCCCTGAAAACAGATTCATAGAAAAATCTGAAATGTCACAATTTTATAGTGCCCTATAACGATTCTCCAAGTTATTGAGGCGCTTTGGATTGGGTCCTAAGCAAATGCCTAAGCCAGGCAAGTCCTAGATGTTGTTACACATGGTCAAATGTGACTCTGGTAAAAATTGTTATAGATGCATTTTATATATTCTGTATTTATGCATTTCTGTATTTCTTAGTAGCAGTATAGTGGCTTGTATTAACCTCATTTCATAGCAAAGCTATATAGATCTACAAAAGGAGAGTCACATCCTCGTTACAATAGAATCATTGTTCCTTCCTTCTGCATCTCTTCTGATGAATATATTAAAACACACAAATACAATTTTTAGAAAAATCTACCATGTTAAATAACGCCCATACAATGTCCATTAGTGCCGCAAGAAGAAAAAGAACAGAAAGAAAATCCTGAGAGACAGTTCTTGACAGTAGCAGACTTTGAAGAAACAGACATTTGGATATGAGCTGTGCTGATCTCTAATTTCCATGTTTATCATTTTTTACTTTTTTTTTTATTTAGCCACAAAAATAACTTAATTGAGCTAGAGCCACATTACCACTATATCATGCCAGCTTTACCAGCTGTGCGTTTGGCTCTCAGTATAGGCAACCGTTCAGGCTCATTCAGACTTCTCCCTCCATTTGATCCTTTTTCTTTTCAGCGCTACCTTTTTTGCAGATGCGTATCTGTCAGTGGGAACGGGGCAAGGTCCCAGGATCCCAGCAAACTCCTGTCTGCTTGGGAACCAGAGACATCGGAGAGAAAAAGAAAGAGTCTGTCCCAAAGAGCCTGCAGTCTCCTTCGAGCTCCAAAGATCTTCCGTGATGGAAAGCAGCTTTAAGTAATTGGTTTTGGAGGAAAGAGAGGCTGGGAAATGTGCAGCGGCTCCTGTGCTGCAGACTGCAGGACCTCTCTTCCCAAGGACTTCACTGAAAGCAGAAGCCGGTCCTCTTCCAACGGGACAGCAAAACAGTTTTAGCTGTGCCTAGGTCATCGGTCCATCGACAGAAGATCAAGGATAGTGATTTCCAAAGTCCTAGAGCACATTTAAGCCTGTTGGATCTGCTTCCCTGCTCTTTGATTTCACTCAGAGCTGAAGCCATGTAAGGGCACAGACCTCAGGCAGTTACAACACTGAGAATTATTCTACCACGGTTCGGTGTAATTTGCCGTGTCTCATGGTGCCTGAATACAGGAAGCCCATGAATGCAAATGGAAAGAATAATTTCATTAAATTATTTTTATAACTGCATAATTTTACTAATTAAAGCCTTTACTTATACCAATTCAGCAGTGGGCAGAATATTTTACTAATGCACTGTGCTTATTAAAATTTTAAGGTCGGCTAGTAAATTTGCGGGTGGTGTAAAACATCGTTAATAAGCTTTGAGGAGAAAAATAGGGAAATATCATTTTGATTAATGCAAATATATTTATGGGAAAGGTACCCCCCCAATCAGTTTGGTGGGAACAGGCAGTCTTTTTTACATGTCCTTGCCATTTTGCTGTGTTTCAAATGTTTCTGAGACACAGGTGTTTCTAGGCAACATTTACTGTACTCCCCAAGGAAAAATATCAGCATAGAAAAAGCCTGACTAAAAGCAACCTGCCCTAAGCGGAGCAGAGCTGGGCTGAATTAGCCAAATGTCTCAACCTTCCGCAATTCGGGCCCTAGGAAATATTCTTATTGATTTCTCTGGGCTTCGGGTCAGGCTTTTAGGATATGATCTGCAAAAAGGGTGAGAAACCTGAACTGAGCAAAGCCCAAAGGAAGACTGTGAAAAGACTGTGAAAAGCAAATGCTATAAAGCATGTGCATTACAAGAAAACTCCGAATGCTGAATCTTTTTCTCTGGAGATTGTAAATTTTATAGATATTTTATGCAAAAAAATAGTACATCAGCTTAATTTCCCTTTCATATTTCATTAGCAAGGCAGTTAGGTGCTACAGTTTGATCCAGGAAGGAACATGACCCTCTTTTCATTGCCTCCTCTCTGTTTCTCTGCCAGCGAGCTCCTATTTCTCCGCTTTTTACAAGATTGTTAAATTACTAGTCAGAAGAACAAACCTTTCAAAAGATTTAGTGGTTTTACTTCGTGGATTATATACGATCGTGATTTAACGCTAACACACTGCAGTGCTGACGGGGGCAGTTTCATTCATAACAATTTACGGGCTCCTCGGAAGCTGTCGGGGACGGTAATTAACTGACACGGAGCTCTCTAAGGAGGGGGACTAATGATGTCTGGGTTGTGTCCATGTCTCTTAAACCTGCTCCTATCCCTGCCATCCCGTCTCTCCCACGTCCTCCCTGTGGAGCCCATGAAGACCAGGGAATCCATGGGGAATTGCCTTTGGCCTCACGGTGACAGGATGGGACTTGAAATCTTCTCTCTGCTCTCAAATTTATTTTTCTGAATGCTAATTATAACTTAATTATATATAAATTATATATAAAGGATAATATAAACCAAAAGATATGGTTTAATGCTGGTTTTACACTAGAGAAAATCAGACTTACAGAGAGGTTCCTGGTTGCTTTGGTATCAGGAAGATCAGCAACAAACCACTTGGCTTTTCTCCAGCTCTAAAGCTACTCAAGCCACTGCTTGACCAGAATTAAAGCAAAATTTGTGCTAATTGAAGCTTTGAGTTGCTGCTGAGGAAAATGCTAGAAGGGCTTTGAGCTTTTTTCCTTCACGCATCAAAGTAGAGGCCAAATGCAGTGGAAGCACAATAAAAGTCGCTGTTGTATAGCTGAAAATACGGATCTATGGACAGCGTTGAATCAGCTCAAAAGCAAGCTTCATCCATTTAGCTCTCTCTTCTCTGCAAGTGCCACTTTCTAGAGCCATGGAGGTGCAGCAGCTCAGCTGCACCTTCCCGTCACACACTTGATTCCTGTTTCCTGGTCTCAGGTGCATCTCTGGTGCATCGTTCCACTGCCTCCGGTAGCGTTTCCTCCGCAAACGCCGGTGAAAGGAGTGAGAACAGGCCTGTTCACGCAGATCCTCCACGGCCATGTCCGTGCTGCCACATCTCGGTTGGCGCCAGGTGGAGCTTGTTTCGGTACCAATTGCTAAAATGGGAAATAGGAGTTAATTACACAGTACTGGTGGGGGGAAAGTGGGAAGCAGATGATCTCGCACAACGGGATATCGCTACCAGCAGCCCCAGGAAACAGAGCTGGAGGGAAGCCCAGGAGATCTACTCAGTTTTACCACCTAAAGATTGGATCATGGATATGTACATGATTTCTGACAGGAAAACAAATCAGCACCATTCACTGTGTATGCAGAAAACAGATTATTCCCATCATCTTTGCCAGCGCTCCCTAACTAACTGAAGATGCCCACGATATCTTACCTTAATCTTCTCTGGACTATCAACCCCTTCTTTGAGTACTTTCTGATATGTCAGTTTTTCCCAGATCTTTGATCATTGCACGTGCCCTCTTCTGAACTCTCGCCAGCTGGTTTAGATGTGTTTGATCTACAGAGCACGAGGCTGAACACGGCCAGGAAACCGCGCTGTGCTCGGCGAGGGCAGCGCGCCGAGGGAGGCAGCGCTGCCCGAGGCACCTCTGGAAGGCAGCACCGCGGCTCTTGTGATCGCAGTGGCTCCGTTGTCAGCCTTGCAATACCCCTCACCCCGCTGGTAACTGTTACCTTGCATTTACACCCGTCCTAATCATTCTGGAGTCATGGTAAGTTCTAATTTCTTGGTTTTCTGATGCAATTTTGATAGGTAATTCTACAGGAAAAAGAGTTACTGCTCAAGAAGAGAATCTGATTAATGTCCTGGAAGCATCACTCTTCTTCTGTCCTAATTCTGTTGTCTACTCTAGCCCTGATCTCCCTGGAAAGCCGCCTGTTAGTTTGCTGTATCAGGGAGACAGCAGTCTGACATCGGGTTTACTCCTCACTCTCAAGCCTGTCGACTCATACGTGAAGCTTGAGATAAATCTCAAAACGTGCGTTAATCTCCCAGGCAAACGAACATACTCATTGGTGGAATAATAAGTACCTACTGAAAGCTCAGCAGACTCTGGAGCTTCATTTGTGTCTGGCTTGGGGTTCAAGCGCTGGAGACTCAGTTGTTCCCTACCACGTAGTCTAACACATCCATTGAGAGAGAGTAGCCAGCAAGCTCCTGATTTCTCCTCCTCACTTTTCCCACCATTTGAAATACATAACACAAACAAACAACTCAAACCATAAGCAAAACACAGATGCAGTTCTACAGTGAACTTAAATAAAAATTGTTTGAAATGTTACAAGCTGTCATATCCTGCAGCAATACAATGCCTAAACCAGAACACCCATAAAAAAAGAAATCATAACTCACATCTAAGTGTAAAAATAAGCTGTTATACATGTGCAGTTCACTAACGCTTATTCAAATAACCTCTTCTGAAAACTGCCCCACGTTCTGCTGTGTATCCCAATGCAAACATTAAAAAGGTTACTTCATACATCTCTCAACAAGTTCATCTAGATGGGCTTTTAGAGAACAAGGTATTTTCTAGACATCTCAGAGAGAATACTGTAATTTAAAGTTGCATGGGATTATTAGCCATTTTGGAAGCCCCAGCTTTTCCCTGCTTCACTGGTCGATTGCTGAATCTTGGTGTCCTCCTTGACAGGACCCCAGATTGCGCCAGTGCAGGAGCCTGGGCTCTGGCAGTGGTAGCAGGGTGCTGCTAGGAGCACACTTGCTGCCTGGGTCAATACGTTTCTCTGCCTTGTAGCAGGGAACCTGCACAGCTGCCTGCTCAGACCATTTATTTCTTCTCAAAATATGTATGACTTGAGTTTTACGGTGCAGAACAAATGTTTTGCGTGAGAGCAAACGAGCAATGCCACAGTGGTCTAGCTAACTGAGCTTGTTTTTATAACAAGAAAGTTTGTCACAAGCATCTAAATACAAAGATAGCTGGATGAGATAGCATGTTATTTTTTCCATATCTTTGTGAAATAAAAGAGTGGTTCAATTGACAATGTATTTTACTTTATAGTGAGCTTTAGCTTTCCTTAGCTGCATCCCTAAGTGGTGCTCAGCTCAGCCCAACCAGCCCTGCTAAGTCATAACGACTGGGAAGTTGAGCAGACAGCAACCTAATCATCCACTGGCCCTCACCACACATCAGGTTTCCTGGAGCAAAACTCGATGGCTACAACTAAATGAGCATGGAAAACTTTTCCATCCAGATCCCTCTAGGTCGCTGCTGCTCTGGGGAGCAAATAATGGTCTGGAGTTCACGGCTCTTCCTGCCTCCAGCAGTTTCAAAGCAACTGGATATAATCTGAACAGGTATCTGTTCTATATCATGGCACTGTGGAATTTACATCTGCTTAATCAGAAAGGATTGGGTCTGGGAACAGAGTCAAGCAAAAGCAGCATATCAGCATCAGCATTTAAACCTGGTGGCTTCATGAAACACAGCACAGAAGAGTGATTTTAACTTGAGATGACCCACTTCTACCACATCAGATTCCTCTCTGTTTATCCTTAGCTAGTTGGTCAGCTTCTCTTGAATGTCCTGGGACAAAGTAGTCCAGAGGAGAGATCTGGAGACGAATTGATCTACACGGAAGGATCGTCCAAGCATCTTGAAGTGGCGTGCAAGGATGTGCCAGCATATTTGAGGGAAAAGCAGATAAAACACTTTTCAAGGGTGAAGCCAATTAGAAAAAAAATCCAACTTCAGAAACAGGAACAAGCTCCAGCCACCTCTGCAGTTTCCAAGATCTCCATGATGTCTGGCATGGCACATATTGCTAAATCTAGTTCCTAAAGGTCAGTGACCATTAATTAAAATTTCTCTGTATACCCATCCTTTGAAGCATGTCTCCCCAATTTGCCATCTACAAGGTTAACCGAGGACAGATTTGCAGCCCATACTTGAACATTCACACCCAAAGATGAATCTCAATCTACTCAGATCTGACTTCTGGTATGGTTTGAAGAGAAAGGACTCTATAAAAGTCCAGGTTCAGTGTCAGGCATTTTATAGGAACTGCTGCTAATGCTGAAGACTCTGATATTAAAGAGCAGACAGCACCAGGCACACAAACTATCCTCAAGGGAACAAGAATAGAAAACAAGAGGTGTCTCTATGGCCAGATATGCAGAGCAAGAAACTGAGTCTCCTGGGTGGACACATTCATAGGCCCTCTGGACAAGCAGACAGCTTCAATATTTCCTATGGTCCTTCCTTATAGGTTGCTGAGACTCAGGCTTAAAATTCTGGTACGAGCAATAAGACGAGCAAGTTTCAGCTTCTCTTTTAATATCAAAGGGAGCAGGATTAGCAAAGGCTTCCTCAAACAATGAGCTGTGGTATTTTCCCCATGACTCTTTGAGTGTTTTGGTGGCACATTCACAACGATGACACCAGAAACACGTAACCTCTGTGCAGTGTATATTAGGACATCTAATCCAAACACATTTGCTGGCCTCAGCTATCTCTTTTTCAAAGGGACCTCAGCTTCAATATATCTCTCAGCATTAAATAACTGGTGTTTGCTTGGTGTTTATAAAAGTCTCAGTTATCTACTACAATAGCCTGGTACTGGTCAGCACTTCAATCTAGTTTTGTCAGGAAGAGCATCCCGTGATGGAGAACCTCTCACCTTACCAGCAAAGGACAGCAGCCTCTACACAGGGCTGAAGGGCTCCAAGTAACCAGCCAGGTTGGGAATCATTTAAAGAGATTAGAACTAATTAGTTCAAGGTAAACCAAGAAGGGATCCGTTTAGCTAGAGTACCGAAAGCCAATTAATCCTAGAGCACAGCTAAATGGCCTTATGAAGCTAAGACAGGATGGCACCTGAGAGCACTTCCAGCATTCCAGCCTTAATCATTAAACCAATGACTTCAGCCTACCCTTGCCCAGAGAACATAGCTCTGAGGGTGGTGCAGGAGTTTGGGAGGGCTTCGGCGGATTGTTTTTTTGAGAAATAATTTCTGCAAAGCCTTGCTAGATGCGGGCTTTACTGGGGGATAAAGTGCATCACCATGAAGCAGGATTTTGAGAGAACTGTTGTCAGTAGCAGGCTGATTTCCCTGCAGAGTCAAGTTGTCCTCTCTGCAGATGGGGCTTCTTCTCGACCATCCAGACGCCTTGGGATCGGCATCAGTCCAGCCCTCTTGACAGCTGCCACCTTCTTCCCTGACAGCAAGAACCTGTCACACACAGAGCTGAAAAACTGGTGCTTTTTCTTCCCATGGGTTGCACATGGAAAACATCTGAGACCTCTGCTTGTGGTCTCAGACCGTATCTGAAGCATTAAGAAATGTGTTTCTGGACGTTCAGAGTGGTTATATCTGATAGTTTACATAACATTCATGTGAAAATGGAAGGCAGGCAAAGCCAAGGCTATGAGCAAGAAATGCCCATCTGTGGGCTGGTGCGTGGCTGTCTCCATCACTGCTAGTGCTTGACTCCAGCTGGACCTGTGCAGGCCTTGCTGCTGTGCATGAAAATTGACAGAAATCCTCAAAATTCAAGCATTGGTATGAATTCCCTTCCGCGATGCAAACGCTGGGGAATAGGACAGATAGAGCAGGAGATGATGTTTGACTAAACGTGTATCAGTTATGTCCAAGGCGAAAAAACAGGCGCAGAAGAGGCGGTATGTAATTTCAGAAGGGGTGAAATGGCATCATGCGAGCACATCGGCTCAGCCACTTAGAGCCTCGCCGTAAATACTCGGTGGAAGTTGCCGGGCCAGAAGCCGATGCTCTGCCTGAATGTGAATTGCATCCCTGGGTGCGTAGGGAATTGGGTGTTGTATAATTCATGAGATAGCCACACGGGGTCACACCAAAGGCTCGCGTAGCTCAGCATCCTCTCTGCGAGTGTAAACAGTGCAAGATGCGGAGGGAAAGCAGTAGGAAACAGGGCAAGCGTAGCCCTGCATCCTCCGTATACCAACAGCCACAATCTCAGGGATTGCTGGAGGGGCTTAATGGCCCATGAGAGATATTTCTTCCACCGCTCGGCCTAATTGCTTCCTCAGCCCAGGTTTACTTGAGGTATCCAAAGCATCCCGTGGGCAAGGAGTTGCATGGTTTAATTATGTATGTGTGCAGATGTTCGGCCTTTCATTTGCTGTGATTAATAATATTCGGTGATGTCCACTAATTGCTGTGCTATAAGAAGGAGTGAATAATCCTTCCTTGCTCCCCTTTGCAATTTTCACTTGCTCTCGTGCATTGCTCTATATCATTTGGAGAAAATTAAATCATAAATTGACTCGTCTCAAATATTAAGGTGAAAAGAGATCGCATGCATTTGTTAACTCCCAGCCATATCCTTACAGCTTGTTCTGAATTCCAGGTGCAAGCAATGATCTCTGTTCAGTGCTCAGACTTTGAATACAAATTACAGCGTGAACCCGCCTCCACCGTTATTACCCATTGTGCTCCTGGGATTTAGAAACTCTTTGTATCTTGTTTGGTTACTGTGGCCGTTCCCGAAGTCTGCTATTTCTAAATTTTGTAAGAGATCTGAAAATATAAGGCTGTTCTTTGGATTCATTTCAAAGGTATATGGCAATTCAATGAAAATCTGTCAACGTTCAGATATGGGGGAGGGAGGTGTTAGCAGGCTCACAATGTGAACACAGCAACAGCAATAAGAAAGAAAAAATAAATACAACAAAATATATACAACAAATACAACTATCTATATATATATAAAAAATTCTCATGTCCCCCCATCCTCATTTTCACCTTGTCTCCACAAGGAACCTTTTGGAAAATGCTACTGCAAAGGTCGTCTTTCGCTGCAACTGCTCCAACCCTTCCCTGGTTTCTCCATTTCTTGCTTGACCAAAGTCTCTTCCATATTTCTAGTCTCATTTAACCCCTCTCCTGATAATGCCCCAGATCTATGTCCCCTTGCCCTGGCCAACAGTCATCCTTCTTTCTTGAAAGGAAAGCCTGGCTTATACATCAACTCTCCAGCCTCGTGCCAGAGACGAGCTCTTGCTCTTTGCTTTCCAAGTTCCCCTCCACACCGGCTGCCTCCATGGGATCCCGTCTCCCCGCTGCAGTGACCCAGGACTGCAAACAACTCCCTGTGCCCTAGTGGCACACCCGGAGCATCCCCGGGCTCGGCAGCGGAAAAGGAGCTGGCGCTGCTCCCTGGAGCTGGGCATTTGTAAGCTCTCCTTTGAAATGCCATTTTTGCAGACAGAACATGGCAAACAGAGCGTTGAGTTGAGTCATTCTGCACAAACTGAATGAAATTTTCCTGATGCGGCTCTGTGCAATCAATAAGGGCTGCAGCATCCAAGGAGGGAGGCGTGTGAGCCCTTTTCTCCCGGGCAGCAGCGTTCCCAGCCCCGCTATGAGTGTAGCCTCCCCTTTTCCTTCGCAAACACAGCCCCAGGCTCAGAGTACCTGCTCATATCCAAAGTTGCTAATGAAATGCTCGTGCACTTGGCTCCAGCCCGGGTTTTTTTTTAAGCCTCTCCAAGCATGTGACTGCCAACACCACAGCAAGCACCTAACAAGCTGCGCCGGCTCTGTCCTCATTAGCCCAAACAAGAGCGGAGAAGCGGCAGATGCCTGCAGAGAGGGCCCTTCCCAGCGACACCGGCTTAGTTTGAGCTTGGATGAGGACGCCTTGGCCTGGCAGCCAGCCCTGTGCGCTGATGGGCACCGTGGGGCAGCAGCACGCGAGCCCTCAGGCACCTTGCGTTACGTATTGCTGCAGTGTCCTTACACATACAGTTTTGGAACGCCCCAAAAAGCCAGGGGCAGTTGGACCAGAAGTTCTAGGTCAAGCCTATACCGAACAACGTAGTTATTTAAAATCCCGGTTCAGCTTGTGTTGGGGAGCACGTTCACTGAAGGTATCTCTACAGTTCCCGTGACCATCGTGTCCCTCCAGTAGCCATTTGTGTCTCACTCTACCCACCTCTGAGCAGCCAATAGGTCTCCCTTGAATTACACTGCCAGAGTCAAATCCAATGAGGTTTAGGAACATGTTTCTGCCTAAATCTAGCCAAAACTACCTCTCTTTATCACAAGAAAATCCAAATAGTGCCCAGATACAAGCCACAAGACTGAAACAGCTTCTACTTTTTTGGAGGTAGCCGAGAATGGTTAGGCAAAAAAAAAAAAAAATTCAACTGCTAAAGGAAAAGAGGACCTGAAAATGAAGTGTCCCAGAGAGAATGATGAGCAAGCGCCTCAGCAGAGCTGCAGAGAGGATTTATGGTCCCTCTGTGAAGTGGTTGATTAAAACCTTATGGTTTAAATTAGTCCGCAGGTGAAGGCATAGCTTTGGTTCAGTCCTTCTGCACAGGACACAAAGCGCCCATGCGGACCCAGTAGTTCCTTGACACGCTCTGTAAAACAGCCAGTTGGCAAATGTCCCTAAACACGCATTTAGCAAATAGAGAGGGAGGCGTCGGAGCCGAGGGCTGAGCATCTCTGTTTCAGGCTGCGGGATGACCAGAGCACGAGNAGCCAGTTGGCAAATGTCCCTAAACACCCATTTAGCAAATAGAGAGGGAGGCGTCGGAGCCGAGGGTATCTCTCTGTTTCAGGCTGCGGGATGACCGGAGCACGAGACAGAGCAGTTCTTAGCACTGTTTCAGTGCGGGGCTGTTCAGGTCTCTGAAGGACTTATATCAGGGTGATTCACATGTAGGGAGTTTATCAATTTACTAAGAGAACTGCATAACTTCCAAGGCTTTGATAAGAGCAGATTACCTTGAAAATGGTTCCTTACAACACAGCGGTAAAAGTAGTCACTGTTATAGTCTGTGGGCTTAGTCAGCCATGCAACGTCTCTGTGTATCTTAACTAAGATAATACATGGAGGTGAAATGAGGAAAATGTGAAGTAGCCTTGCCTGGAGAAAGCCAGTCTTACTGAAATAATTTTTTTTTTTTTGGCCAATATTACCTTGGACATGGTGTATATCTCTATTATGTCTGTGTAAGGCCTAAAGTTTTCATACTTGGTCTAGGCAATAAAGAGAGCAATTTAATACTGATAGTAAATGACCAGCTTCGCTCTTGTAGGACGTCTTTGCTCTCCTCAGCTCTTACACGTGCCATGTTCACATTAATCATAACCACCTTCTTTCTGGGGGGTTGCTGAGACCTATTTCCTTTGACTGGAGACTCGAGTCCGTCATTCACCTCTGTTACTGCCAGCCTTAAATTTGGAACATACTTTTCCAGAACATCTGATGTCGGTTGCCAGTTAGACCATTGGTCTCGCTTATCTTAAGCAGATGTAGATTTTACTAGGGGGAAAACAACAACAACAAAAACACCATAAACAGCTGCTGAGAGAGGAAATCTCTTATACCGCAAATGGTAAAATATTGATAGTTGGACAACAAGTTGCACGCTTATAGAGTGAAAATACTGCTGAGAAGACACAAATCCTTAACAATCTGAGGCCCCTGCACTTCTCCTTCATGACTAGTATGTATCTGGAGCCCCCCTTGGTTGGAAGAAAACCATCCGCTCACCTTGGCACCTTGTGCAGGGGCTCTCACGGGTTGCTCCTCTCCTGCCCCAGGAACACGAGCTTCTGTCACACACCTCCCTCTCATCCCTGCGCCCAGAAGCTGCCAAAAAAAACAGAGTGTGAATTCTCCTGCACACCTAATAGCTCCAGGTTCCTCCCCTAAGCATCACTCCACAGTACTTACTGCACTTCCATTTCCTCCTCTTTCCTGATTTGAAATACATGACCCGAGCGTGTTCTCTTTGAAGATTTAGCTAGTGGCTTCAACAAGAGCAGCACCAGGCTCATCGCTATTCTCTCCTTTGGAGAACCCTGCTATTTAGGAACCACCATGACTGGTTGTGGCTTAGTGACATACCACGACAATAAAAAAGGTGGCACTGTGGGTGTGCGGGAAATGCTTGTAACGCTCATGCCCTTTTCCTCTTCCCCAGCGCGGGTGCCTGTGAGCAGCAAGGGCACAGGAGTCCACAGACCTCTCCACACGGCTGGGAGGATCCATGGAGAGAATATTCAACCAGGCAGCTCCAAGGTAAAAATTCCTGCCCAGCTGGTAGCATGCTAGGGCCACAGGGAATCTTTTAGTGTCCCAGGAGCGTTCCCATTCCCGCATAGTTGCATCCTGCAGAAAAGTTGTCTGCTTTTCCCTACACGGGGAATCTTCCTTGGTGGACTTTCAGGAGGCAAGGCGGGTATAAATGGGCTCACGAAGTCCCCCTTCTTTCCCCATGCTGGGGAGCATGTACTGGTCTACAAGCACACGCAGCATTATCCATAAATTGACGTATTCAACCCTGGCAAAAATAATCCAAAAGTGAGGAGTCGACTAGAGCTGGTTATCAGGATGCGATATGATTAATTTAGAATTACTTATTTAGTGAAATTGTAATGATCGGTGTTACATTATCTCTCCAGATGACAGGGCTATTAGTTTGAGGCTGCCTGAGGCCATGAGGTAGGGAAGAGCAGCAGTTAAATAGCAGCCATGTAGATGCCACATGTAACATATTAATTGCCTCCCCCTATTCTCTCTCCACTCTGCCCCTGGCCCCCCTCAGTCTCTTGCTTGTATTAAAAAGCTTGTGGCAATCAAAGGCCACTCACTTATTCCCAACTGTGACCAATACTAATCGGAATTTAATTTCAGCTGCTGCACCGCAGTGTGAAACACAAGCACTTTCTCCAAACACCTCTCCTTTTCTCTCTCCCAGCCTCCCTGATTTCATTAATGCCACCAAACTGAATTTTTCTTGTGCTGTTCAGGTCAGTTA
>VWPW01013575.1:0-45021 GCA_013389825.1 Crypturellus undulatus | reverse complement strand
ACAGCCATGCCCCTTATCCTTTCTTTGGCTGCTGCAGACAGGGACAGGAACACAAACAGATCACCATATTCTCCCTCCTCAGTCAGCCAGCCAGAGCTTTCTCAAGCTTTCCACAAAGTCATCAAACTAAGGCTGCGGAACATGTGTAGCACCAGCCTGCTCCTGTAATGGTCTGACCGTAGCTGTAAGATCTCCCACAGCTATGAGCAAGGGCAGTTCCTCTCCGTGAGACACTTACCACAAGGCACAGTTTTTGATTCCGAGGCCCATCATCCAGTCCTTTAGGTTCGCAGGGTCTTTTTTGAGCGTCCCTTTCTGGGCTTCCCCTCCAGCCCCATGCCCACATTCCCCTGATGCTGACATTTTGTTCTGGTTTCCTCTTTTTGCGGGCAGTGCTGCGTGTGCCTGCCAGTGCCATGCTGAGATTGGGCTCTCCCCCAACAGCCCTGCATGGTCATCCTGCCAATATGGGCTCTGCCTGGCACTTGCCTTTGGTTGATCAGGGGCCCTTGGTGGCCTCCCAGGACAGAGTGTTCTATATATTATATATCTACACTTTTGGATATTGTGGTGTGCAAGAATGTAATCCATGAACAGAAAAAGACAGAATTTTGCAATAAATAACTGTCGAAATAGAAACAGAGAGTACAAGTTCTGCAACAAACCGTTTGCAAAGTGGTTGGAAAAAGGAAGTTTGAAGGGTGCATGCTCACTAGCAGAAAGGTGAAAAGTTCATCGAGGAAGAAGAGGAGCCTCCAACCAAAAAGACAACCAGAGGGCTTGGGAGACCCCTAGCAACAAGGAAGGACATGCACAGAAAGAGGTATGATGAAACAAGGAACTTTCAAGAAGCGGATCGAGAAGCGGAACTAAGAAGGAATAAAAAGGCGTTCTCGCGGGCTACAAGGCACACGTCGTTGGTGGAGCGGAGACTGGCCGCCCAGCGCTGCTTGCTTGTTATTTACAATAAAGCATACTGGCAAATCAATTGGCTCAGAGGATTTTTCCATTTATAATATGTATATATATATATATATTTATATATATGTGTATATATATGCCTATAATATATATAGTGTGTATATATATATTTTTTTCAGATTGCCCTCAAAAGAATTAAACATTATTGTATTGCAGAGTTTTATACAGTTAGCACTAAGCAAATGTCTATAGGTCTGAGACTTGTTGCCATGAGTCTATACTTAATTTGAATGAAATTATGAGGAGCAGTTTTATTTTGTTTTAATCTGTTCTCAATAGAAAATAGTGGTTTTACAGAAAAAGCTTATACTAATGTGAGTTTAGTTGAGCACTTGGCAAGAAACATTTAATATTGTTCTGCATTTTTCTTAGTTTAATTAGCATTTCACAGCTAGCTTTTATTGCATCAGTTTTAAATTCAGCAAAGTAACTGTCACCTTGTAATAGTGAACATGCACTTCCTTCTATTAAGTATTTCTCCCCATGCATACATTTGAACTGGGACATGCCTTGGAACTGAAACTTCCTTACATGGTCTGTCTGACCTACCTGCACCAGCATAGTGATAACACAAGGAACAACAGTGAGTAATCAGTAACTGAATTTGTTTAAGAAGTGTGGATTCAGTTGAAGAAACATGTAGGGAAAATAATGCAATTCTCTCTTCATTGCCTTCAGTCCATCATCTTTGCAGAATAGATTCCAAATGTGAACACTGTCAGCTGCTGAATTCCTGCCAGCTGGAGCCTACCAGAAGACAATATTTGCAAAGTGTAAAAAGAAACCAATGAAAGGCAGTCCAGACTTCACGGGAAAGAAAAAAAAAAAAAAAGTACTTCAGACATGGATATGGTATTGCAAAGTCTTTTTTTGAGCTAAGCCAAATATGCCTTTGAAAATGATGTGTAGCTGTGAAAACGATTCATAGGTCACAAAGACTTTCTTGTTGGAATGAGTTTTGAAAAGAGCCTAGTGCAATTCATTAGCCTCGTGTTACATTTAAGCTGTCACAAATCTTTCCATTAAGTAGGAAATTAGTTTACCCACTGGTGAACCAGAGAGATGAAACTTAGGAATTGTATAACTAGAAGTTGGACTCTGCAGAAAAACTGACAGAATTGCTTGATAAGGTAGATGAACTTCTCTGGGGATTTGTAAATCCTTCATTCAGTACATGCCCCTGAGCAGGAGCAGATGCACTGTTCTGACATGAAACAAGATTTCAAATGTTCAATGCCTGAATGAGAGATCAGGCCTCAGAACACTGCAAGCCCAATGAAGCTCCATCACTAAGCATCTGCCCTACAAAATACTTCGACATTTGCCAAGACTACATGCATAAAGATATTTATATATATATTTTCCCCAAAGTTTGATTTGATGTACTGGAGGACCACCCAAACAAAACAAAACAAAACAAAACAAACAAAAAAATCACATTAGGCTTTCTGAAAAATAAACCACCACGTAGTGGAAAGATCAAAAAAGAATTCTCCTTAAATGTCAACTTTGTAATATAATTAATACACCATGCTAAGTATTAAATGCGTGAACAACATGTTCACAACGCTGGTTTTCAGTGAAAATTGCAATTTCAGCTATTAGCTGTCCAACTATTATAGCCGATATCATGATAAAAGTCTGATATATAAACCAGTTGTTCCTAAGTAGGAAGCTGACACACATCCGATAATCTGTGGTAATTTATTATGTAGATACAGCTCAGTCCAAAGCAAATACAATGTAATTGAAGTTAACATAATGCTAGTGGAAAAGGGATATTCTATATTCAATTGTATGGTATTTGCCGTGATCTAAGAGCACAAACATGGATATTTATTGCTAATTATCCAAGGTGTGCTCTTACTTATGATAACAAGTTTATGTTTCCAACCTCTAAGTTTCATTTGTAGCAAAGTAGTCAAATATTTTTTGTAGTAGAAATATTTCCCTCTTTTTTTATTCTTTTTTTTTTCTGTTGTGAGTAATATAAAAGGAAGATAAAACTATATGATGTTATTTATGCCTAGTCATAATATTAAATAAAAGTTTAAAGAAAACTGCTGTATTGCGTTTTTGAGTATATGTTCCTTATTTTTTTTCTTTCTGTCTTTGCCACCATTGTAAATTTTTTTTTGGTAAAAAACAGTCATACGTATATCAAAAAGAACTATTAAATTATCTGAGATTCATTTTGATTCTTGTTTTTACCTGCCTAACTGTATGGTTTTCTGCTGAGAGCAGTAAGATGGTCAGCAGCTATACAGACAAAATATTTCTAGTGTGCCCTTACCACAGCCATTAGAAATTGTCACAAGCTGCTACATTCTTTCTTATGTTGTGGCAAAATCAAAGGATTTGTAAGAAATACAAACTAAAAATTTTTACCAGTCTAAAAAAAACTATTTTCAAGGTTGGCAGCTTTTTGAAAAAAAAAAGTCAAAACAGTATTAAAAAAATATAAAATTAAAAAAAACAAATGAGATGATAGGGTTTTCTTTGGATGTTTGTTGGTGGATTAACAGATAGTTGGTGAAATACTTGGAAAGAATGTATTTGTTTGCACTTCAGAAAACAGAAATTACAGAAAGGTAGAAAGTGGGAGAATAGCACTAAAATAAAAAACTAAAAGCTACTGTAGCTGTTCTGGAATTCAGTTGCTCAGCTGTGGGGTCTTTCTTCTCTTCGTTCGTTCGTTCCTTCCTTCCTTCCCTCCTTCCTTCCCTCCTTCCTTCCTTCCTTCCTTCCTTCCTTCCTTCCTTCCTTCCCTCCTTCCTTCCCTCCTTCCTTCCCTCCTTCCTTCCCTCCTTCCTTCCTTCCTTCCTTCCTTCCTTCCTTCCTTCCATATTGAAAGGAAAATGCAGGGAAAATGCATTGGAAATGTAGCAGAAAGGAAACAAATGCTTGGAATGGAAACGTGTATCAATCAACCAACCATGTTTTCAGCTGTCTTGAAACAGCAATTTTGTCTCTCTCCTTTGCAGGTATATAGGAAGGAAACTGTCAAATAGGTGAATGAGTTTGGAAAAAGTCAATGTAAATCTTTGTACAGTGTAAATCTTTGTACAATGTAAATCTGTTTGAAATGAATTCACAATCACGTAAATTGGAACTGATTCCTTGCTGAATTGATCTCTTTGAAGTAAGTTAGGTGAAAAACATGGCTTCCAAAGTTTTCATACATACTCTAGTAAAAGATATTATATCTCCCAACAGAAATGGTTTCATTTATAACTTCATAGACAATTGTAACCGCACTCCATTGCCTATATTTAGGAAAATTTGAATTGCCAAAAGAAAAATTGTTCAAATATAGTGTGAATGAATACATTATACACAACTGCAAAAAAATAGGAAGACAAACTATTCTATGAG
Source organism: Crypturellus undulatus (assembly GCA_013389825.1). Taxonomy (NCBI): domain Eukaryota; kingdom Metazoa; phylum Chordata; class Aves; order Tinamiformes; family Tinamidae; genus Crypturellus; species Crypturellus undulatus. Next base: position 40,665 of record VWPW01013575.1, on the reverse strand, counting down.
GCTCAGGGAATATTCACATATAAAAACCAGCTTTTGTGAAATCAATTGTGCAACAAGAACACTTGAACATGCTTTTGCAGCAGAATCTTTGCAGACAACATATTCTACGCTGGTAGGAAGAAAAGTGGATTTGATCCTGCGAGGTTCAGAGGTTTCCACTTTGATGTTACCTGCTGAATTAATCTGGTTAAGTCAGAAATCTTCTGGAAAGTAGTACTGCTACTTTATTTAATTGTACTAGTTTGTCACTAGTAATCTAAGTTTTGTTAACTTTATTAATAAGTCTAAAACCTGGAAAACAGAACTTCTGCAAAAAAGAGAGTATAAGATTTAAGCAGAATTATTGCAGTCTAGTCATGCTGTACGAGTTCCCCTCTGTGAATCAAACATGATCCACAGGCCAGCAGATGACCTCTGGAGATCACGAGAGACTGAACCTGCTTCTAGAGCTACAAAGCTAAATGACCACACATTGATTGTCAGAACTTTATCTTTACAGTTGAGAAAACACGATGAATGGATAGATTCAAAATCTGTAGTTAATTTGCCTTAAAAAATCCTATCCTGATTTTAAAAAAGGGAAAAAAAAAGAAAAAAAAGGGTGAATCGCCCACTATAAAGTGTTTAAATGTCAACTATCTTAAGAAAAGGACACCTTATTTTTGTCTGAAGTTAACTGTCTAGATATTTGACAGTGATGTATCTTTGAATTCTAAATTGAAGAACTTTCTATTAGCAAGTGTCTGTTGCTTTTTCTATTAACTAGTGTAGGCATTCATAGACCAGCATATTCATAATGATTTCTTTAATAATATAATAGACTAAACTGTCTGAATCTTTCATTGGAATGCGTACTTTATAATCCTTCATGTATTTTGGCTCTACTCTGAGGCTTTTTAAATTTTTCAATAACCTTCTTTAAGCCTCCAAGGCTATTCAAAGCCTCCCAAATGCTGAGGATGTGCAAAATTTGCCAGTAGAACTTAAAATATGTTTTAATCCACAGGACTTCTTTCCTTCATTCATACATACACTCTATTCTTCCTTTTCCTTCGTTCTTCCTTTCCTCCTATGTTAAAATATTTTGAATTCTACTGGCCAATAGTCCGAATGACAATAGATCGTATAGTGCAGCCCTTCAGTCTGACTGTCTCTTCCTGGGGAGAGCAGAGGGGGAGCTACATGTTTAGTAACATTTCTTGTTGAAGAGGAACAAACTGCAGATTGATCCACAGCTCTTTCCTTCCCCCATACATATGTACACCCTATAACCCCACCGATTTCCACATGGCTTTTTTTTTTTTTTCTCCAAAAATATCCTTCATGAAAATATGATGGTTGCCTGTAATACGGATATGATTCAGCTCAGCAGTACTTTTACAGCAAGCTAAATTCATCCTTTGACTTTCAGCTCCCACACATTTCTTTTCACTAGGCTAAGTTTAAACTTTATCAGTAATAGCTAAATTTTGCTTAAAGCAAAACTAATGATGTCAGCTATCTTAAACCTCTTAATTTTCTCACATATTAGAGAAACCATCAAAAAAGTATTAGTTTCATACATGCTCATCAGATCATTTACTCCAGAATAGTGAAATTACTTGATTATCCCTGTTCCGCATTCCTGTTTATAACAAATCAAAAGTTTGATTAAAAGAAGGAAAAGTTCCAAGTTAGGAGTTAGAGTTAGAGTGATAAATAACCCTATCATTGATATCACTGTGAAATTAGCTTCCTAAAAGAGTGGATTTGGGCTCCAGCCCAAATGGGGCCGAGATATAACGTTCATAAAGATAATGCCCCAGCATACTGAACTTAAGAAAGGACAATATTCCTCTTACAAGAAAAATAACTTTAGAAGAAAGGAAAGGATAGTCTTTTCAACAGAAGTGATTTTACTCAATGCCTCATAATAGATAAGTAAATAAATAAATAAATAAAATTAATATTTCTACTTTATTATTATTAATACTTCTACTGAGATCTTTCTTCTCAAAAAAAATCTTGTTATGATTATGATTATGATGATGAAGACAGATTGTCCCCCCCAAACAGAAGACCTTGAGTTATGGGTTCTTCTAATCTCTCAGGACTAACTAATACATAACTTACCATAAAAAAGGACCAACTGCTTCAGGAAGGATCAAGAAGTCTTCCATCTATCCCCTCCAGAATGCTGCATAGGCAAGCAATTTAAGCATTCAGTTTTGAGCAAATAGTTCAAAATCTCTCAGGCAGATGGTGATTGAAACTTCTTTCCTCTACGTCCTATGTGAATGACCTAACCATGTACCTTCTTGTTCTTCACAAGCCAAAGTTACCCGAACACACACCTACTGAATCAGACACAGCAAGCAAGATAGGAGGGAAAATAAAGTATGTCCCTCTCTTAGAGCAAAATTAAATCCTAGAGGAGAAAAAAAGTCTATTTTATTTAAAGAAATTAGGTATTCTCTGACCAATCAAAATATAGAAATTCAGAACAAGTTACTGTCCGACTATATTTCATTAAATATTTCCCGCTAATCTTGAGAATATCTGTGGGCAGATGCTGAGAACCAATCATCTGATCAATGTTTTTTATATGAAAATTTATAAACATTAAGCCCATGACCTAATTGCTGTAATGACTGTGATTAATCAAACTGTGGTTGATCATTTAAGAGATATGTCTGATGTCTAAATAGTTTGTGGACTAAGTATGATATATCCTGCACTGAAAGATGTCAAAACATGGGCGTTTTGTGGTGTAAAACCCACAGAACCTTAAGTAACACTGTTAGGTTTGGGGCTGTTCCTCATATTATATAATATATAATCCTATCTACAGGAGATGACTATGAAGCTAAGCATTATGCAAACATTCACTATCATACTTATCCAGGTAATGATGCTGGCTCAAGGGTATCAATTTCTCCTTAAATCTTCCATTGTCCCTTGGACCCCAACACATCAGATCTAAAAGATAGTCCAATTTCTTACACAAACTTAAACTTCATCACCCATAGTCAGTGTTTTGGTCCAGCTCTGATAATTTCTGTCTTCATCTTTTTGAGATATGTTCCTTAAGGTGAAATCTTGAGGGTTCCTTGAGGTACCCTGAGGACTCAGGGAACTTTGCACCATTCCTGTTATGGAGTTGATAGTACAAAATCAGGTGAGAGTGCCTTTGTAACCTCCTGAAGGCTGAAGAATATTGTGTAAATTCTTTGTGTCATAGAATCATAGAATCACAGAATGCCTAAGGTTGGCAGGGACCTCTAGAGGTCATCTAGTCCAACCCCCCTGCACACGCAGGGCCACCTAAAGCACCTGGCACAGGACTGCATCCAGGCGGGTCTTGAAGATCTCCAGAGAAGGAGACTCCACAACCTCTCTGGGCAGCCTGTTCCAGTGCTCTGTCACCCTCACCGTCAAGAAGTTCTTCCTTAAGTTTCCATGGAACTTTTTATGCTTCAATTTGTGGCCATTTCCTCTGGTTCTGTCAGTGACCACCAGTGAAAAGAGGCCAGCCCCGTCCTCCTCATGTATCTCTACAAAAGCTAATAACAAAAATTGTATCAGTAGATAGTGCTTAAGAGTATGAACCATTTTTATTGGCTTGGCCAAGCAATATACATTGTTATGCACTATAAACAAAGTTGGGCTCTTCTGAGCATTTTTCGTAGACAAATACAATGTTTTATCAGTGTTGCATTTTTGACCAGCAGTCTTCTCAAGATAATCCATAAGCAGATGAGCATGACAATACCATTTACTTTGTCAAATGCAATTTAGTAGTAATTAGTTGTGATCTTAACAGTGTGCTGTGACTCAAATTCCAAATCTGCCAGTCCAAAAGAGTGCTTTGGAAAGCCCAGTCTCCTCTCTGAAGCATTCTCTATGTATCTTCTTTGTATGGGTTATGATAATGAATATGATACAAAAAATACAAATTCATACAAAGGTACATGAAGTTTTACAAGATATACAAGATAAAAAAAAATACCAAGTTTCTCTAATCCTAATATGCTTACAATAATAATAGAATTAATTTAGTGGATCCTGGTGTCTGTTGTCATGTCCTTGTTAAAAAATAAAGTGAGACAACTGAGCTTTGTGTGGAAATTAGCAGGTTTTCAGAATAGAAACGTGAAAATTAGTTGCTACTTTTCACAATTAACTTGTTTTTCCTATTTCTTGCTCCCTGAGGAGCTTTATTTTCAAATAAACTTGTGAACTGGAAAAGCAAAGGGCTGAGCTGCCCTTGTAACTCCACACAACTGAGGAAGGATAAAAGCCTCCCGAACTCCTCACTTCAGGATAAGTGAGTGGTAATGCAAAGGACATCTCTGTATCAGTTTAAAAGCAGGGTAAATGAGAGGTGAATTAGGCTTACTGATGAAATTCTATCGTAGGTGAGTCAAAGAGGGGATAGATATGCTATTAACTCAGCAGTGCTGGAATTTCTCCTGGAGACAGTAAGACCTTCAGTTCATTGGAACATTAAGATATAGGAATGCTCTTTCTCCTGCTATGGAATTTTTCTTCCACTATCCATCCTTATCGAAAATAATTTAGTCTATATCCTTAAGTCACAAATACCTTTAAGTTGTAATTTTAGGAAAAATATTAATTCCCATGATTTGTATTTGGCAGTTCCAGAAGATCACAAAATATCACAAAATAGTACATGTTTCTAAGGTAATAAAAACAATTCAAGTTCACTTAAAAATAATACTTAGACCAAGATAATGAGATTTTAATCACATTTTGTGTGTCAGGCCAATCTTGTTACATGTGCTAATAAAGATTAAGTAATAATCATAATAACAAAAAGATAAGATCATACAGCTCTTCATCTTCATGGTACTCTTCATCTAATGGTTGTTTTTCCTTTGGGCTTTGTCAGAAAAGAATTTTCATGTGATGAGCACAGGAAGGAAGTATTGGCAAAGCAGTGAGTTGCTTTCCAAAGTTTAGGAAGATTTGTCACTACAGGAGATGGTATTGCTTTAACTGTATACCTTTCCAGCCAAGCCCAATGCCTAAGTCAGAAACCTAGGTTTTGGGGACTATCCACAAACAGACTAATCACTGGAAGGAATTCCCCCATTCTAAATTATCTTCAAAAGCAATATATTACCTATTTGTTTTGTCCTTTTTAAAAAATTTACTACTAGAAATCTCAGTAAGATAGCAGGGGATCTTTCACAGCTCTGAGTTAATTAACCAGCTGCCAGTGCTGATGAACTCGGTCTGATACAGAGTATGCAATCTTGCAAGAAGCACTGCAGGAGTTCTTTTTAGCTCACGGCAATTTAGTATAAAAAAGAATTAAAATGGAGAGTTAGCAGAAAAGCAAATATCTCAATTAATAGTAATTAATGATTTAACTAATAGTCAATAAAGCACTGAACATTTGCATACTTGAGATATACAACCTATAACTAAACCTTGCTGTGGTTTCTTCAGTGTACAATGAGCTGTAAAGAAAAAAAAAAGCACCCAAAGGATTAAATACATATAGATATGTCTGATCAAAATATATTTCTACCTGGACAAATGGCTTCAAAACTCATTAGAGTTGCACAATGCTGAAAATTGATGTATTCTGCATAAAATATAAGCCAATCTAAAAGCTGAATTTTTTAAGCAAGAGTTTTCTCTCTCCCAACATAGGCCTTGACCTAGCAATCAAATTGTTTATTTCTGTTTTCTGTCCTTTCTCCAATATGTAGGTTCCGCAGGCACAACACAGTCTTCTGGGAACACCCAGATGACTTTATTACCTGATGTTTACACACTGCATGGGACTGAAAACACAGTTTCTGCCGAGGGAGAATACTCTAGTTCACTAATTCTAGAACTGCTGACTCTGAGCGGTTCTCTGAAAAAGATGGCAATAGAAGATGCATTTTTCTTGCTCAAGGACACTCAGAACAGAAGGAACCAGCAATGCCTTCTGAAGGGACCATCTGGCCCTGTGCTTTGCTTGTACAGGCTGCATTTTTTTTTTTTACCAGAAGCTGGATTAAAATATAACTTTTAGAAAACTTCCTAATTTCTTTTTAAAGACTGCAAATGATAGCAAGTCCGCAGTTTCCTCCGGCAGCTTGCTCCAGTGGCTTATTAGCTTCACAAATGCATCTTCCTGCATCTTATTTTGAAGCTGAATTAATCTAACTTTAGCCTTCAGCCATTGGATCTTCTTAGTCCTTTATCTGCATGATACAGACGTCCTCTTCTATCAGATATCTTTTCCATGGTTAAATACCTATGCAGAGTGATCGAGTTCATTTCAGAACCTCATTTTCTCTTGAATAAACTAATATTTTGAATTCCACAAGCCTAATGCTTAAAGAATTGGTTCCTAGCATCTGGATCTTTTTTGGAGTCCTCTGAATTCTCCTTATTTAATCTGTAAAATGGAAGAATTCTTTAGGTTTGCAAATTCTGCATACAGAGGCTACCTTGTTCCCTACGTGATACTGTTGCCTTATGCATCCACTGACAGCATTAATTGAATATCACTCTGAGCTTTCAAATCGAGACTCTCTGATAGCAGCAACATTGAGTCTGTTATAGCAGCTTTCTCTTAAGTTCTAGTTCTCCAAAAAGAAATACTACATTCTATTACCGAAGTCTACAGTTTCCCATATGTATCAGCTTGCACTGGTTAGGCTGCACAGAAACATATTTTACTAAATTCTGACCTTTTACTGAGGAGACTTGTAAGACTGTGTAAGACACCTTCTTCTCATGGATGTATAAAATGTACCATCTCATATGGTCATCTAAATACACATAAATGATTATTGATTAAATATGACTAGTATCATGCCTTGAATAATCCTCAGTACTCCTAGTTACCATAAACCCTAGCATGTGTTCCACTCAAAACTCTGTTTGCTACCTTTAAATACCCCAAGTTTGGACTAGTTAGGACATATGACCAATTAATCAAATACATTGCATGTCTTATTAAAATAAGATAGTATATAATGTCAAGTCACAAACTTGAAAGTTTGAAGTGTGTAATTGCCTTTATCAAGTTGATTTATCATCTGATAAAAGAGACATAACACTTCTCTGGTTATATTTTTTAACAAAACATGACAATTGTATTTTTGTGCTTATTTCTGTTGGCACATTGCTTGTGCCCTGTAGGGAGATATGGAATTAGGTACAGGAGGGTTTGGGGAAGAAAATGTATGTTTGATGTAAAACAAGCATGTACATAGAGGGTATTGGTGACCTCACCAGTCCCTGCCCAGTCTGGCTGAAAACCTGGCCCGACGCACTCCTTACACCTAACAAGCACACTCCAGAACATTCCAGAATCCCAAAGGTGGGGGCCAGAGCAATCTGCTCTGGTCAACAGACCGCCCACCTACGAAGCTCCACGGACCACAGGGATCACAAGACCAGCGTACATCCAATCCAGTGACCCACTCCTCCCTCTTCTCCTCCCCTTTACCTGCCCTATATAAGTTGTGCGTTTCCAGAATAAAGCGGCTGCTGATTGGAACTCGTATGGAGTCTTCGGTAGTCCACGCTGGTCTCCCCTGACCCGTGAGGGCGGCTGGCCTATCGCGTTCTCCTCACCTGACCATCTGGACATGGGACCCTGAGCGAGGAGGTGCCGCTGCTGTTGCCTCCCCCGGCGACATGGCACCCGGGCCCGTAGAGTGAGCGTCTCAGCGCGGTCGACCCGTGGCGACCGGGGGACCCGGACGAGGCACGTGCGCGACCGGCCTCAGTGCCCTGAATATAAATATTTAATTATGTGTTCTGGAAAGAGAGATAGTGGATTGTGTGATGTGATGGTAAGAGTTGTAGTTCAAATAAGATCATTATTACAAATGTCTTGCTAGGATACAATAAGAGCAGCAGAATGTTAAATTATTCTCCCTTCCCCAAGATGAAACAGATGGAGAACTTCAGAGATAAAAAAAAGTCAGAAAGGATCAATGATGTAATTATCCCAGCAAGTAACACTGTCTTTGATGTCACATAGTATTGTCCTTCTGTGACAATTATATTGGTAGGGTTTGAATAGCAGCCTATAAGCTATACTTTGTGGGGGAAAAATCTTTTGTTTAAAACATCTGTAAATGATTCTGAGCATTTTCATTGTCTTTTGCTGCTTGGCCTGTTTATTATCATTCATATAACAATGGCTCATCAGATTTTCCATATTCTCCCTCACCCATGATACAGATTGCCATATATCTGGCTTTCTGGCTACAACCATGCACTTCAAAATGTTTTTGAAAAAGATTCTGTTCTTCTTGAGAGTATTTTACTCTTAAAACTCCAACTGCTATTTCTGTGTTCTTGAGAAACGTGTGATTTCTCTTCTGATGTCTGGAAGTAGTGACATGATGAATGTGAGCAGATGAAAATTTCTTTTACATGGTTTGTTCATAGACCCTTTGTGATTTTTACTTTGAAAGCTGAAGGTAACTGGCTTGACTGAGGCTTTCTCATTTTGTGCTACCATCAGGTTAAGATCAGTTTCTGATGCAGTAGCATTTTTATGCTATGTCTGGACAACAAGTCAAGTATGTTTAGCTATCTCCTTCCCTTTCTTGTAGTGCTCATCAAAATTCTAGCACTGAAAATTCACAAGAAACATTTTGGAACTCCATTATAGCAGATTTTAAAAATATGCTGCACTCTAAAGCAGTTCTGTGTCTTTGGACTTACTGATAAATCTTTCTACATTGTTTTCAGTATTGGTATATTTGTTCCACTGCTAACAGTACTCTTGACTTAAAAGTTATTTCTTGCTTTCTTTTTTAAGGAAGATGCCTCAATCTCATCACCTGCATTACTTTTTACGAATCTTCCTTCATTCACAACTATCTCTTTCAAGGTTGTACAGGTGGGTGTGAGTGATGAAGATCCTCAATCTCAGTGGTCCTAGTCAGCAGGGAAGGTCCCAGATAACTTGCCAATGTGATGCCCATCTACAGGGCGGATCGAATGGAAGATCTGGGGAACTACAGGCCTGTTTGGGGAAAGTTATGGAGAAGATCATCTTGAGGGTGAGCACATAGCATGTGCTTGGCAATCAGAGCATCAGCCCCAGCCAACATGGGTTCATGTAAGGCAGTTCCTGCCTGACCAACCTGATCAAGTTGGGCGCAGACAATGGTGCTAAATAGAGCTAATTGGTTAAATCCAGCTGGTGACCAGACACAAGTGGTGTTCCCCGGGGGTGGGTGTTGTGGCCAGTCCTCTTTCATATCTTTATTGATGATCTGGATGAGGGGTTTGAGTGTACCCTCAGTAGATCTGCAAATGACGCCAAACAGGGAGGAAGAGTTTATCTGTTTGAGGGTAGGAAGGCTTTGCAGAGGGATCTGGACAGGTTGGATTGATGGGCTGAGACAACCATATGAGGTTGCCAAGTGCCGGGTCTTGTACTTCGGTTACAACAACCCCGTGCAATGCTATAGGCTTAGGGCAGAGTAGCTAGAAAGCTGTGTGGCAGAAAAGGATCTGAAGATCTTGATCAACAGCCAGCTGAACATGAGCGAGCAGTATACCCAGGTGGCCAAGAAGGGCAGTGGCATCCTAACTTGTATCAGGAACAGTGAAGCCAGGAGGAGCAGGGAAGTGATTATTCTTCTGTACTGAGTGCAGGTGAGGCCACGCCTCAAATACTGTGTTCAGCTTTGTGCCCCTCACTACAGAAAGACATGGAGGTGCTGGAGTATGTTCAAAGAAGGGCAACAAAGCTGGTGAAGGGGCTGGAGCACAGACCTTATGAGGAGCGGCTGAGGGAGCTGGGGTTATTTATTCTGGAGGAGACTCAGGGCAGACCTTATGGCTCTCTACAGCTACCTGAAAGGAGGTTGTAGTGAGACAGGGGTCAATGTCTTCTCTAAAATAACTACTGATAGGACAAGAGGAAATGGCCTCAAGTTGCATGTGGGGAAATTCAGGATAGATATCAGTAAGAATTTTTACACAGAAAGCATGGTGAAGCACTGGATCAGGCTGCCCAGGGAAGTGGTGGAGTTACTGTCCATANCCAGGGAAGTGGTGGAGTTACCGTCCATAACTGCTCAAGAAACATGTAGATGAGGCACTTCGGGACAATGGTTTAATAGGTATGGTCTTGAGGGACAATGATCTCAAGGTCTTTTAAACCNCATGTAGATGAGGCACTTCGGGACAATGGTTTAATAGGTATGGTGTTGAGGGGCTTATGGTTGGACCCAATGATCTCGAAAGTCTTATAAACCTTAATTACTCTATGATTCTATGATAACTGAAAAAAATGCTACATTGGTACAATTCAGGTACAGACCTGAATATTGAGAGAACAACTTTAAGGGTGACTTTAAGGTTATGGAGAGTAGCCATCTATTTTAGACAAGAGCTTGGGGGTGGACCAAAAAACAAATTGACAAAGGATTTCACAAAGGTGAACAATAGTACCTTTTTAAAAGTGAATGCCAAAAATAGTAAAAAGGAGAAAGACTTTATTATTTTGAAGGAGTGAGGAAGTGAGGAAATTTATCTGAGAAAGTTATAACATCTACTGTCTAACACAAAGACAAACTGGTAGTGCACGGAAATGCTGGCTTCTCTTGTATAGGGAATCCTAAATAAGAAGGCTGAGTTTCAGGTCTACATTTCAGGTTAGTATAATTGCTATTTTTTTATATAGATGTGAGCTCTGGGATCTTATTACCGAGAAGTCAGATAGGCAACTAAATACTTCTGACAATAAAGTACAATGACAGATTAGGGGGCCAGGAAAAGACAAACATGTTCTAATAAGGAATTGTGAGAAGTCTGAAAACATGCAAATAAAATAAACATAGTGATATCTCAACAATATCAGTAGGTAGAACATATGATGATAGTGAAAAAGACAAACTAATTATGGGTCTTTTGAATGAAAAACAAAACAAACAAACAAACAAAAAAGCTAGAAGGGTAATAATGAGAAGGACCTAAAATTTCTCATTGTGAAATATCAGCAAGAGGAAGAACAACTCTGACACAAACTGCTGAATAAAACCATGAAGGTAGCTGAGAAATTCTAGGTTTTACAGAGTCAGGAGACTAGTAATTGCACTGTTTTGTGAGGAGCCTGATGTGTAAGGTAAGCACTTATTTATTCACACCTTAACATGCAGAAAGAATCTAGATCATCAGATGTATCAAGGGAATTTTACGAACTTTCTGCAGGTTTATCATAGGGATGAATAGCGTGTTGTACATATACTTTTGCTTTGCTTCTGTGACTACAGTTTGATTTATTTTTCCTACATATAGGTCTTTCCATTCCTATGTTAATTTATTTTAGTTAGACGTAGATGCTTCTGGGCTTTATACACTCCCTATGCATGCAGCCCATGCACTGATCCTTAGAATTAGTGGTGGTGCTAGGACTCCATTCTAAGCTGCCATTTCTCTTTCTTCTCTTATTTAATTGGAAGGAGGGCTTGTTGACACTTCACTGATTCCCCCCAATGCTATGTCAATTTGGCAGCTAGTTTTCTGCTTCTGAGCTGCTGCCTAGCCTTTACATCTGCTAATAGCCTGAGACATGCAAGACATTTAGTTCAGCCATTTTTCACTGCATTAAAGTGATGTATGCAAAACATCAGCCTCTGAGTAAGAGTTCACTACTTTTTTGATTGTTTGTTAGATTTAGCATAATACATTTCTTAACCTAATTATTGTTTAATAATTAGGTAAAAAGAATTTTCATTTTCCATGGTTTTTCTTTTTCCTTTTACTTGATATTTCATCTCACCTGTTTGGATTTTTGCTGTCATTTTTTTTTCCCTTTAGTGTTTATAAATTAAAATATTACCATCATATATTCATGCTTTCAATTAATACACCTTCAGACTTCTTATACATGCCAGTTAAGCTTCTTAATTATTTTAACGTAGAAATAAACTTGCAAAGCAATTATTCTTTGCCCATCCCTCATAAATGTTACTTGAAAGTTATATTTCATTTCTGAATAAGTGCTATATTCTTTTGATATAAATAACATTTTGGTCTCAAGTGCTCATGAGAAAAATAAAAAGAAAAGGCTAGTGTTTTAGAGTTGTAGGACGTTTTTCAATAAAATCACTAATAGTGTTACGGAGATATATGTTAATTCTTTACCTGAGAGGGAAGACATAAGTTGAAATCCATGTCTAGAAATCTCCTAACCAGAAGATTGGAGGACAGTTAGGAAAAGAAAGGCAAGTGGGCATTTTAGATTTTTCCCACTACTGCAGTTCCACTCTTCATCATTACTGGGGAAAAACAGGACTCAGGACAGATTCTCTTTGCATTCAGATGTTTTCCTCTATTTCAGAGATTTTTAGGGATTCCCTGATGTAGATGAATGAAGGAAGTATGTGATGCTGCCATTCCTTTCTTTCCTTTCAAAATCAGGATGATGACAGCCTAAACACAGTATGCTGGTCATTGCCAGGGTCCTAATAAAAGCATCTGAGTGGCAGCAATGATACTGATGTTTTCTTATTCCTTATAGCTTGATTCTCTGTATGAACAACATCCCAATGTGATTTAATCAAACAAAACTGTTCTATCACATAATCATATTGGTGACCTGAACTGTTACTTTTCTATCCCACTTTTGGTTTTGCCAGGTCATCATCCCATGAAAGCAGAACTTCATCAATGTTTTGGAAAATGTCTTTTCTTTACCAAGCAATCCTCACTTTGGTAGTTCATATTCAAATCTTTGCTGAATTTTATACACATGTGTAAGATAAACAGAATATCTTGACTGAGGAAATTTGAAGCATATGTATTTGTAGAATAAAAGACACCACATATTACCCTTTTCAATCATTACCTATCCCCCTTCTTTTGGACAATCTTGTCCTACCATATGTCTGATTTAGAATGAGTTAAGTCCTACCCTGTACTACTCGGGCCGAATTGATTAGATGTCTACCAAATAAGTAAAATGACAACTTATATAGCTAATACTTATATAGATACCCATAAACGATTGCTTAGATCTTAATCTTGAATTAAATTTAAGATATTTTCCCCCTCCCTTTCAACATGATATTAACCTGTCATTAGAAAGAATACTCTGATTTTCCTTGTCTGCACTAGTATACACTACTGATGGTTCTTATACTGCTTCCAATAGAAATGCTTTCTGTGACACAGACCCTTTGCATCCTTGGATTGCCACATACAAAGATTTTGTGTGTGTGTGTGTGTGACTGTGCAGCAACAAGCACTGACAAACATCAGGAGGGCTAAGTGCCCAGGAAGAGCTTTGCTTCTTCCTTTCTTCATCTTCATATGCTTGTATATTATGTTGCTGAAACATCTCTTGAACAATGAGGACACAATATTTTATGCCATACATCGCTGAAATATCTCTTTAACAATGAGGACACAATATTTTATGCCATACATTTATTTCCTTTTAATTAAAAAGAGGCAATGCTGTCAATTTATACAATATGATCCTCATTAGCCCTGGAAGTCTACAGTTATCTGGCCAAGCTTATTAGCCTTGAGGATTTTCTCTCCTAATTGGCAAGATGAGGTCACAAGTTATGTGACTTTTGCTTACTGAACTCTGAAAACTCCCTTGAACTAATGTGGCACTGGGAATAAACCTGCCATTCAGTTATACCAACCCTTACTCTTAGACTATCATCTGGTTCCATTTACAATGTTAGCCAAACATGTGACCCTTTCTCATGGAGACACTGGGAGGCAACTCATGGTGGCTTTTTTGCAGCTGTATTGCTCTGCAGCAGAGGAATACAGCAAAGCCTGAAGTTTACCACTTCTAATAGTATCAGTAATGACCAGTGCCCAGTCAATTTTATTTCAGTATTTCAGGTAAATTGTCATTGAAGTAACTCCTTGACACTCTGTTCAAGAAAAATACCTGTGTTCTACTAGGTGGTAAGAAGACATACATGAAGACAGTTATTTGAACAGTGTTGGGAGTTTATAAACATTTTTATGTAGGTACAGTGTTGTGCTATACTAGGAATTCTCAATTTGTCTTTGAGCTTGCTCTCTTGGACAGAGCAACACTGTTGTACGGTACCTAAAATAAAGGTAGCAGTGTTACTACAGCTGCCTCAGTCTCTAACTCTTAAGCATAGTTAAGCAAAGCACAGTTCCAGAGTTAGGTTATCTGTTCCAGAGTTAGGTTTTCTTGTTAATTTCCTGATAGGGCAGATCCACTAATACCTTATAGAAATATACTCTAAGGTCCACAGTTGCCACCTGAACTGCCTATCAATCACCCTTATTATGCTTTTAAAGATTTATGAATATTAGGAAAACAATATAATGTAGCATATACAGCTATCATGAGTTACATTCAGCAAAACTATTGGAAAACTTTTACATTTTAGAGTGGCATCTGAGAACTTCACAGGAGACCTAACATATCTAATGGTACTATACATCTTTGTCTCGGCAAATGAATAGACCCCTTGAGGATCTAAACCTAAACATATCTATATGAACCAGGTCTACAATCTCTCATTGTGATCAACGAGGGCAAATGAACATTTCAGTTAGTTAATTAAACAAGGTGCCATTTCAGGCAAAATAGAATCTATAAAATATCTGCACAGAGCAAAAGAGATCTTTATCTTGTGTGGGAATGTAGGGTCTGTAAGGTGTATTGATGAATAGTCCAGGGAATCCACAATAGTGCCTAAAAGTGCAACTCACATCGCTGTTGGAACAGCTGAATCCTGCACCTTCTGGCTGCTCAGGTGCATGGCTACTGAACCCACTTACAATACTAATTAGAAAGGTGTACTCAGACACTGCATTTACGCCAGTTCTCAAAACTCCGAAGTCTCAGAAATCATAACCACGTATAAGAAAAAGCAGTCCACCATGAATCTGAAATCCTTTATTTACTGAACATTTCTATTTACTACTTAGCATTATTTTAATACCCAAATTATTAGGCATTTAATAATATTGAATTTATTGAACACGGATTTCATGCCATGAGATCCTTCTGAAAATATGGGCAGGAAGATTTAGATGAGACAACGTTATTCATAATTGTTGTGTCTGCAAATTTTATTACATAACTATTTATTTACTTTTCTAGATAATTTACTTATAATTCCAAATCAGTTGTTGATGATATGCTCTAGATCTCAATGAGGGTGTCTTTGGTAAGCCACCAGAAGCCTTTGTTTGCTGTAAAAGTTGTCCAGAAGATTCTATACTTTATTTATGATCTTTTTAGTCAGTCACTAATCTATAAAATTCCTTTCTTCATAGTGTTTCACAGTTTCTGTAAGAGCCTTTCATGAGGATTGTAAAAACGATCATTCTGAAAGTTTTGGAAAACCCATGTACACTGCTCTGACTATCTAAATACTCATGCTCTTTAGAAGAATGTTAGTATTTCTTTCCTTTTGAATAGTGCTTTTAAGACTTTGACATCAGAAGTGTTTGTTGTGCTTGTCTTCACCATTTTAGTAGTAGCATACATAGTCAAAATTGTAAGAAAGCAGTCACTATTAAAGCATCTGTCACTATGCTTAACCTACACGTAGCAACCTGTTTACAATGGTCTTTTCTCACAGATTTCAGTATGTATAATTGCTCTGATATATTTATTAAGGGAGCTCTTAAACTTTGAAATTAAGGATGAGTGACAGCAAGACCTCTAAGTAGAGAGAAATGGCATAAAACTACTATAGAATAAAAAAAAAAGACATGACAAAATTGATCTAGAGCAAATAATCAAGAAGCAGGGATGTAGCAGGAGACAGAGTGGATGTGAATTGAGACAATTTGTCAAATTAACTTTCTCCAATACACAATTTACCCCTTATGGATAAGGAGGATCATCCCATATAAGTACCTGGTAAGCTTAATCACTAACTGTGTATGAGTTAATAAGATGCCTTCATTAGAAGCTCAAAATAAGATTTAAGAAGAACCTTGAACTTGAAACAGTGTAGTATGGGAAATGTGAAGTCATCATTTGACCAAGCCAAAAGTCAGCGGAGAATCGGAAGAGGGAATAGCCACAAACTGGTCAAAGGGAAGGAAGATGGAAGGGAATAGAAATGCAATGGAAACTTTGGGAGTGGTTGAAAAGAAACGGAAAACAATGAGCGAGTCATAAAAAGTGATAGTGCAGATTAGCCCTTGCTGCAGAATGACTTGATGCAGGCATGTCTAATAGGAGCAGAATTGCAAGGCCCTTGCCTGGTCAATGACAGAACGTAACAGAAGGGGAATCAGTGCTTCTGAGAGAACGAAAGTACTCCTGCAAAAGATGTGAGACCACCCAAAACATTAATGAAAAACACAGAATAAGGTTAGATGCTCTTCCTTTCCAAACCTGTGGTTTACAAATTAGATCCAATGCTGTAGGGAGACATGATCTGGGGTTTCTAGTATGTATAATTAAGAGCATCCTTTTGTATAACATCATGTGAGATATGTACAGGGGGGTATCCCTGACCCCTGTGTGAACCCATGGGCGGAGCATGCTCAGTCAGGCCGGCAGGCCTGACTGAGCCACTCATAACATGCAACAGGAAGGCTCCAGAACCCGGGGGTGGGGGCCAGAGCAATCTGCCTCGGCCCCAAGTCCGCCTACCCATCAGGTCTGACCACCCATGGGGCCCCTGTAACTAGCATACCTCCAATCGTATTTCTCTCCTCCCTTACCCAAAGTTATATAAGTTTGTGTTCTTCCTAAATAAAAATAAAGTTGGCGGTCGACCCATACTCATATTGAGTAGTTTATTCGATGGTCCGGCCAGTCTCCCATTTGGGCGACTGACCCATCCTCGGCTTTCCTGATCCTGAGAGGGACTGGACTACCGTGAGCCAGGGTGTCACCCTTCGCCACTTCCCTCTCGGCGGTCAGCAGCTCCGGGAACTGAGTGAGTGGCACTACCCTGACCTGGTGATCCTATGAAGCAGGAGGCCCCTGGGACGACGCGAGTGGGGGAGGAACACGCATGGAGGGACGCCGTGGGTGTGCAACACGGTCAACCACGTGTGTGAGTCTCCAGCGTGCGTCGCGTGTGGCAACACAATGCAATCTCCCTTTAACTAGTATCAACCAAAAAGTATCTTCTAAGCAGAACAGATGTTAAGGAGAAATAGTTAGGAAAGCACCTACCCTGAGGTCACTTGTAAAACTGACTGACATGTTTTTGTCTCCCTTACTTGCACGTGCATGAAATGCATATAAACACACATATCAATCTTCTTTTTCAAGACATTATAACTGAATAGATTACAACCCAGAGGCAAAACAAAAACAAATTTAAACAGTCTCTCCCCAGCTGCATGTTTTCCACTCCTCTCTTCAGAGACAAGTCTGTATCTCAAAATAATAAACAGGTCAACCACAGAAGTGGGCAATTTCAATGGTTAGTTTATTACTCCAATTTTCTAGTCAAATGTCATGTTCGTCTTCTCTTTATGCACTCTTAACTGGTGTGCTTGTTACCTCTGGAAGAATGTGATCCAATATTTCTTTGGTCTGGTAGATAAGCTCAATACTTTCCCTGTCCTTCAACTCAGCAAATAATGCAATGAACACATAGCATTCCCTGTGACAATGATCCTAACTGTGATTATTTTTGCATGTCAAAAAGCATTATTTTTTAAAATCTACATTTACATTATGTGAATAAAATTTGGACTAGGATTCCTTATGGAATTGCATTCAGTCCATCATGTCTTGCTGGAATCCGTATGTTGACTCCAAAGGTCCAAAACCACGAAATCAGACTACTTGAAAGTAGTATTAGAAAGCATTCAGAGGAATCACAGAATCATTGAGGTTGGAAGGGGCATCTAATCCAACACCTCTGCTCTAGCAGGGATGCTTAGAGCACATGGCACAGGTCGCAAAACAGGGTTTTGAAGATTCCACAACCTCTCTGGACAGCCTCTTCCAGGGCTCTGTCACCCTCATAGTAAAGTTCTTCCTCATATGGAGATGAAACTTCTTGTGTTTCAATTTGTACCTATTACCCCTTGTTCTGTCACTGGCCACCACCAAGAAGTTTGGCCCCATCCTCTTTACATTCTCCCCTCAGCTATTTGTACATTTTGATGAGATCCCCTCATGATCTTTTCTTCTCTAGGCTAAACAGGCCCAGCTCACTTAATCTTTCCTCATATGATAGATTCTACAGTCCCTTAATCATCTTAGTTGCTCTGTGCTGAACCCTCTCTAGAAGTTCCACATCCCTCTTGTAGTGGGCAGACCAGAACTGGACACAAATTCCAGATGTGGCCTCACCAGAGCTGTGTAGAGGGCGAGCTGAAAGTACATGCTACAAGTATAAAACAATCACCAGGGAACTAGCAAATAATTTCCTGTTTACTGAGACATCACACATTATTAACCCAAACACCAGACAAAGACAAAACTGATAAAGTGTCTTTGTTTGATATAACAAAGTAGAAGAGATTAAGGATCCATAAAATATGAAGAAAAAAAATACAAAGTAAACATTTTCTTCAACAATAATTACTCTGCAGTTCCATTTAAATAATGAACATCAAGATGAACATCACATAGACATCCTGGTGCTTCAGAAAAAAAAATTAATATGAAGGAAAATCAAAACAATCTACTGCCTGAATCACTCAAAACAAACTAGTTTTCCATTGATCAACATTTTGCTACCATTCTTTTAAGTGAGATTGCTTAGGAGTCTTTACTTGTGTTCAGAGATTATACCAGCAGGACATACTCAGTTTAAATGCTCATAGCAATTATATATTGTTTAACACACACAAAAGATAGCTGGGATTTAATGAGCTTCTAGGTTCCATGCGGTCATCACTCTGACAAGGTGCCCAAAGGCTTTTACTGTGCAGGCAAGCAGTCAACAGGAGAAGCTGGCTTCCATGGAGGAGAAGTTGTCTCTGTGGCTCACCAGGCTGGATTCTCAAGGTCACCACGCTGCCCTCTTTTACCAGCACCATCAAAAATGAAACACTAACTCTAACCTGATGATCTGATAGCTCTTCAATAGACTCCAGGATTGCTTATTTTTAGGGTTTAGACCTTTCAATGTCAGTGTTTTCCTCCTTGAATCCAGAGGTTCTCACAGAATCACAAAATGGTTAAGGTTGAAAGGGACCTCTAGAGATAATCTTGCCTAACCCTCCTGCTCAGTACCGGGTCCAGTACTGATCCTTGCGGGACACCACTGGCCACTGGCCTCCAACTAGACTCAATCGCATTTATCACCACCATTTGAGCTCTACCATCCAGTCAGTTCTCAATCCACTTTACTGTTCACTTGTCTAGACCACACTTCCAGAGCTTTCCTATGTTATGGGAGACTGTGTCAAAAGCCTTGCTGAAGTCCATGTAGACAGAATCAGATCTAGCAGCCCCCCATCCCAGCCTTGTTGGCTAATTAACTACCTGCATCAAGAAGTTATCTGCAATGTTCTACAGGAACCTCCTAGGCTGTCTACTCCTAGCTGTGTGATTACCCCAGCAGACATCAGGGTGGTTGAAGTCCCCCATAAGGACCAGGGCCTGGGATCGTGAGGCTTCTTGCAGCTGCCTGTAGAAGGCCTCATCCACTTCCTCTCCCTGGTCAGGAGGCCTGTGGTAAACTCCCATGCTTGTTTCACCCTTGTTGGCCTGCCTTTTAATCCTCATCCACAGGCTCTCAATTTGCACTTCGTCCTCCCCTATGTTGAGTTCCATACATTCTAGCTGCTCTCTCATGTAAAGAGCAACTCCTGCCACCAGGCAACTTCCTGGTCTCTCCTTCCTGACAGGTACTAAAAATCCTCAACTCACCAATCCCTCTTCTGTAATTTTACATTTGTTACCTTGCTACAAACTTGATCACAGTCCTTTCTTATGGCTTAGCTTTTTCTTGACAACCAAGACCAAGCAGCTGGGCTGGTCTTTGCGTACTCAAACCACCAGCAACTGAACCAGGGGAAGGGTATAAGTGGCTTTCAAAGGGAGAGGGATGAATGCTCAGGAACCCACTTCAGGTAGTATAAATAGATTTTTCATCATTATGTTTATGACAACTAGGTGAACTTACAACACCCAATCCTCCATCCCTAAAATGGAGTAGACAAAAATTCAGTAAATGTGTCATGTACCACCTTCACAGGGACTTAGTTCCACCAATTCCACACCAACTCTACAGGGAGTTAGTTCATGTAATATGAAATCTTTCGCCTGTAAATTTGTGGTATGTTTTTAGAAGGGATAAAAAAAAAAAAAAGAAGTTATTTTAGAATGAAATGGATGAATTTAGATGAATGGAGTAATTTAGATAAATTTCTCCATCAAGATTAATTTAACAATTCTTATAATGTAGCACCTGGCCCATCTGGTTTACAGAATCACAGAATTGTTGAGGTTGGAAGGGACCTCTAGAGATCATCTAGTCCAACTCCCTGCTCCAGCAGGGACACCTAGAGCACGGGGCACAGGGTGGTATCCAGGCGGGTTTGGAAGATCTCCAAAGAAGGAGACTCCACAGCCTCTCTGGGCAGCCTATGCCAGGGCTGTGGCACCCTCACAGGAAAGAAGTTCTTCCTCCCATGGAGGTGGAACTTCCTGTGTTTCAACTTTTACCCATTACCCCTCGTCCTGTCACTGGCCACCACGGAGAAGAGTTTGGCCACATCCTCCCTACATTCACCCCTCAGATACTTGAACACGTTAATCAAATCTCTCAGCCTTCTTTTCTCCAGAATAAACAGGCCCAGTTCCCTTAGTCTTTCCTCACACAATAGATGCTCCAGTCCCCTAATCATCTTTGTTGTTCTATGCTGGACCCTCTCTAGAAGTTTAATGCCCTTCTTGTACTTACCTTCTAGTAAACATGAAGTTAAGCAACACTGCGGCATCCCTGTATATTTCTTTATTGCACTTTGGTCTGTTTTGCCTGTTAAAGTAGCATGTCATAGTTAAGCCGGCTGTGATTTTGCAGCATAAACAAGATAAGCTATGAGGACGTTTAGAAAAAGTAGCTCTGTTACATTCTAAATTAGTATTTTAATCTCCAGAGAGAGAAATTAAAGACTCTGATTTGGAGAGTGATTGTTATGGTGCTCATAGATTTCAGTATCACTCTCTGCAGATGTAGCATAAGCACAGTGATTTCCAGGCCTGGGAGACAGTTGATTCTTAAATCATAAAGCACATAAACTGAAAGAAATGTAGTTAAGAGGTAATAGTGTCTCTACCTTATTGCAAATTCTGCCTATGGTAGATTATGATATAAAATAGAACATGAAGTAATTATCTTCTCCAGATGGGAAGTCTTATGAAAAATAGTTTTATTTGTATTTATGAGTAATACATCTGCTTCCAGACACATCCGTTTCACAATCTTTAATGTTCACAGCATTATTTTCAATCCACTGTGGACTGTCTAAATGAAAATAAAAGGATTCTTGCTAGAATTATAGCTAAAAAATCTTATATCCAATCACATGTCAACATTTGGTAGTTTTTATATTTGGTCTCCACTTAGTGACAAAGCAGATGCAATTGGGACATCTATGTTATAGAGAAAGCTCTGACACAGTAGGTGTAGGACACTGGGTCGGTTTCTGGAAGGTGATTTTCAGAAACACAAGACAGAAAAGGGAAGAAATCTCCTTTTTCTCCATTTTTAAAATGAGACGATCATATTTTCCCAACATCAGATTACTGATGGTACTGATGCTGGTATTCTATGTAAAAAACTTTACTATTCCTCATGATTATATTTAGAATTGTAAAAACACTAACATAGTTTCCCTGAAGTTTAGCTCACTCTCCAGTATTGCTTTATGATATTCCTTGATGATATTAAAAATTGCTTTATGACATTTCCTTGAGAATTTTCAAGCCTGTTTTCTCTACTCTCCTTCCCACCCCTGCCGTGCACTTCCCCCCCCACACACACACAAACAGATTCCAAAATTACTATGAGAAAAATCCATTTGGAAAACATGGATATGTTGGAGAGCCAAGTTCCAATCCCTCCTCTTAGACAGAAGAGTGTCCCAGCAGAGATGATGAATCTAGATGTGCAACAGAACTATTCTGCATTAAGTGTTATGTCGTCTTTGATGAAATGGCTAATTTCCACATCAGTCAGGAAAGAAATAAACCACACTATAGAAACAATCAGACACTATATGAATTAATACCAAATACTGTATTCATCATACGAGAATGCAAAGTCATACTTACATACAGAGTCATAGTTTTGAAAATATTCAGTTACAGTGCTGAAAAGGGAACTATATGCCCTTGAAAATATTTTCCAAACTATGAGGAATATAGCAAGAATAAGCTCCTATATTGTAGTAAGAACCTGAATCAACACTGTTTTGTGATAGAAGTTTCTACTTTTCTTTCTTCCTAAGGAAAACAGAAATGCTTTTAAACAAGAAGAAAACAAACAACCAAAAAGAAGAAGAAAAAAAAAGAAAACAGAAAACCAGGTTTTATTTGAGCATAAACTAGAGACAATTCTCCTTCTGTTTGTTATGTCTCTGAAAGCATGTTCGTTTTTTTTTTTTTCTGTAGTTGACCCAATGACTTATTGAGTATCAGAAACAATTTGTCAGTTGCCTCTCATCCTTGGGGGGTCCTCTCTGCTCCCTCTCAGGTCTGCCTCTCTGCTCTTGTCTCCTCAACCCTCTCTTAGTCTGCAGATTTCTACTTGTATCCTGTACATGGACTCCTGGCCTGAGTCACAAGGAGAACTCACATTTACCTCTCTTTTTCCAAAGAGTTTCAACTAATGAGGAACATCCTTATAGGAACATAAGGTATATACAATAATACAAATACCGTGTGTCAGTTATCTTCCCCCCGCTTTCTCTCCCCCCCCGCCAAAAAAAAAAGAGTTTGGAATCCTTTCTTCAATCGGTATGCATGCACAGGCTTCAACTCTTCATTTTCTATGGATTCTACCGCATTATCTCTGTATCCAGCATCTCCAGACTGAATGGCTGGAGGGACCCTAAGAAAGCTACAGAGAGACCCTTGTAAGATAATATGTGTGTGAAGCTTTGGTTATGGTGGTGCTGGTGTTCCTGTCCTACTGCAATTGCAATAGCCTTCCTTAAACATTCAGTCATGCTATACTTACTCATGAATTTCCCGAAGAAGAGAAGGCTGAGAGGGGATTTAACCAATGTATATAAATACTTAAAGGGAAGGGGAGAAGAGGATGGGGCTGGCCTCTTCTTAGTGGTGGCTGCCAAAAGAACCAGAGATAATGGCCACAGACTGAAGCACCAAAAGTTACACAGGAACTTAAGGAAAAATTTCTTAACAGTGAGGGTGAGGGAGCACTGGAACAGGTTGCCCAGGGAGGTTTTGGAATCTCCCTCTCTGGAGATCTTCAAAACCTACTTGGACACAATCCTGTGCCACATGCTCTAGGTGACCCTGTATGTGCAGAGGGTTTGGACTAGATGATCTCAAGGTCCCTTCCAACCTTAAGCATCCTAGGATTCTATGATTTCCTTTAGACTTTTAGTTCCGGTATTTAAGAGAAATTTAAGACAGCAGGTCTTCATATGTCTGATAGTCTTAGTCAATGATCCTTGATTGCAGAAGGCCTTTTTTCTCTGCTCTGATAAAAGCAGACCTGTTCTTGCTAACCTTATGAATACTGTAAGGCTGGTAAAAGGCTTAAACCATGGACTTCTCTGACAAAACACTAGGTGAGTTTGATTAAATGGTGAAAACTCTAACAGATATGTTTTGGTGAATTTTCTGCAAGTAGACATAAATGGTCCATACCAGGGTAGCAGAAGTCGATAGGTGGCTATAGCCACTAATTAAAGCAGTTTTGTATTCCTATCCTATAGAATGAATGGGAATGGCTGAAATGCAGACACATCCCACTTACAGTGGCTCTTCTACAAGATGTAGCTGCATTTGATAGAGGTGAAAGGAGGACAGTTGAGTAGAACAACCTTTTAAACTGCCATATCA
The DNA here is from genome assembly GCA_013389825.1 of Crypturellus undulatus. Taxonomy (NCBI): domain Eukaryota; kingdom Metazoa; phylum Chordata; class Aves; order Tinamiformes; family Tinamidae; genus Crypturellus; species Crypturellus undulatus. The sequence continues at coordinate 16,697 of VWPW01013575.1, read as the reverse complement.
AGACTTTCTCCAGGATTTTTGTCCGTGGACAGTGCCATGACATTTGTACTAATTCATTTTTTTTGAGCTTTCTCTAGGCTTTGATTTTTTTGACTGTATGGGTTCACAGAAGCTGTGCAATGTGTGTAATGAACAAACAGTATAAATATAAAAATGACAACTTAAGAAGTTTAAATTAGAAACCAAGAGAGGAATTATGCCAGGTTATGAAAAATAAATCTAAGTATCCAATTTAGTTCTTAGGGAGTAGTAAACACTATCTCTAAATAATGTGCTTCTAGAAATGAAATATTAGTGCCAGCGTCTAAGCATTTGCATTACTGATGTATTTATTTTAGATGCTTTTTTCTCCCAACAGTGGAAGCATACCACTTAATGTTTGCTAACAGAATTAGTGTTAGGGATGAAGAGCAGACTGAAGGATTAGTTCTGCTATTAGCAACACAGATCATTTCCTCATAATATTTCAGCATCTTCCCTTGGTTGTGCTGTACAAGGTTGAGTTTTTAATCACTGCATGTGTTTATTAGCAAACTGCTTGGGCATATTCAGACCTCTTGGGAATATATATTGAATTATTATATGCCAGGATATTATCATCTCCTGTACAAGAACATGTGTGAAAAACAATTTTCATATTTCATAATAAAAATTTCGTAATAGAAATCCCTATCTGCTTTACTCTGAAGTTAAAATTCAAATGTTGCCTTAGATAGAACAAACCATGTATCTCTGGGAAGGGATAGGTGCTGGTGTCAGATGAGTTTGCATGTGTTACTGAACACTATGCTTGCAAAACTCAGGTGCACTTTTTATATAACTTTGCTCTTTAAATGGCAACAACACAAAAATCTTGTATAACTTATTTTCCATTAAAAGTAGCAAATACACAGAGGCAGATGTGAACATTTATTTTTGCTTTGTCAATTTTAACTCAGTCCTGGAGTGGAGAGTAAATATAATTTACTAAATTTGTCCTATACCGAATGGTTGAAATTAGCAAAAAAATGTTTGGACATAACCTTATCTAAAGGATGTAGGAATCTTTGAGTATAAGTAACAGTGTTGTAAATCTCATGAGATCATATGCATTTCTCTTGTCAGGCAGGTACAGTAGAAATGCTGTCTCATTATATAAAGATGCTACTGGAGAGATAAAAACAGGAAAAAGTATACATAAAATATTCCATTCTATGGTTCTTCTATAAACTTTGTGAAGTCTTTTGCTGATGCTCTTCTAGTACCTTCATAATTTCAAGCAAGCTGGATGAGGGCTCTGTGTTCAGTGTCTCACAAGATCACAACATTTTCAAACTAAGATTAAGTATGGCAGCAGATAAGCATGTCAAAGTCATAAAGTATTATTGTTAACACATAGCTACATTGAAATGCTTCATTTTAGCACCATAAAAAGCAAATAATCATGTGAAAAAGACAATGTCAGTGTGCAATGTAGCAGAGTAAGCTATCTTCAGCTCTAAACATGAGGAAGCTTACTCATTGCTTGAGCAGCTCTGATGTCTTCTGAGAAGATTCTGCTCATCTCAATCTATTTTTGTGTATTTTCAGACTAAAGAAACTGACCAAAATGACTGACAAAACTGTTTCACCAGAATATCATAGGTTGTGGGACTCACTTTTAGCTCCTACACTACTTTGAGTATACGCCTTCACCCTGCTCAGAGACGTATTCCTGCAGAGGAACCTGCAGCTGGCCTCAGGCCTCCTGCAGGGGGTGAGTTATTATGAGTGAATATAGCATTTTCATAACAACATTGAAAGAAATGAGAGTCCTATGCTGAGATAGGATTAACTGTGTAGAATTAAAAAAAAAAAGACACAAATTACCTATTGCAGGCACCCGCCACAGCAAATCCTCTAAATCGTTTGATCCGTCTGCGATACGTGTGATACATTCTAATTCCCTTATCACCAGTTTCATTCAAAGCATAATTCCATGAATAATTATTAAATGTGATTACAGTATTTATTAAATAGATATACGACGTGCTCCTTTTTGTTTGTGTTTCTTAAATTCAAGATGATCTCAATCCATATCAAATAAGCCCCATTTTAAGATCATAAACTGGAAAGCATTGACTTCTAAAGTAAGTCTGTGACTGACTCTTTGGAGGAGCTTTCTTCACTTTCAACTCTTCAAATAAGGTACTACATTGATTTACATAATGACAAAAAGTACAGAATAGAGAATGATCAATGCAGGTGGAAAATAGGGTTCATTGCATTTTAGGGCACTTCAGCTGGGGTTTTCCACCACTTTCAAGAGTAGATTAGTATTGCTGCATTTCTATCATCAGAAATACAGGCAGCTCATTCAACCTTTCTGTTCACTTTCAAAAAGATAGAATGAATATTTCTGTTCAGTTGCTGAAGAATAGGTGAAAAAGGCTATTCTGATTTTCTGAGTGCTTTATTTTTTTTCTTCTCTCTCTTATTTTTTTTCTTCTTTTTTCTTTTTTTTTTTTAATGTGGATTGTACTTCCTTATTATCCTTTTCTATCCAGACAGTGCACATTTACTTTGGAGAAATTCCTGCTTTTAATGCTGTCATGAAAGTCCAAAGATTTGTTCTTTTCCACTAACACTTTATTTATTGCATAATATGAAGTGAGGACTATTGTAAGCATGGGGCTTGATGTGATTTTGTTTTGAGAATTGTGTCTTCCTACTCAAATGACAGTTCTTATTTTGTGTTTCTCTATTTATATAATCTTTTTTTTCTTCTTATTTCCTTTTAAAAAAATAAGTATACATGTTTGGCTTACTAGTTTCAACTCAGATACTGGGTAGAAATACCTCTGCTTAGAAAAAAATGTTAAGACCTCAAAAAGCACTTATAGTTTTTTTTTTTTTTTATTGTAAAGGTTTTTTATTTGTTTTATGTTTTTTATAATTCACCACCACTGTCTTCTCTTATTGCCTTCTTTTGTCTCCTTTTCAGCCTCCTCCCAGATTGTCAGACTTCTGTACAAGGAATATATTGATTCCAAGTGACCCTTTTGTCCTATTGCATGTGACTCTCTTTGACAATTTCTGTAATTCTATTTAACTTTCCAATACCAATTTATTTAATAATAGTCAGTCTCTAATGTCCGCTTAATTAGCTAGCATTGATCTTTTTCTTTATAATACATAACGTACTCTGTTGTAATTATTTCAATTAAACAATAAGCACATAGTAGGGTTACTTTTCTTCCCAAGTATTTATCCACTACAATGCCAATCTCCCACTAAGTGATTATTTTTTAAGAAAAGATGTGGAGAAGTTAGAGAAAATCTGGAGGAGTTTAGCAAGAATGATCAGAAGTTTGGAAGACATGATGAGATGGAGAGAAATGGGGCCATTTAATCTAGAGAGAAGTCTGAAGAAGGACATGATTGTAGGATCATGCAAGCATGAAAGGAATTAATTATTCTTCATTTCTGTATTTTTGGTGTGGTAAAAGCATGAAGCATTTTATTAAAATACATAAATACTAGATTTATGAGCAAAAATTCTAAAGGTTAAAATAATGGAAAACTGGAACAGAGATCACAGACTTTAATAGTGAGGATTCCAAAAGAAGTTAGGGGAAGTATCTAGATGCTTGGGGCAGACATGCTCTCTTGAGGACTCTTTTAATTCTAATTCTCATTATTCCTGTGAATATATCCCTTCCATTGGCTGCACATGTGTTATCACCTCTTTTAGTTATGTGAGAACAGATGTCAGTGGTAGTCTTTGTAACAATATTCAGGCTAGTAGTCTGAATTAATATAAACTATTTCTCTTAGCAGATGTAAATTTATGTTCATCTCCCATTCAAAACAAATATACTTGAGTTGCTTTTTTTCTTTTTCTTTTTTTTTAAAGTCCTAAGTATAACTGTCCTTCAGATAATCTCTTAACATTATAAATGAAACAGGCTGCACGAAGAACTCAGATTTTAGTACATAGTAAAAAGCAGAAATCAAATACATATTGAAAAAAGGTAGCATGGTGACAGAATGTAGATAGCAGTTAGGAATTCCAATTAAAGCATGTAGGTCAGACGAAATGAGCTCTTCATGTTAAATAAGATTTGAGGAGTATTCAGATAATCCTAAATTTTAAAAGTGGAAAGATCAATAGAAAAAATCATTTCTGTGACAAATAAATACATAAGAAAAATGACTTAGTGAAAGCACTACTGGGACTGCAAGCAATTTACTAATAGCAAACAAACCCAAAAATAAGCTAAATATCTGTATACTCTTCATGCTACAGTTTTATTCCTGGAGTATTTCCTCAGAGGAATCATATTTTTATACATGACAGTTCATGGAATATATTCCTACTGGAGACAAGTTTGTTGCAAATGTCTTTCTTCTCAGAAAAATAAACCAAAAAGGTTAAAAGTTTATTTTAAATATAGAAACACATCTACATAATACTGAGTTTATAAGATAAATAGATAAACAAGATATTTTGTTAATTGGTTGGATGATAACTATTTTTCCCATTTTTCACTCAAATCTTGTTTTCACTACTCCTTTTCTTCTGACACTGACACCTTTCTCCAAGTCCAAGTTTCAGTAGGCATCTGCACCTTTCAAACCTGAAAATCTTTGCTATTTGTATGACATATCCTTCTGCTCCTAGCTTCCTAATACAGCTATTTCTCCTACTCTTATATTCACATCTTCCCATTTTCTAGTTTAGTGCCTGATGATGTCTGTGTGAAAAGCAAAAAATAACTTCAGGTTTAAGCACATAGTCAAGTTACTCTAAGGTAACAAGTCACCATTTTGTGATGTCTGTTCAGCTGTAGTGAGTTTCTTTTTGTATGTTTTTATCTTTTGCAAATGTGAGATAATTCAGCTTTGCCTATAGTGAGAGATGGTTAAAATATGGTAGGTTGTAGGAACATATCTAGGGGACGGAGGCCTTCCCATGGGAAGTGGCTGCAGGGAGCTGAGCTTAAAGAAGATAGCAGATACTCCCTGAATTAAAGGAATGTGAACAGTAGTCCTTGAACAGCAGGCATGAGAAAGTTGGGCGAGACAAAACCTTGATTAAGCTTGTCAGTAAGAAAGAAGGACTGGTGCACAGACCTATGGTGTGAATACACGCCGTTATCCACAACAAACTGAATGCGGTAGAAATGCATGGAGAGTAGCCTGTGACCAATCGTAGCTGTACGCGTGCAGAGAGCTTGCTTCTGCTTGTGTATAGAAGTACGCTATTCGGGCTAAATGAACGAATCAGGATCTAATTCACATGGAGTCTGCGTCTTTGATCCCCTCCCGATTCCTTGGGCTGGCAAGAAGTTTCCAACAGTAGGTGACTTTAGATTTTCTGTCAGTGAAGAATATAGTGAGATATCATGGTTCCACTGCTACCTATTAACTTTCTATTAAAATTTAACTGAAATGTATGTTTGAGGTCTCCTCAAAAGAATTTACTACGCTATAAATAGATAAATATTTTCCCCCAAATTTAGTGGTAGTACAATCAAAAGAGGATATGGAATTCAGTAGGTCTGACCAAGTTCCTATTCTGAGTACAGACACTCATGACACCCCATACTTAAAACTGTAATATTGCTTATATTTGGGACTGTTCTTGACCTTTTGTGCTAATTGCACATTTTTTTTCTCCTAATCTTACCACTTTTGAGCTTACTGTTTAGTAATAATCTACAATGGCATAGTTAATTTTAGGATTTCTATTTCCTTCCAACACTATTTTACAATTTACTTCTGCTTCATTAAGGGTGTTGTTCTGTCAGTTGCTAATATAGCTGAAGAACAACCTCCCTTGATTGTGGGCTTTCAGCACCTGATTCTTTTGCTCTTTGAATATCTGTAGGAACCTATGCAGAAGAAATACAAAGTGGAACTGAATTGAAGGAGTAATATTTTAGTACATAGTTTGCATCTATACAAATATCTGCTCAGAGATGCCATTCTTCATAATTTAACCCCACATTATTTTCAACTTGATTCATTTCCAGGGAAGGTAAAGGAAAACTAGACCTTTTGTTCTTAGTGCAGAACACTGTCCGCTTGTTTGTAACTTAAGCTGCTTCAAGTAAGCACAAATGCTTTAAAGTGTACAAACAAGATATACTTTTCAAAATACATGTAAAGATCATTTGGCTTAGCCAAGCCGAAGTTGCTGGGCTGAATGAAGAGGTATCTGGAAGTTAGTATGCTGATGTTATGTTCCCCTTACACTTAAACTCTATGAGTGCATAAAACACTTGCAATTTGCCAGCCTCCAATGTCTCTTATCCTTCCTGCATAGCCTGTGGAATTTATCTTACTTTGAGATTTTACTTGAAGTATGACATGATAAATTGGGAAAGCTAATTCAGTGAGTATTCTCAGGTTATTAACTCATGACCTACTCAGGATTAGTTAACCTTTCTGTTTAACACTTTTCATTAAATGATGCAGTGTTAACTTTAACACCTTTGATTTAAATAAATGGCCTGTGTACAGTGGATGTGATTTTGGCACTTTCACAAGGCATAAAACATTACATTCAAATAATAAATGTGATAAAGTCTTTTCTTAGAGAAGGCACTTTCACAAAGACCAGTGCTCTTCATATAAGATCAAATTCTTTCAAGGAATCCATGGAAAGCTTCCTGGGATTTGGTGAAGTCCAGACCCAAAGCTAAGAACTATATTAGTCTTCTGAGACTGCTGGTTTTATTTTATTTGAATCAGATGTATCTCTCTCCAATATGCATCTTGTATTTGACTTTCATCTCATTCAAGTGGGTCTACAGAAGACACTCCCCTCCTGGACATTTTTTTTCTGTTTATTATTGTGTTATTCATACTAGTGGCAGAGAAAATAAATAAAATTTCAGAAAACCTTTTTTTTTTTTTTCCATGAAAAGCCTTTGTGAAGGCTTTTTTTTGCCTGGAGCAGCTTACCTTCTTTCCACCCTATTTTTGCCCTCAGCTCAAGATCTCTTTCCTGCCTCAATCCAGCTGTAGCCCTGTCACATTCTTGCATTCTGGATGCCAGAGAGATGTATCACCCAAAGCTCAGGGGAGAGAGGCTTCCTGATTTTCCTTGTGTGTTTTTTTTTCTCTTTCTACCCTATGAATCCTTAATTTTTTCTGCAAAGCGTTGCAGTTTAAAGAGGAGAAATAAATAGACACCTTCATTCTACATCTTTTGTCATTCATACATGTTAGAATTATATCTAGGTAGTTAGTTGGAGGGAGGTGAACTAAAGCTGAGGAGGTTAAATCATGTCTCTCATACTCACAGTGTGGCATGCTGTTAAAATAAATATGTGAATTATTTTTCTTTCCTACCCACCTCAGTATTTTCAAGGAAAAGTGTGATCCTTGTTCACTTTTCTGAAAGGAAAGATTTAAATATCTAATTAGAGAATGTGCTTCAAAACTTTAAATTCCAGGAAAATATGTCAGGTGACTTTGCACATCTTGAAGTTTGTTTTTTAAAGCCCCTGGCAAACATACCTTTGTCATCAGCATTATTATTTGTTACTTTTATGATCTACGCCTTCCACTCAGTACACTGGCTCAGTATCTCCCTCAATATCTCCCTATCCTCATGTAAAATATAGTGAGTCTAATCATTTAATTCAGAACTACATTCCAAGAGCTCAGGCATCTTTAACTCAAACATTTCAGTGTCTAAGCCCTTCAGTGAATTTTCCTCTGAGGTAATTGCTCAAAATACCATGGTAAATTTATGACAGACTAGATGATTAAACTTGGATTCTGAATTCCAGGCTCAAAAACTTTTCTGTCCCTTGCAAATAGTCCACAGTTTACAAAAGTAGTAGATGCAAAATATAGTAGAAACAGAGATAAAATGGTAAGGAATTGTGGTTAGAGATAGACACAATTTCAGAAAGGATTTTGAGTGAGTGGCATAGCAAGCAAACAGGCAGGTTTCTTCAGCTGATTGCTTTCCCCCTCACTTTATCTTGAACTGCAAAGGATATCTCTTTCTCTCTGGTGAGGGAAAGGGAAAGGGAAAAGAGGGAAAGGAAAAGGGGGAAGGGAAAAGAAAAAGGGAAAGAGAAAGGGAAAGGGGCAAGAGGAGGGGAGGAGAAGGAAAAGGGAAAGGGAAAAGGAAAGGAAAAGGGAAAGGGAAAGGAGCAAGAGGAGGGGAGGGAAAGGGAAAGGAGGGGGATGGAGGGCAAGGGAGGGAAGGAAGGGAAATTTGACTTCTGGCTTGTTCAGCAGCTGCCCGGAGGCACCTGTGAGCTACTGCTGCTACTCTGTAGTATGGTCTGCAGAGCAAGATCTGTCTGCTGCAGGGCTGATATAGCAGAAAACATTCAAGAGTAATGATTTAAAGCAAAACTAAGATTGGAGGCCAAAAATCACTAGAACAGTGAAGGGGAGCATTACCTTTACTGAGTAAATATAACGAAGGAAGAAATAATCACAATAAAAAGAAAGCAACCAGAAGCCAAAACTCTGCTAGGCTTTTCTTTACACAGCTGGAATTACTCCTAGGTAAAAGGGAAGGTTACTTTGGGAGATAAAAAGAAGTAAGAGGAGTATGATATTTTTAAATAATATGTATATGTAATTTAAAAATATGTATCATACAAAGAACAAGATATTCTTTATAGAATAATTTAATAATTCAATGCATTTGGCATAACAGTGTTTCCCAGAATCTTGGATTAATATTTTGATTTAAAGATGTTTGCCTAATGCCAACCCACTAATCATGATAAGAAATTGGGGATGAGTATCTCAATTTCTGAGGTTGTCTCTGAATATCAGGGCTTTTTTTGGAGTGAGGAGTAGGGGGACTATGCCTAAGGTTGGTATTGCCAGTAGTATGATGATTTCAGGATGCAGAATGTAATGCATTCACATCTTGGAGTCTCTACAGGCACCTCTAAGGAGTAATTGATCATGGGGATTCAGGGGATTAACCTCCCAAATGTGTTTTATTTATTTATTTTTATTTGTTTGAAACTGTAAAGGAAGTTACGGATGACCAACTAGATATAGACATCTACATATCCTCATTTGAATCCCACCCTAAATGCCTAGGTGTCTCCATTATCTCATTTGTACACATGTAATGTAATTTTGCTATTTCCAATGAGATATTATTAATCAGATGAAATTAATGATCTATTAACATTTTTTAATGCCAAATAAAGCCTTAGAAAGATTAACCTGGAAATGGATGGGGACATTAATACAAGTCATACCTAAACATAGCTATGTCTGCATTGAAATCAGAATTCATAGTGGAGCTCTACAATATTTATTCAAGAAGTTGAGCATCTATTTTCATTACATATGGAAGTCGCCAAGTAGGTATGTCACAGAACCGCAGAGCTGAGGTGAGAAGGGACATCTTGAGACCATCTAGTCCAACACCCTGTTCGAACACAGTCAAGAGCAGGCTGCTGATTTTGAAGATCTACAAAGATGTAGACTCAAACCATTGACATTAATTTTGACTAAATCTTCAGTCATCAAGTCCTTTTTTTTTTCCTCTTAGGAATCACATCATTTCACAAAGTGTTCACTTGTTTTTTATAAAGTATTGGCACAATATTCTGTAGCTACCAAGCTCTGTAATTTTCTGAAGTTTCTAAGTTGTTAAAGAAATATACCTTAGTATGTATATGTTGACTTCCAGTTCCTCTACCCATATTTTGGTATAAGTAGGTGCACGATATTTAGCTTTCCTGATTAAAAAGACATGGTACTTCTTGTCTGCCATGTGATTAACCATTTTATCATCTTACAGATCCTGCAACGTTTTTATGATTTTATATTTGTTCTTGACATTTTGAATAGCTGTGCTCCTTTTTCTTGTTTCCTGCTAACCAGAGCTTTTTTAACTGATACATTTTCTTTATTTCTTCATTGACTATGTTCTGTAGAAAAAGAATCTTTTTATATTTATATCTATCAAGTAGTTCATTTCCATTGCAAATTTGAGTGAGGGAGACTTTGTGTTTAACTGCTACTTTCACTTCCCCTCTTGACCCAGATTTTTTAATAAAAGTCCTTTAGGTGACTGGCAAATTGGGAATTGTAGGCAATTAGAAAAGTCATAACAAATCATTCTTAAACATTTCCTAATCATTTACAGTTTTCATTAATTTTTTTCTTCCCACTGAGTTTTGTTCATGACTGCTCCGGCTTAGGAGATAAATCCTTTTAATGTGTTATGGCCCACATCCTCACAGGGTTTTAGGTTCTTAGGTCTGACTGAAACAATGGGATTTACTTGCTTCAGAACCATGCTGAATGAAAGACCTTGTATCTGTTTCTTGTTGGTTAGGATATTCTGCTTGCACTTAGCAACCCAAATTTATCAATTCTATTCACTGTGTCTTTAAGTGTCATAAGGATGTGTCTTAGACAATTGCCTATGCTGCTTCTATTTATTTATTTTTTTTTCAAATCACTTATTACAAGTGTCTGCCTCATTGATTTTTAAAATCTGTATTAGTAATTTGTTCCTTTTTTTAAAAAAAAGCTTTTTTTTGACTGTTCTGTGCAGACTTACAATCTGTGATGTGGGAGAGATATGCCACTTGGACAGTGATTCTGTGCAGAGATGCAGCATGTTGCTTAGATTTAACATGCCTCATTGCCACCTCATTTAGCCCTTGGCAAGTACAGGGAGAATTCAAGGCTGTGCTGCTCTGCTGACAGCTCTTGGAGGACTTATGTTCAGCAATTCCTTCCTGAGCTCACACTGAAGAAGAAAACTCCTGTACCTCCTGCAGGAGATATGCACACACCTGGCGAAACAGCCTTGTTTTGTTGAGGAAAACATGCCTGGTCCTTGGCACCCAGAACACTCAAGCTGTCCGAGATGCTCCATGAACACTGACTATAGCCAGGCAAGTTTGATGACTGATTTTTGATGTTATTACAGTATGGGCAATGTTCCTACCCTCAACAATAGTTAAAAAGAATTGTGAAAATTAATTTTTCATATTGGCAGGGAGTAACCACAGGACTGTGAGAAAGAATAGTGGTTAGTAATGTATCCGTGTTTAACGAGGCATGGTCCTTTGTTTGATCCAGGTCCATCTGAGCTTTCATTAGTAAACTTCAATGGGAAGTTGACCTCCCAGAAGTCAGTGACAAAATTCTTATTTTGGTGGGTTGCCAAGTTGAACAAAATATTATATTAACAAAAGTCACAGGAAATGTTACACAGCTTTAGATATTGCAGGGGACAGAAAATGCACTAAAACAAACCCCGTGTCAAAGAAAAAACACATGAGGCAGGAAATAAAATTAATTTAAATTTGAAAATATATTGACTCATTAATGTGTAAAAGTGGATTAAAAAAAAAAACACAAAGGACAACTTTTGTGGCAGGGAAGACTGTTCAGAATAAAGATAAAGCAGGCAAAAAGACCTGATGGTCGTATTGAAAAAAAAAAAATTTTATGTGACACATCTGAAATCTTTCTTGCATAACACAAAGCTGACAATAACATTATTTAATAACTAGTTATTGTAATAATCCCACACATACATACAAATGAACACCTGCCATTGTATTGCACGATGAACAAGCTATTATTTGTATGTGGTGCTTGTGTCCCTAAACAGGAACAGCACAGAAATGAAAGATGTAATCTAGAAGAGGCAAGGCTTTAGAGTCTAAGCAATAAAACATTAATCTACATGATCAAAGAAACCACGTAGGGAGGGATAAGAGAGGACTGGGACTTAACATTTTTTCTGCATCTGAATGAGCAGATGCAAACTATTTGCATATGTCACTCAGAAATATTAAGACAGATATTTTCTCTTGGTGTAGAATTTGTATATTCTGTAAAGAAAGCAAGTACCAACAGCATGTTGATACCAACAGCATTAGTGAAAGGGAGGAAATTTTGAATCGTTAAACAAGAATAGTATTGATTTGTCTAATCAATGTTCTTTACTAATTGATAGCATTGCTAAGTAGATTAAAGATTTGGCAGAAGATATTTGTCTGGTAAATATGTTAACATTGGCTTGCCCTCACTCCCTTTTGCTACTTTACTCAGTGTCCTGTCATTATCAAAACATGAATGCCACAGTTTCATTTGCAATGACTAAAGTCACGGAGACAGAAAAATTATTTTTCCTTTTTTTTTCTTTTTTTTTCACATTCTATGAACATTTTTCATNTTGCAATGACTAAAGTCACGGAGACAGAAAAATTATTTTTTTCCTTTTTTTTTCTTTTTTTTTTCACATTCTATGAATATCTTTCATGGATTATTATAATGATAATATCTATCATATATTCAGTACTTCTTATCCACAGCTGTCAGAGATATTTACAAAAAAAAAGTTAAAATAGTAAAAAAAAAAAAAAAAACAACCTTATAAAGAAAGTGGAAGGCTTCCATAGAGAAGTTTTGTAAGCAAACAGAATATTTTCAGCAGCCAAAGCAGAATATTTCCAATCTTTCTTTCTATAACTCTAGTTCATTTGGAGTAGATGCCCAAAATCCAGCCAGGATAAAGGTCTCATCTGGCAAAATAGACCTGATTTAAAATAAAAATTCTGGGTTGTAGGCAACTTAGACCTGGGCCTTGTCTATTCTTTCAAACCATTTAGCTCCCCAGTTTACACCTAAGCCCTGAATCCTTTATGAATAAGTGCTAATTTGATTCTAAGCCTTTTTCTGGAGTACTCTCCAATCAGTTCTCTCTAAAAAAAAAAAAGTCATCTGTTGTTAAAAAGAGTTTTCTCCAGAGGCAGTTTGCAGTAGACAGAATGGAGGAAAACTGCAGCAGACTAGATGTCTTCTGCTGTATCCTCCAACACTATCTAGCAGACACTGAGTGTTCAAAATTAACATATGTTCCTGAGCCCTGTCATGGAATAAGCAATACATATTCTGAGTTTCCTGCTATAAAAAGCAACCTGGTGGGACTGAATACAAATTTTTCGTTATTTCAGAAACATAGAAATAATAATGATATATTCAGGGCACTGCATGTGACAAAGAGCAAGTTCAAGAAGACAGGTTATGTGGCTCTGATCAGTCTGCCTTGGAGCAACTTGTCTGTGTGCAGGTGGTGTGTGAACTTCTGCATCTGCATACCAAGGACTGAAGACCACAGCCTGCTGGAGATACATTTAGTGCAGATACAGAATTTAGTGCAGATATAGAATTTTCTCCTTGGAAAATCTGATCCAAATCAGACCAAACCTTAAGATCTCGGACTTTCAAGCAAACATAACCATACCTAACAGTGAAAACTGCTGAGGTGTACAGTTGTACTAAACTCACAGGTGAAATAGTACTAGTTTCAGGATGTGCTACTGACTATGCCCTGGTACTAGGCACAAAATGTGTTCTTGCAGTGGATTCATAAAAAGTTAATCGAAACAAAGATTTTTCAAATTAATAAATAGGGCTCAGAGGATTGAAACCAGTAAGAGAGAGAGATAAAAGTCCTCTAAAGGCATTAGGATTTTAATAACCTGGGACACTAAATGTTTGCTAAACTCCATTCATTGATCTTATAAATCTCTATTATGTGCCATATTCAGTGTGTTCTGGTAAATCTTATATTCATTCTCCTTAGGTCGATATGATAGCAAAAGAAGTTCCAATATTACTAGAATGAGATACAGATATAGTCCAAAAGCAAGTATCTTTAAAGTTTTGGTTATTGTTACATCCTTATGGTTTAGTTATTTCTTAATTACCATTTTTAATTCATTATTATCTATATAATTTCCCATACACTTAATGACTGAGTTAGTTACACTCCTCCCCCACTCTCCCACAGTGTGAACATGAAAGATATTGAGAAAATTAGAAAAAAACCACAGCAGATGATAGTCTGAAAGTTTTGGTTACCATAAGCATATTGTAATGATAACTTAAATGGTAATTAAAACTGAATCTGATCTGAAACTACAATACAATTTTGTTTTCCATAATCTTCATAACCTTGTTCTCTAAAATCTCAAAATCTCAGTCTTTTATTTTTATAATGAGGAAGAAAAGTTTTGAAACTTAATCTGTATTAAACAAAATAGTCCAAGTTTTGAGATGGGAATGGTTCCATTTCTCTTTCTGAGAAGTATACAACCATACTTGATGTGTAGAAATAGCCACTTCTGCTAAATCACATAATAAGCCCTACACTAGATTGCTTTTGGACAAACATTGAATGTTCTGAAATAGAAACGTTGCCTAATTGTAGGTAGACGCAGGTTTGGTTTTGGGATGCTTCTGTATGAACAGGGTTGTACAGGGGGGTATTATTGTCCTCCCTGTGACCCCGGGCCTGGACCAGGCCCAGTGAGGCCAGCAGGCCTGAGGCCTGACTGCAGCAGGCCAGCAGGCCTGACTGAGCAGCTCATCGCAGGCAACTGGAATGATGCAGAAGCCCAAAGGTGGGGGCTGGAGCTCCCAGAAGTGGGGGCCAGGGCATTCTGCCCCGGCCGACTGACCGCCCACCTACGGGGCTCCACCAACCACCGGGGTCCCATAATTAGCATATGTCCAATCCCTTACCTCGCTCCTCCCTTTCTCCTCCCCTCCCCCCCCCTCCCCCCATATATAAACATGTTGTTCCCTAATAAAGTTGGCGGTTGACCCTGGCTCCTGTGGAGTTGTTATTGTCAGCTGTCCGGGCCGGACCCTCATTCCAGGCGGCATGCCCTGATCGACCTTCCTAACCTGATGCAGACTCGGGCCGGGGTGACATCANACCTGATGCAGACTCGGGCCAGGGTGACATCACGAGCCCCTTCTCCCTCAGCGGACACCGGGCTAGGGGGGCGGTGTTGGGATCATGAAATAGGGAAATAACATCTCCCATTAGGATTAATGGTGCCCCTTTCATGACCCCATAAAAGGTCATGCGCACTTGCCATTGTACAGGGGGGTCTGGGTGCCCTCCGAGTAACCTCTCAGGCCTGCGCATGCTCAGTGAGGCCGGCAGGCCGGCAGGTCTGCCTGAGCAGGGACCAGAACTCTGTAGAGGGTTCTGGAACCCCAGGGGAGGGGGCCGGGAGTCCCAAAGGTGGGGGCTAGGAGCAGTCTGCCTTGGCAGACTGCCCGCCCACCTACTGGGCTAAACCACTTACCTGAGGCCCCTAATTAACATCTATCCAATCATGTCCTTGCTCCTCCTTATTCTCACCCTTTCTCCTCCCCTCCTTAACCTATATAAGTTAAGGTATTCCAATAATAAAGGTTCGGCTCGGCCTGTTCTGTTTTGCTGCTCGTTGTGTGTGTTGTTTGCTCCGGTTGCCCAGGATATCGGAGCTTCCTTCTGGTTCCAGTTTCCTGCGGCAGCACATCACTGCTTGGACCTCCGTGAGGTAATATCCAGGCAGGGGTGAGTGGTCACCCCCCGCCCGAGCGCTCAGCATCCCCGCTTCTGATACCTGAGGTGACTCCAGGGAGATATTAGCATAGCTGTCACCCCCTTGCAGCTGCATCCCTGCGGAGTGGTAAGAGGGGCCTCGCCTCTTGGGTGGGGGAGGAATAAAGATCGTGCCACGAGGGAAAAGATCGCGCGGCCCTGGGAGCCCCCCGTTAAGAGTGCTGATAGAGGCATAGCGGGGGTGGGCCTGGGAGACCCCCATAAAGAATCGCCGACGGAGCCATTGTGGGGGTTGGCCTGCAGGCTTGGTGAAGATTAGCCGATTGAGGCATCACCAAGGCACTGTGGGGTGGCCTCTGGGCCTGTGGGGTTGGTCGGTGCCGGCCCAGAGGGCGGTAAGAGCGGGCTCCCTGCCGGGGTAGCGAGAAGTGTCTGGGTGGTGCGACGTGCCGGTTCACAGATCACGCGGAGCGGCAGGTCTTAGAAGGCCTAAGGCCTATGGACCCCGGCCTAGACCAGCCGGATGGGGGGCCTGGCGCTGCAACACATAATTATATAAGATCTTGATGAAAATGATGAAAATGGAGGTAGACGATTTGTCTTCCTCTGAGATCTAAAGAAGGTGAAGCCAAAGTACTTGCTTCTCATATGTGAGTCCCTGTTGTCTCTTAGGGATTTTCTTCTTTCTACAAGTGAGGCTTCATACGCCACAGATAAGCAATATCACAGAATCCTGGGGCAGATAGACAGATATGCACCAAATGCATATTTTGCTCTGAGAATAGATCGATTGCAGTATGAGATTTTAGAGTCCAGGTGGACAAATATATAAAATGAGTGGGTCAATACTAGGAGAGCTAGTCAACTCTTTAGGTGAGAATCCCTCTCTTCCAAAAACTAACTAACTCTCCCTTCAAGAGAGCTAAATTTGACCTCTTCAGGGGAGCTCCTTGGAGAAATCCCCTGGGCAAGGGTCCTAGAAGGAAAGGGGATCCAGGAGAGTTGGCAACTATTCAAGTACTGCTTTCTCCAAGCTCAGCATTGGTGCATTCCTATAAGAACGAAGTCGAGCAAGGTGGGCAAGAGACCTGCGTGGCTGGGTAAGGAGCTACTGGGGAAACTTAATGAGAAAAAGAGCATGTACATAATGTGGAAGAAGGGCAAGGCCAGATGGGAAAAATATAAGAACATTGTGTGAGAATGCAGGGATGCAACGAGGAAAGCCAAGGCCCGTTTGGAATTAGAATTAGAGATGTTAGGGACAACAGGAAGGGCTTCTACAAATACATCAGCAGCAAGAGGAAGACTAGGGAAAATACTAGTCCACTGATAAATGGGGAGGATGCCTTGGTGACGGAGGATG
>VWPW01013572.1:1778-16502 GCA_013389825.1 Crypturellus undulatus | reverse complement strand
TAACTGTTATAAAGCCAGTGTTGTAAGTGAGTTAATTGGCCATTATGGGAAACACAGATTTATTCAAAACAAAGAATGGGCTTAATACTATTTTTGGAAAGGGTTCAGGTGTTACACATTCCTAAGTGAACCACGCTTACAAAATCAGTTGCGCACAATTCTTGATATGGATTGTTTGAAAGACTGGTAATTGCATAGAAAAGATGTGTTGTCTGTGGCAAAGTTGGCACAATCCTTCTTCACTAAAGTGTCAAGTATGCGTGTGTCTATCAACTGATCTGGAGTGCTTAGCACCTCCAGAACTAGGCCTTTGTGTCCTAAATCTATAAATTAACAGCATGGCATGACCCCTTGTAATCTTTAGTGAAGGTTGGCAGGCTATATTCTCTTTGTTTTGGTTTACGGGAGTCCAAAGAATTCTTGGGTTGCAGGGCATGTGTGACAGGTGCCCTCTAGTCTGGCTGCCTGCTTTTGTAGGCCTCTTGTAGGCATCCTGCTCTGCTTGAAATTGCTTTCTAAGTCACCATCTTGTTTTTTTCTGGGAGTGTGTTTAGAATTAACCCTTCTTTAGGAGTAAGTGTAGTTTCCTTTTGTTGCTCATTTCTGTAATTTTTGGACTACTTAACTAGAATGCAAGGAAATAATCTAATTCATCTACAGTCAAGGTTCTATCCAGCAATAGTTCTGGGCAAGCTACATAAAAACTGTGCTAAGTTGAAGGATGATGCAGTGTTTCAAGTTACTGATAGCGCCCTTTTTGGAGTAGGTACGCATAAATATTGTGTTAAGGTAGAAATGATATGAGTAGCCTTTGTTACCTATGCTTTCTTCTGAAAGCACACACGACCTGCATGGGAATGCCAGTGTGATGAACTCCTCCAACTGTTAAATCTTAATTAAAAACTCCCTTTATAAATGGGTTCAGCTCTTGAATGACATGAACTAAAACAGAACTGAAATACTTGACAAAACAGATAAAAATACATTTAATAGTAGCTTTTGCTCGTGGTGTGTCTTGCGTTAGAGCCAACAAAGGATTTGAATGCCGCAAAATATCGAGTTGCCACTAGAGGGTGCACAATGTCCAGGAATTGCCAAAAAAAAAAGGGGGGGAGCAGGGAGAAAAGGGCGGGGGGAAGATGGCTAAAACTGCTACTCACTGGCTTTGGAAGAGATGTCTGAGGAACCTTCCGCGTTTCACACAAAGCGGCCCAGAGGTTCCATCAGCGCTTCTCTGAGTACCCGTGTCTGCAGCTGCCTGCAGTCAGGGTGGGTTTAATGCTGGCTTTCTTTAGCCCCTTCCTCTGGACAGCAAGTTGTCTGTTTAGTCTTGCAAATCCAAAATATGCTGTAAACAGCAAAGAAGAATATAATTTAGACTGTGATAGTTTTAGGTGTTATTTCTTGTCATACTTTGAACTTCATGGCCTCTTTATCCATAAAATTGCTAAAAGGACCTTACTTTTCCTGGCTGTTGGGGCACAGGAGTTGTCTATTGGCAGGCAGTGTTTGGTAGGAATGGAGAATAGCAGTGTAATAGCAGGTGATGCACAGGACTACTAAAACACTTCTACACTTTAAAAATTACTGAGTAATTTGATTTGAGTATGACTGTGTTGATCTGTTGTATTTGAACCTCATTCCTACTTAGGCATCTAGGTAGAAGTTGTGTGGTATTGTCCTGCTTACACTTTTTTATTTTTTTCCCTTTTTTCTTGAATTTACTATGGATTCTAGAAACACATTGAACAACATCAAATCACATCACTGAACAACACATTAAACATCACATGCAACATCAAATTGGGGTCACAGTTGTTTAATAGATTTTTTTGGGGAGGGCTGCACATTGGTTGATGTTAGACATCCATATACTCCTTAATATTCTATTTCTATCCCTTTTAATTAAAAGGTCATTGGTGGCAATAAGATACAGAAGTCCCAAACCATTTGGAGGGTTTGGAAAATAAAATGCATGGTGGCACATAGCACTCATTTAGCTATGGTGTTTTTCTGAGATTAATATCCTGGGTTTGGGTACATCAGCTGTAGAGCTTTTCTTAGAACAATAATATGAGAGTTGAGAGCAATAAACTGCTTGAGACCAAGATCAGCACTGTGTATTCTCTTGCCCAATGTTTTTGGGAAGCATAACTGCTAGGGGCCTGTGGCCAGATGGGTCAGACTTGAGGAAGTTGTAGAAGATACCTGTGTCTTTGCACTTGCTGACTTTGGCCACGAGTTAGGTTCCCTTCCAATCTGTGCCTGGGCACCTTCCCCTGGCAGAGCTTTCTGTCAAGGAGAACCACGATAAAAAGAAAAATGAGCGCCCCAAGCTCTGCTGTGTGCTTTGTTTACTTCTGTAAAGGTAAAAGGGTCTGCATTTGCCTCCTATTTCTTAAGGCGTTGTTTGACACCCTATGGCAGAAGCAAGCCATGTTCTTCTTGCTTTTAAAATGAAAATGCATTGAAGAATCTGGGGTGGTTTAAAATGTGGTGAGGTTCTCTTTTTTTAAAAAATAATGGAGTAGGGCAGAGTTATGGCTTGCTTCACAAACTTAAGTTGGCACTTTTTTTGTTGCACTAATAAATAGGAAAGCATTTTTGTGATGCTTAAGCACTCTGACAAATGATTTATACACTTCAGAGGAAAATATAAGAAATAATTTAAGGAAAACATAATTTAAGGAATTCAAGTCTTCAGTTGCTCATGAAACTTCTGTGCTAAAAGAGATATCTTACAGATATAATAAACTGAACTAATGCACGTGTGAAATTGGCAACATAAAAGGCATTTAGGTAATATCCTGAAGATGAAGGCCCCCTACTACTATGCAGAAAAGCTTGGCATGCTTAATACATCTTTATGCAGTGTGTAAATTCTGAAGCAAACTAACTCTTCCTAAGGAGCAATCCAGTTCCTGTGGTACTGTTTCTGCAGCCCTCGCTTGGCCACTGCCATGCCATGTTAACCAGTGCCATGTGGGATGGATTTCTTCATGTGCTGCTGATGGCTGAGTGCCTAGTTGCATCTAAAACCTTAGAGCCTGATTGCTTATGGCTTTCCTCGCTGCCACACATCTTTAATCTGTCTTGCAGAGTTAAGAAAAAAATAGAAATAGAACATCAAGACAATAGTCCGTTAAAGACCCTTAATAGTCTACAACATTTTATCAAGAGAGCAAAGAAAACATTGGGGAGGAGGAGTGGAGACAGGGAAGGTGAAAGCAAGAGGCGCCCTTCCAGCATGTTAAAAAAAATGATTGGAGAGGGTTCAAGAAAATTCCTTGCTGCTGTACCACCCTCCCTGTTTTGAAGGATGGAAGAAAGAAGTATTTGATATTCCCTTCTAAAGAAGGCAGTGGTTATCCTTTGGCAGATTTTCATTATTTTATTATATATATTTTTAATGTCTTGATTTGCATTAAAGTGTTTTAGGAGGGAGAAAGTAATTGGGCATCAGGAAGTAACTGTCAGGAAAAATCACTTAGGAAAATGAGGGAGAAGCAAATGTATATATACCCTTTTCTCCTATATATCGATACCCTTTTATTTATTTATTTATTATGCTCACAGCTGCTTCATGCTGGTTTTTTGCTTGGTCCTGCCATACTGATTCACAGTCACCTTCTACAGTGGTTTTCAGGACCTTAGTGACAGACAACAAGTGGCTAGTGCACAAATAGTGCTTCAGAAAACTGCCCTAAGAGCCCAGAGAGGCCCTCTGCTGAATGAGGGGGGATGTTGTCAGAATTAATTAGCTGACACTTTTTATCTCTGGGAGATCTTTAGGTAAGATGCTATAGAAGTGAAATACATTTGCTCCTAGGAAGGCAATCAGACCTACAGTCCTCAGACTGTTCATGAATCCAATATTGCCAGAGTCGAGCTTATAGTTGATCATACTATTTGGGAACTCGATTCGTTCCTAGGAAGGTGATTGGACCTACAGTCCACAGACTGTGATTCCAATGCTGATTTGATATCTCCCTCGCCCCCCCCCCCAACACCACTACGGTTTTCAAACTGGAACATTTTCACATGCTCTCACGGCAGAATCATTCAGGGGATCCTATTTAATTTGATATTTTTAAATTTTGCTTTTTTTTTTTTTAATCTTAAGTTTGTTTGACGTTATATTTGCAAACACCTTGTGGATGTACCATCTGTTTTGTTCCAAAACTATAATGCATGCTTTGTTAAATCCCATCTACCTGTATATGTCTTGGGCATCTCTTGTGTTTATGTATGTCAGTGGAGTTGCAGGAAACAGATCTGAAAAGGACTCACTGGGTCATGAAGTAGAGCCCTCTGCTATGGTGTCCAAGGACATCATATAATCCCATTCACTGGCTTACCCAAATGTGCTCTTAAAATTAAGTTGGTTTATCCTCGTCCCCCTCCTGGGTGACTGTTCAGGAGTACTGTTCCAAATTGGACTTTTCTTTTATTACTGCTCATAAAACCCCATTAAGATGTATAAGTACCTAAGACTTTAGAAGATATGTTTTCTGAATAAACTTAAGAGCTTCAGTAGTGTATTGAACTCTTGAGATGGTGTCTTACATGATCTCTTGTGTGTGTGTGTGGTGGTGCATTGTGGTTTTTTTTGTTTGTTTGTTTGTTTTTTTGTTGTTCCCCCCCTGCTAACACAGAAGTAATAGTGGTGCTGTCCCCCTCCGGTGACCTCCGACTCACTCATGCCCCTTCCCTCATAGCAATTTAAAGCACTGCCAACAAAGGATGCTCTGCCATGTGTTGAATCTGTCAAGCTTTTAACTAGTTTCTCCTTAAGTATCCATTGAAGATGAAGCAGGTTTTGAACAAATGTGTCTCAGGGGCTGTTTGTTAGCTAATTTTTCATCCGACTTTCCAGCTGTACCAGCAACCTGACTAAGGGGGATGGAGGGGAGGGGGAAGGAGGTGATTTACAAGACAAATCCTTGCTCAAATAGAATAAGCAATGCAGTGTTTGCTATTTGTCTTTTGAGGATATATTACTCAACAATTTTCTTCGTCTGTTGCTCATTGCCTCTACATTTGTTTATGTCAGCAGTAGTAGAAAATGTGACTGGAAATGCAGACCTAGAACTTTAAAGTGTCTTTTTCTAGCTTTTTGGAGAAATTAATTCCAGGACCATTCTTTCTACCTTAGGGATTTTCTGGGTTTGGAGCACTCTAGTGACAAAGATCACGCATATAAGGAATCATAGAATGCTTAAGGTTGGAAGGGACCTCTAGAAGTCATCTAGTCCAACACCCCTGCACACGCAGGGACACCTAGAGCACATGGCACAGGACCGCATCCAAGCGGGTCTTGAAGATCTCCAGAGAAGGAGACTCCACAACCTCTCTGGGCAGCCTGTTCCAGTGCTCTGTCACCCTAACTGTCATGAAATTTTTCCTTAAGTTCCTGTGGAACTTCTGATGCTTAAGTTTATGGCCATTTCCTCTAGTTCTGTCAGTGGCCACCACTGAAAAGAGGCCGGCCCCATCCTCCTCACTGCTTGAGGAGTTGGCAGTGTCTGATAAGCTTGTAAGTAGAATGTTTCATTAGAAGATAATAAAACTAATAACTTGTGTTTCAAATGAGCTTGTAAAGAAACAAAATGGGTAAAGTCATATTTGTGCTGTCTCTGCTAATACCTCTAGACACTATCCTTCAGAGTAATTAAATCAGCATTTTCTTACACTACTCGTAAAATGGGGTCAAGAATTCCTGTAAATCACAAATCTAGGACTGAAGTTCAGGGAAGACTTAACATGAAGAGCTGAAGTGTTTAAACATTTCCTGTTCTGTTTGGCCCTTCTTCGTCTCCTATATATGGCATTTGCTATGAGGATGCTGAGGTCTGTGTTAGATTATACCCTACAACGTGGGATGTCTTCCAAAAGGAGGTTTTCTACTTTGTATTTATTTTAAAGTGAGCAACTTTCATTTGTATAATCAGCTCACTTGGTCTAGTTCTTTCAGTCTCTGGTGGCTTTATTTTTTTTTCATTTAAATGAGTCACCTTTGTGTACTAGTAAGCCTGAGCCACACATGCATTTAATGTGAGCTGTCAAATGGCCAGTAAGCAGTTAACAAACATCACTACCAATCTAGAATCTGAACTTGAGTAGACTATTTTGCCTTGTTTGTTAGTGTTGTAAGTATAAAAAGATAATAATTGGTGTAAACTAGCTCCTCCTGCTTTACATTTTTACCCATGTTGATCTCTACTGAGTTAATATTGAACTGTATTTTTTGTATATCTTGATATATATTTTTTAAATATTTGGTTTACATCTCACATGAGGAAGGAGGACATTTAGACTTGTAGTTGTTCAGTAACCAGCTCCCCTGTATGACTCTTAGCCACCTGTATTCTGTGATGTTATTGAACACATTTTGGCTTTCTTCATGTTGATATAATTTGATCAAAATCCAGAATCTGAAAATAATAAGATCTCTCATTTTTAGAACCAAATTGGGTTATATGGAAAATTTTTTACAGATGAATCATCCATGGATAAAGGTACAACACAGGTACATCTCCAGTGTTGTCCACATAGCACATTTGGGAGATTAAAATTTAGATTTGAAAGTAAACATGTATTTAGTTGCTTTCCAGAGGCATTAGCAGGTAACTTCTTTTTCCATTTTGATTTCATTAAACTGGATGCTCCTTTGTACGGGTTTGGCTTTCTCTTTCAGTGATAATACAAGAGAGATTTTAGCATTCTTGACCAGGTATCCCTTTGGGCACTTCAAACTAAGTGACAGGAGAAGCAAAGTGGTGTCAGAGATGCTGTATTACAGAGTAACTAGATTCCCCCCCCCCTCCCCCTCCTCATTAGAGATCTGTGCCCATGATCCAACAGTTTTGCCTTCTGTAGTCAGGTGATTTTTAAAGCAGACTTTATATGAATGTAGCTTTTAGTGAAGTGGCATGTGATGTGAGATTGATTTACTAGGTGCAGCCTCGAGGCACCCTTCATTCTAGAAAAATAATGAGAATTAGTGTAAGAATACCTAAATTTGAGACATAATTTAGAAATTATATATATAAAATGAAGTTCATGAATGCTTCTGTGAGATAGGGAACTCTGTTCCTTTGTCAGTTACCTAATCAATGGTTTTCTATCTCTTCAAAGCTTTCTGAATTACTTAACTTGGAGTTCAGAACATTCTAAGTTAATAATAAAGAGTGCCTTACCCATTATTATTAATAATAATAGAAAGGAGTGCTCATTTAATAAGTGCAGTATACTGTTTCCAAGTTGAAAATACTTAGAAGGGAAGCTCCATAGAGAGATAATAAAAGGTCCTATAATATTTTGAGGAATGATACTGACTTGATTATACAATTTCATAAGATAATGTTTGTCATAAATTTGTTTAGAAAAATAAAACTCAGCAAAAAATAAGATGAAATGTCTTGTGTGGAAAACTTGTGCTTCAGTGTTTTCTTTGGACTAGCAGATGTCAGGAGTAAAATTCATTTATGTGTAGGTGGTAAATTATATTTTCTTATAATTAATTTCACTTTTAGTGTTCTTCATAGGTCCTTATTTTGACCTCCTTAATGGCTTTAATGGGAATGCTGCTCTTCACTGTTCTTATCATAGGTGACCCAGTTCTGAACAAAGACTTTGGCGAAATGGAAGGCTTTACAATTCCAATCCACTTGGTGAAGCCAAAGTGAATGCACTTTTCGAGATGGATCCTGTCACCTTGGGACAAGTGAGATGGGTATAATAAGTGATGCGAGGTGCTGTGCCTGAAGGAGCCGCTTTATATGCGACAGGGGCTTCTTGAACAGAGTTCTCACTTTTTTCAGTCTAATGGATAAGACACTTATTGTCTAATTATAATTCTTCTTCTTAACAAGTTTTAGCATCTGTGTTGTTCACCTTTATAAATAGGAGATTTTGAAAGGAGAAGCTATAGAGATGCTCGTGCTTACTGATTGCAAAGATGAAGTAGGAGATATAAAAAGATTAAAGTTAAAATGGAGTAAATTCCTGAAAACAAAACTGGAGGAAAAAATGAAAAAGCTTTCAAGGTTAAACTAAGAGATAATTCCAAAAGCTAAATAGACTTAAAGTCCCTTTTTGTTTTGAATCATTACTACTTGTAGAAAATATCATACAGACAGACTGTGGTTAATTATGCATGTTGATGCAGGAATTAGTTCTCAGAAGGAAGGATGCTGCTGCTTTTTACTTGGTTATTTAGAGCGAGGTCAAAATAAATTGTATTTTAGCTTTTGTGCTTCCTTTATGGGCTTTTAAAGATATTCTTAGTTTCTCATGGGCAGCTGTAACTCATTGTCCAGCTAAATGTGGACAGATACCATAACTGATTAGCAAGAGCTGTATTTCTAGGTTTCAGAGTTTTTTGTTAGATATTAAAATACTCTTACTCCTTTTTATGAAAAGAATCATAATCAGAATGAAATTGGAACTCTACAACTTTTTCTGAATTTCTGTCTAAGACCACAACTAGGGGAAATGAGCTCATGTTATAAGTACAAAACCATGTTTATTCTTTGAGTTATATGAGGTCCCTTTTATATGACCATTATTCCCATAATTCAGTCAGAGATTTACTTCATGATATACACATATATTCCTTTTCCAAGTAACTTCCCAAGATATTGGAAAAGATTTTTTGCCTTGTAAATTTTTTGCCCATCTTGGGAGTTTTCAATATGCAACACATACAAGATTGGGAGGACGAGGGGGGCTTTAGGAGTATTTATTTTCTGCCTATGTATCATACCTTTACCTGGGAATGATAATGGATTCAACTGGATTTTGACCCAGAGGAAAAAGAAGGGATTCAGAGTACTGTTGCATTATGCTTGTTTTCTTTGTAGCAATTAACAAAAAACAGATGTTTCTTATTGACTTTCATGGGCTTCCCATTGACAGCTCAAACTGAATATTTCCTCTCTTGCCCTTGGTGGATCTTGTTATTTGATTTGTGCAGGTGTTGCCTATAAATGTCTATTTGATACTTTCTACCCTGTTTTGAAACAGGGATACTTGAACAAGTAGTTTGTACTGCAGTGATGCTGTTGCCAGTGTGTTGGCATATAACATGTTGGTGTGTGTGTACAGCTAAGTGTGTTGGTATTTTGCTGGTAAATATTTTCAAATGCTTATAAACTGGCAATTAATATTTGCTTAAAAATGTATATTTCAGGGCATAATATAAAGGTGCATTTAAGCAATGTGCCTCCCTCCCCTGACTTGCACTAGTTTCCTTATTGCCCTAGGGACAGATGCTCAGCATATGTAAATTGTCATCACTCTGACATTGAGGTCTGTGGCAATTTACACCTGCTGAAGATACTCTGTCTGTGGGTATCTGTTTGTACAGATTTTAGTAATGCTGTGTCTTGTATATGCTTTATGTATGGTTTCAAGCACTTAAAGCCTTTCTTTTTACTGCCATTGGGAAATAATCTTTTAAACTGATTTTACAATTCATAGATTCCTTTTTTTGTGTGTGACTATTCCTCAGTCAATTATTTCTACCATTTTAAGAATCTGTCCAGATGTTGAGAAACCATTTGATGTTTACAGACTCATTTCAATGCCTAATAACTTTCACAACCTAGATGTGATCATAGAATCGTTAAGGTTGGAAGGGGCCTCTAAGAGATCATCTAGTCCAACCCCCCTGCTCCAGCAGGGACACCTAGAGCACGTGGCACAGGATAGCATCCAAGCAGGTCTTGAAGATCTCCAGAGAAGGAGATTCCACAACCTCTCTGGGCAGCCTGTACCAGGACTCTGTCACCCTCACTGTTAAGAAACTTTTCCTTAAGTTCCTGTGGAATTTTTGGTGTTTCAGTTTGTGGCCATTACCTCTAGTTCTGTCGGTGGCCACCACTGAAAAGAGGCTGACTCCATCCTCTTCACTCCCTCCCTTGAGGTTGTATTGGAGATGGAAATTTCTATGATCATAGAATGCCTAAGGTTGGAAGGGACCTCTAGATCTGTAGAGTCATAAAAAATCTCCCATGGGAAGCAGAGGCCAGACCTTGAGAAAGAAGATGTTTGCCTGCCTGGGCTGAGCAATAAGGAGCACGGAGGCAGCTGTTCAGCCAGGTTCACAGTCAGCCCCCTCTGAAAACCAGTTGAGGGCGGCCGCTCGACCGGGCTTGTAGCGAACTTAACCGCAGATGTCCTCTAAACTAGCTTTGGAGGTCAAACGCCTGTAAATGAGGAAGAAGAGGAAGGCAGGACCCTTGAATTGAGGGCTGGGACCCCCGACTGGCATGTGCACCTGTGCATCCAGTGGGGAGAGTTGCACAACTAAAGGTGGAGTTTGTCCGCCCCCCCCCCGGCCTGCCTCCTGCGTCGTACTGCCTCTACGTGCCAGGATGCACTGGGCATAAAAGAGGACAGTGAGGAGAGAGGAAGGGGAAGGAGAAACTCCTAACTCTGAGGCCTACGCTGTCTCCATGGGAGCTGGTCAGCAACTCTCTGATCTGCCAGCTCGAGAGAATGTTCAGGTCCAGTATCCCACCAGCAGGTATCACCTTGTGAGTAGTTACTTTGTTTCTTTTATGTGCTTTCACCTGAATAAATGCTCGATGTAGTCACCTCGTTCTGGCGTGATTATTGCTGAATCCTGAGTCCATACGGAACAGAGGTATTTGTATACACTGATCAGGTCCCCTCTCAGCCTTCTCTTCTCCAGGATGAACAGACCCAGCTCCCTCATCTCTCCTCATAGGACAGATGTTCCAGGCTCCTGATCATCCTCGTGGCCCTGTAC
The DNA here is from genome assembly GCA_013389825.1 of Crypturellus undulatus. NCBI lineage: Eukaryota > Metazoa > Chordata > Aves > Tinamiformes > Tinamidae > Crypturellus > Crypturellus undulatus. Next base: position 5,725 of record VWPW01013572.1, on the reverse strand, counting down.
TGGACTCTCTCCAGCAGCTCCACATCCCTCTTGTACTGGGGGGCCCAGAACTGGACACAATGCTCCAGATGTGGCCTCACCAGGGCTGAGGAGAGGGGTAAGATCACCTCTCTCCACCTGCTGGAGATGCTTCTCTTAATGCATCCCAGGATCCCATTGGCCTTCTTGGCCACGAGGGCACACTGCTGTCTCATGATCAACTTGTGGTCCACCATGACGCCCAGGTCCTTCTCTGCAGAGCTGCTCTCCAGCAGGTCGGTCCCCAGCCTGTACTGGTGTCTGGGGTTATTTCTCCCCAGGTGCAGGACCGTGCACTTGGCCTTGTTGAATTTCATGAGATTTCTCAACGCCCAGTTGTCCAGTCTGTCCAGGTCCCTCTGGATGGCAGCACAGCCCTCTGGGGTATCAACTACTCCCAGTTTCGTATCATCAGCAAACATGCTAGGGAATACTCCGTCCCTTCATCCAGGTCATTGATGAATAAATTGAGCAGGACTAGACCGAGGGCTGACCCCTGAGGGACGTCACTAACTACAGGCCTCCGCTGATCACCACCCTCTGGGCTCTGCCATCCAGCCAGTTGTTAATCCACCTCAGCGTCCACTCATCTAACTCACACCTACAGAGCTTGCCCAGGAGGATGTTGTGAGGGACAGTGTCAGAAGCCTTGCTGAAATCCAGATAGATGACATCCACCGATCATAAAACTGACTTGGCATACATGTGCAAAGGAGTTCTGTGGCATCCATTTAGCCCTTGGTGAGTGTGTGTCCAAATCGTGGTGATCCCAGCACACTCGTGTCAGCAGCTGCATGGGAGAGGTTCCAGCTCTGGGGTAGTGGGGCGCTACAGGTCAGTATTGCAACGCATTGGGGCAGTGTGGGTGACAGCTGCTAGCTCTACGGCTGGTGTCCTTAACCACTACTATCAGTTCCTTACTTGAGCAAACACCCTGGAAATCTGCACTGGACCTCTGGAAACCCTCTCTGCCAATCCATCAAAAAGAAGAGAAACTTTAGTGGAGCAGGAAAGCTAAAGAGCTGGCTGGCTTTTTACAGAAGCAAGGATGCTTAGGAAGGGGGGTGGGGGGAGGGAAGCATGTGCACTGCACACTCTCCATAGCTGCTGCAGCTTTGTCCTCACCACCAAGGGCTGGGCTTAGTTTAAAAAATGAGAGTAGGAACATAGGTGTAAAGGGTATAGTCACAATTTTGCCTTTTTGGTGTTTGCAGGAATAACACTAGCAAATGGGTTTTTAGATAGTTTATATCTGATCTGTTATGTGCATCTTGCACTCTGTAAAGTGTAGTCCTTATTTTAATATTCATTGAAAGGGGGAATATCTGCAAGGATTTGACCTAGTACTGTGTATAGGGACAAAACATGCGGAAAATGGATTGTTGTCACAGATGAAGAAAACTCGAGGAATTTTGCGGTGTAATGTACATCTGAGTGGCTAAAAACTATTCTGAAAAAAAAATAGTTTGAAGATAGAAATCTACCTGTGTCTTCTATTCACCTCTCTTGGTAAAATACCCTGAGAGCATTATCAGCTCTTATCTGTGTGTGTGTAGTGGGGTGGGTGTGTATGTGTTGTTGTTTGTGGGGTGTGTGTGTGTGTGTGTGTGGTTTTTTTATAGTGGCTGATATCTGGGATAGGAAAGTAATATTTTGATTTGCAGTAACTTAATAAAGTAACTCCGTTTCACCTGACTTGAATAGATTTATACAAATTATTTTCATGTCTTTTTATTGAAACCTAAAGGTCATTTAAGCTATCTTCTTTGGAGAGGAGAATCCTGTGATTTCTTGCATCCATATGGAAGGGCACGTATATTTATCTCATCTTAGGTCAAGGTAGTATTGCATCAAAGGGTTTCTTTTAGCCAAAGTTGCATTAAGAAAACAATAACAGACAATAGCAGGTGCAAAAAAAATATTTAGAATTTGTCTAGGCAATTACTTTGGGAGAATCATGGGTAATGTAAAACTTTTTGCATATATAAATATTCATAATGAATTTTAAAATGTTGTTTCCACCTACTTGGAAGGAAGGTAGGGGTGATAACAGTTCAGGTCTAATGCTATGTATTGAGAATGACAAAGACTTATTAAATAGAATATAGCTCTTTTTAACTTGCTCTTTCTCTCTAAGGCTATAAGAGAAAATAATGAAAGCTTTGTACTAGTGTTTGTGATGATTATTTAAGACCTGTAGTTCAGTGTTCGTTTCAGTATTTTACTCCCACTTTTAAAGCAAGCAAAAAAACCTTACTGTTCCAGATATCTGGAATTAAGTTCTACTTTTAGATGAATCGTCCTAGCAATGCCATATTGTAGCATGTATAAAATACTTATAATGTAGACCCTGTGATGTGACAGGCTTGTGCATTTATGAAAAGCATTTGTGAAGGGCCTTGTTAGCTCCTCAACGTGACAAACTTGCCTGGAAAATAAATGCTAGGAGGGATTGTAGCTCAGATTGAGTCACTAGAGGTGGGCGTGCTGGAAGGACTGAGGTGCAGATCAAGACCATTAAGCAGCAGGTCACTAAAGCAATCTCAGTAAGTGGTAAGAGACGCTCTGCTGCTCAACATATGTTTGCAGCATGGGAATGCTGGAGGGGAGAGTATAGGTCTGTTTCACTCATTGCTGTTCAAGAAAACAGTCTGGTAGCACTGAAAACTTGACCAAAAGCTAAGAGAACATGCAGAGGTCCAAGTCTACATAGGATGTTGTCTGAATTTTGAGTCTGGGCTTTGAATTGACAGAAGCAATTCCTATAAGAGAGGGACCAAGTCACGTTTGCGAGCTTTGGATGTTGATGGAGCTCTGTGTTTCTCATTATACTGCTACAGATTCTTCTGGGACCTTTCAAGTAGGTTTATGTTAGTAAAGACAACACCAATAGCACTAATGCTCCAGAGAAGTATTTCTGTTACTGCAAAAAAAAAAAAAAAAAAAAAATCATTGAGTTACTGAGATTTTGCCCCATGGTTGCTATATATGTTAGAAAAAGCAGCAATCTAGAACTTAACTTGAAAACAGAAGCTTTTTTTTTTTTTCCTCTTTCTGGGGATGCTTTTCCATTCATAATAGGACAGTTTTCAGGTTTTGCTTTCTTTCCTCCTCTACAGTCTGTGTATCTGTAAAACAAAAAAGAGTGAAATCCCTTAATAGATAGTACAAGTTACATGGAGTAACTGAGTGTAGCCTGCTAGGTCCCTGTGTTAATGAATGTAACATGCATCTCCTCCTCCATGGTGATGCAGGTCATGGATGGTGGTGGTGGTCATGGATGGTGGTGGTCATGGATGGTGGTGGTGGTGGTGACGGATGGTGGTGGTGGTGGTGGTGGTGGTGGTCATGGATGGTGATGGTGGTGGTGGTGGTGGTCATGGATGGTGATGGTGGTGGTGGTGGTGGTCATGGATGGTGATGGTGGTGGTGGTGGTGGTCATGGATGGTGATGGTGGTGGTGGTGGTGGTCATGGATGGTGATGGTGGTGGTGGTGGTGGTCATGGATGGTGATGGTGGTGGTGGTGGTGGTCATGGATGGTGATGGTGGTGGTGGTGGTGGTCATGGATGGTGATGGTGGTGGTGGTGGTGGTCATGGATGGTGATGGTGGTGGTGGTGGTGGTCATGGATGGTGATGGTGGTGGTGGTGGTGGTCATGGATGGTGATGGTGGTGGTGGTGGTGGTCATGGATGGTGATGGTGGTGGTGGTGGTGGTCATGGATGGTGGTAGTGGTGGTGGTGATCATGGATGGTGGTGGTGGTCATGGATGGTGGTGGTCATGGATGGTGGTGGTGGTGGCGGAGAACGTGGTGGTGGTTGTGGTCAAGGATGGTGCGAGGGGGGCGTGCGTCATGGATGGTGGTGGTTTCTTGGGGGGATGATGGATGGTGGTGGTGGTGGTGGTGGTTTTGGTGGTGGTGGTGG
>VWPW01013570.1:0-11591 GCA_013389825.1 Crypturellus undulatus | reverse complement strand
GACATAATAAGTGTTGATTGGGCCTGGGTGGTTTTCCACCCGCTCAAGCAAGTATCGGAAAGGCTGATCCATAGGGACTGTTTGCAAGCAGGTACTGGAGATGCCTAATTCACACTAGTGCCTCGAGCCATCGAGCAGGCAGGCACAGTCCTGTCAGCAAGGAGGCTCTCGGGTGGCAGTGGGGCTGGTAATTTGTAGCAGATTCCATTTATTACCTGGGTTTTGAGGGGCAGGCAGATTTGGGAGGAGAGGGAAAAGCATTTGACTGAGTTGGGAGGCAGTGATGAATTTATACAAACTTACCCTAACCCGGCAGGACATGCCATCACCGACTGCAATGCATTCTGCTGCCCTGGGACGAGGGCTTGGTGCTGCACCAGCAAGATTTACTGTCTGGGCATTTTGGGTTACGGCTACAAACTTTGCCCTGAACTATTAATCCCGCGTGCATTCAGAAAAGCGTCGTCTAATGTGTTTTTCCTGGAAGATTCCTCTAACAGCATCCCTATTCCAGACACAGTTTCAGTGTGCTGCCAAAGAGCTTTAAGTTCAGCTACCGAGCTGGGGTCATTACAGAGCCTCGCTGATAGCTGGGACAGAGCGTCACCGGGCACGTCGTGTCCTCCCCGGCCCTGCTCCTGCACCCTTCTCCGTGCAGCGTTGAGCAAAGGGGACAGAACTGCCGTGCATCAGTTTGTTGTACATCTGGGATGCAGTGAGGTATCAGGAGGGCTATATTGGAGCACAAGGCACCTCTGGAAGGTCGGATGGATGGGAAAATCCATGTCACCTCGTGGGATGGAGCTGGGTAAGGCCTGGGCTCTGTGTGGGACCTTGGTTGTGAGCTGGATCAAACCCCTTCTACTTCGGCACTGGAAACCTGGTCCCGGTGTTGATGGGTGGAATGTGGAGCCACCTCTGCTGCTGGGACCTTCAGAGACTCTGGGATGTTACAACGAAAATCAGATTTCCTAATATCGTAACCCAACGAAGGAGATCCAGCCATACCATGGATCCGTTACCTCGGGCAGACACAACGTGGTTAATAATCTGGATTCCAGTTTTGCCAATTCCCGGTGCCACGGCAGGGATCCCGGGCGGCCGTCTCCCCGGCAGGATGCACGGCCCCGTACGGGCTCTCCTTCTCCCCAGCAGCGAAGCTCTTCGCAGAGGACGTGTTTAGCAGCCCCGTTGCACTGTGAGCTCCGGAGCAAACCCAAAATGCGCCTGGAACGCTGAACCTCCCGCAGAGCTTTATAGGGTGTTGCTTGGCCGGGCTTCCTGCCTCCTCCCTTGTTTAGCTGGTTGCTAGCAGTGCCTGCACGCACGTGCCAGCGCCGTCCCCGCTCGGAGCGCCGGGAAGCACTGATGCAGGGCTTCAAACAGCAGCCTCGTCCCCAATCTTCCCTCTCGTGTCCAAATTCCTGTCTGGCCAGAGGCCGCATCCCAAGGTGCGGCTCTCATCCCTTTGCTCTTCAGCAGCAGCGAGTCCTTCTCAAACGCTACTGTAGATCTCAGCAAGTTCATCCCGAGGTAGCCGTCCCGGGACGGGCACAGAGGTGGCACTTCTTGAGATGGGTCTGTAAGAAGAGGGCGTTTTTGCTAGGGTGCTCCTGTATTTTTTGCTGTTTTTTTCCTCTTTTGCAATTCCTTGGTGTCTGGCTTCAGTTCGAGGAGTTTTGGGGCAAGAAAAGCAATCAGGACCGGAGCTGCAGAGGTCCCCGGACAGAGCCCATCGCCAGGCCAGCCCTGGGCACCCACTGCTGCCCCTTCCCAGTGGCTTTGCCGCATCCCAGGAGCCAGGCGCTTTGGGACATCCAGGTGCCATGAGCCGGAATGTGGCTCTGCTTCCCCTGCTGCGTTCCAAGCTTGGGCTTGAGATGTCCCAGGTGGTTTTTGTGCAAGGAGCCAAAGGAAGGCTGGTTCAGCCCAGTACCTCCGTGATATCTATCAAGATTTGCAGCACAATTGCAGGCCTGATTGATAGCCGCACGCTAGCACTTTCAAAAAATAGCTCTTTTTTTCCTATCCTTTAACAGAAATCCCCTGGAAACAGAATAGCCTTCTATCTTTTTTTTTTTCCCCTGCACATTCCTGCAAAAACGAGGATGAAACTCCCTCTGTTTTAGGCAAAATATTTTGCAATTTTCCAATGACCTTGCCAATAACAAGATTATTACCCATATATCATGGGAAATGCCTGCTTTCTCACAAGGCTGTAATGTTAAACTATCACCAGGAAAAGACTGTGCTGGCTGCAAGTTTGGCAGGAACACGAAGATCNCTTTTTTTTTTTCCCCTGCACATTCCTGCAAAAACGAGGATGAAACTCCCTCTGTTTTAGGCAAAATATTTTGCAATTTTCCAATGACCTTGCCAATAACAAGATTATTACCCATATATCATGGGAAATGCCTGCTTTCTCACAAGGCTGTAATGTTAAACTATCACCAGGAAAAGACTGTGCTGGCTGCAAGTTTGGCAGGAACACGAAGATCTTCTGGTATGGTACATTATATGAACTATTGCCTTGAGGATGCCAAAAACTTCACCCCATTTTAAATGAGCTCCATTTAAAAAAAAAAAAAAAATCAGCATATGAATTGGATGTGTTTATTCCAGCAAATCAGGGTATCAACCTCTACCGAGTTTACATCATCGCTGTTTTTATAAGGGGAGTCGATCAGGAGTTAACGGTTGAAATGCTCAATCATCTCGTGGAGTTTCGCTGGGATCTGCAGTTCTGTGAGCGCTTTGCAACGAAGTGTTAATATCGTCTTGACTAGAAGTGTCCCTTTCCCTGGCTAGTTAATGGGATGTGCGTGCCAGGAGCTGTTCAGTCTAGATGAAGAATGGCTTTGTGGTTAAAGTACTGGCCTGTGTTGTGGGAGATCTGAGTTCAGTCCCAGATTCTTCTTCAATTTCCCTGTGTGACTATGAGCAAGTCATTTAATCTTTCCCTGCCTTGATTCTCTTCTGGTGAAATGGGAACAATCCTATTTCCTTTCTTCCACCCTTTGCTTTTGCAGGGGTTGTTTTCACTGCTGCCTGCTCCGTCTTTCCCCAGGACGGAGCAAGCTGACCGGCATCTCAAGCGTTAAAATGCTGCAAAACATGGATGATAACGAGGTGCTGCACTTAATTTTTCAGATTCCTATTTTAAATTGAGGAAGAGAGCAGAGCTTGATGGCAGGGCGCTCTGTTTATGAGCAGCAAACTATCTGTCCCAGGAAGCAGGAGGGCCAAGAAATTGAAACAAGATCTCATGAAGTGCCATTGCAAATAAATCTGCTTCACTTCCCTCCTGCCAAGGCATCTCGCACGAGCGAAGGCCACTGGGAGCCATTCATCGTGTAAGAGATGTCCTTGATTCTCCAGAAGGGCCAGTTTCCCAAAGATTAAAGCGATTATGGGCAACGTGGGTTGAAAAGGGAAAAAATAAATTAACCCAAGTCGTGAATAATTGGGAATGGTTAAAGAAAACTGAGCAGATACTGCAGAAGTTGAGAAGAAAACTTTGTTGGCATCAGCCAGGTGCCCCTTTTCCCCCATTCAACCCTGTGCATAAGTAGAAATACACGTAGGAAACATACACTTGTACATATATATAGGCAATAATGAGGCTGGAAGTTATTGCTATTAGTGAAATAAAGGTTGCTGATGAAGGGAAATATAGGAATTAGTTTAAAATTGCTGATTGGGACAGTAGAATTGTCCACAGCAACAGAGAGAACCAGCAGGAATTCCCTGACCAGCATCTTCCTCATTTAAAAATAAACCATATAATGTTATAATGTTGTATAGTGAGCACTGAGCAAGATGAGTTCAGGAAGCAGGTATGGCCAGGGAGATTTCACGCTGGTTCTGACGAGGCTGTTGCAGTTCAAGATGTGATTTCTGCAGGGGATGAGATTTCATATAAAGCTCTATTTTGATTAGGAAATTTAAACAATTCAAAATGAAGGTAGCACTAACTAAATATGATAAAATCCTGTTGACTGATGTATCTCAAAAAGTCCCTGAAACTGGAGGATGACTCTCCAGTACTGAGGGTTTCTGCGAGGAGCCCTCACACCTCATTTGAATGGCTGCTGTTATTGAGCATCTTGATTTTGTCCTACAGAAAAAGATATAAAATCACTTTTGATGAAGTTTAGTACTGTCAAAGAAATAGTGATTAGCAAAATAATGATGAAAATGGATCATTTCCACAAAATGATCCCTTTGATGAACAATATGTTTGTGTGGCTTCTTAGTGCTAAGTAGCCCAGAAGGTCCATGTGAGAGTAGGTCACGTGTAGCTGGCCCATATTTTGGTATGCAGAGAGTTAGACGAGGTATTAGAGGTTCAAGTGAATAACCCAGTCTGTGAATTATCCCCATTTACACAGTTATCTTGGGAAACTCATAAAATTTCTGTGGGAGCATCGGCAGATAGAGCAGGATGAGTTTTTCCACCATCTACGTCATGGAGACCAAGGCTGGTGGAAGGAAATGAAACCAATGGCTTTGGTTTTGGTCCACGATTTCAGGAAGAATTGGCAAACCCCTGTTGCTTCAGAAATGAGTTATAGGAGTGTTTTGCGATCTGGAAAACCTAACTCAGAGCAAGGAACAAGGTTGAGGCTCTTTAATTTCTTGTAGGGACTATGCAAAAGAGACCTGGTTTCAGGGTTTTTAGGCACGTAGTTTATAAGGGAGAAGAGCTAGAGAAACCGGACATATTTAGCAAGATGTGTTTTATTTTATTCTACATTTTTAGCGAAGAAAAGTAGCTGCTGGGACCTTGCACGGGTGGGTGGCTGCTTCCCCGCTCTGCGGATGGAGCGCTGGAAGTGCAGCTGCAGCTCGAGGGGGTGCTGTGCAGTTGCACAACTGGAAGTCGTGGTCGGGGTTTAGCAACTGCTTGAGGAAATCGAGTTCTTGCGCGCGTGGGCGGTCGGGGAGGTGATGACGAGCATCCTTTTTGCCTTAAAATCTCTCGGGGCGGCGCTGTGCCAGGAGGACACCCAGTTCTGAGCAGTGGCAGAGCACACGAGGAGCCCGTGGGTGCTGTTTTTTCGCACGACAGCAGAGAGGTGGTAACTAGTTTCTGCAAAATGTTCTGACCAAGCCGAGCCTGCCCTCCTCTCAGGTGCCCCTAGAGCACAGCAGAGCCGAGGGCATCCGGGAGGGACCTGCCGAGCGAATCTCGTGGTTTGTGAAAGGAACCAGCTCGGTGATCTGAGAATCCTCGGACTATGTTTGGTTCCTGGAGCCTGGCACAGGTCTGTCCTAATGCCGAGGTGGCTCCGTCGCTGCTCCGTGCGGCCCGCGGTGCTGCTCATTCCTGCTCCTTGTCCGGGTGTTGCCGGCAGCATTTTATCATCCCGGTTGTTCTTCGGCTCCAGCCGAGTGCGGATGTGCCCAAGCGAGTGCCCAGCGCCCAGGCTGCCGCTTCTTGTCCCTCTTACACTTAATTCTTGTTTTGTTCCATTCAAACAGCAGCTGCCTTAAGGGAACACGGTTATTTTTCCCCAGGTCAAGTACTTGGATGTTCCGAAATGCCACAGTTAACCTGCAGCTGACCCCTTGGCACACGCATTGCATCATCTGCCTTTAGTGACAGCTTGATAGACTTTCCTTATTTCCTTTTTTACCCTTTTCCTCCGAAGCTGCTGAACCATTGCGTTGGAATAAAGAATTCGGTGCGTAGCCTGGAAAGCTTCAGCGCAAACGGTTAACTTTTGGCAGCGTTACAAGCCCTGGTGGAAGGGGTTCCTTGTGGGCAAACTTGGGCAATCCTGCTTGAAAAGAAAGGCTGTGGCACGAGCGAGTCACCCCCACGCCATGGTGCATACCCAAATAAAGGGGAGGTTGAGACCACTATTTATTCAATAAATAGGATACATTTGATTATCCAGAAAAGCAATTTGGCAGGACCGTGATTTATTTAGAAAGTTATTGAAAGCACAACTGCATTTAAATTAAAAAGAGCACATCGTCACCACGGTTAATATTTTTCTGCAGCCCAGTTTTGAAAACCATTAGTAGTAATAAACTTTCCTCCCATAAAAGTTCTGCCATTTTAATTTCCAATTACAACTTGCAAAAGATATATACGTGGCAGTAAAAGTACAGAAATTAAGGCTCCGACCATGCAGCAGCCTGACACAGTGATGCCCCAATGCTCATAAATCAGGTTCTGTTTGTTGTGAACCTCTTAAATCCACATGGGTAAGAGGTGTAGAGGTATTTGTCTCCCATGAAAACATTCTCCCACACCCTTTGTAATTAAAAGTAATCTTAAATTTCATCTCGTTCCATGAGAAAGAGCTTTCATACAGTAATTTGAGTTGGACTCCAGAAGGATGGAATGCAAGTTGAAAGCTTAATGAATTTACTCTATAAATCTTTTTCTCTGTTTTTCTTGTCAGTTATATCAGGGCATTACACATATTTTTCCTTACATTGCTAGCTGGGGAATTTTTTAAGGGAACTCAGTGCATGTTTTTCCGTGGAACTGCGTCTGCCCAAGTTCATTTTATGGCTCCTGTAGCTGGACGGCTGCTCTTGGGGCCGAGCTGAGCGCCGGTCCAGCAGCACCAGGAAAGCGCCTCTTGGCTCCGCGATTTCCCCAGTGTTGTTTTAGTTTATTTAGTTATAGCAGAGCAGGTTATGCAGGGGGATTTGCTCGGTGCTGCTCCTTGAAATCCTGCTTGGAATCCCGCGGAGGAGAAGCCGCTCCACCTTATCGCTATTTGCGGAGCTCCTTGAAATCCTGCTCGGAGGAGCTGAGGAATGGATTTCTGCTCAGGACAACCCTCCTGCCCGCGGCACGGGTGCCCCTCAAGGTCTTCCTCACGCAGGATCCCCTCCTGCATCCCCCATCCTGGCACGCTGCAGTGATTCCCGCCGAGATGCCGAGTCCTGGCGGGAACAGGGCCCGCCCGGAGCGGGGAAGAGGAGCCGAGGGTGCGGATAGGGAATGGGGAAGCGTTGCCAAAGCAGCCTGGCACCGGGGGTGACCTCACCGCTCTCCCACGCACTCAACCACGTTCTGAAACGAGACGGATTTGTAAGGATCGTGGGGAAGCTGGTTGTGCGCTACCTGCTGCAGTTTGTTCTGTGCATGGGTAGCACCAGCGCGCGGCTTCCTTGAGCATCTTACAAAGCAGAGTTCAGCAGCGTCCAACAGAATGAAAAAAATCACAGAGGAACTTGTGTCAATACAGTAAAAGGTTAAAAGAAGGACAGTTTAGCAGCTAAGGCCGAGGCAGTTGCGTTTTGGAGAAGAGCTGAGCGCCTTCGCCCATCAGCATTGCAGGGAATAGATGGAAGATCCAATCCCCGGCGTGGGAGAGCAGCGAAGAGCAGGTCAGGGTGTTCCCGTTCCCGGGAACTTGTCCCTTTTCCACTGGTATCTCAGGAGGGAGCACGAGGGAGTGCGAGGATGGGGAGCATGAGGACGGGCTGGGCACCGGAGCGGAGACACTGGGATTGGGCTCTCCGGAAGCGCACGCGCTCCTGGTGTTTTCCAGGATCAAAATCCGAAGCGTTAACTGATAATAGATGACACGCATCCACGCTTCTGGCTGCAGCAACCAGCAGCGCTGCTTTCATGTTGACAGCTGACAGGCCTGGCTGGGAGCTTCGCATTTTTTAATAAGAACTGATCGCAAAGGTTCAAAAAGAAATGTCAAAACCCACGATCATAAAGGGCAATTGTGCGCTTGAACAGAGGGACTCGCTGTTTGGGGCTGCCCTTTGGTGCCAGGGCTCTTTGCGGCGCTCGGCGATGGGCTGCGACGTGGCACTGGCATCGCTCGTGCTTGTGGCCTGTCACCTGTCAACGCTCTCCTCGTTATTGTGGAGAAGCTCAGGGGAAAGAAGTGCCTTGGGGTGGTTCCGCATTGGTGGAAAAAGCCAAAAAATGATGAAATATTTCTGGGTTTTCCAACCGCTGCTTCCATATTTTGGCTACGGCGACCTGTCTACGCGAGGAGGTAGCACGTCATCGAGGTGGGCAAGGATGACACCTCTCCCGGCTGGAAATCCCAGCTCGGATGCGCCGGCTCGGCCCGGCACTTGGGATCACGCTGTTCGCTGCCTGCCAGGAGCTTTTCCTGAGGTTTCCCCTTCCACAGGGATGTGGGAACGCCTGGCCTGAGTCACGGCAAGTCCTAGAAAGCAGCCGCTTGGAACAGACCCGCTTTGGCACGAGGGCCATCTAGATACCGCTGCCTTTTCTACCCTTGCTGATTTAGTTAGCAGTTCTGCGCGGGTAGACAACCTGGGTATGTTGTTTCCCAGCTGCTGCTGAGAACACGTGGCATTTGCACGTGCTTTGTGGGCAGGAACTTTAGCAAAAACGGGTTCTTTTGGACCCTCAGACAACCCCTGCCCCAAACCAGAACGGACGTTCACGTGCAATGCAACCAGTGAGAGCAGAAGTCACGTCCCAAACTCTCCACAGAACCCTGCCCTTTCCACTATGTGGAATTTTTACCTTGTCTCTTGCACTGAGACACTTCCACCACCACAAACAAGCTAATTGCACAGCTGCTTTTATCAACAGGGTGGCAAAAATTGCACTAAATTCCTGGCGGGACCAGCTAATGCATTTCACAGATCACAGCAGAGTCCCCTTGGGTGGCTATCAGCTCCCTTGGAGAGTGCACCCCTATATAATGTCAACAGCACAGCCTCGGAATCCAATATTTAGGTTTCTTTGTGGAAAAAAAAAGCAAATCTTGATGATTAATGTAGACGTCACGTGGAAAGCAATGGGTATAAAGGCCTCTTCATTTTTGACAGGTGCATTGTGCATCTGGGCTCCCAGCCAAGGCAGATTGTCATCAAATGTTAATAAAATAGGCAAATAAAATACAAAGTATTAAATTGTGCTTATTCCGAGAGTAATTTGAGACATAAATTTATCAAGCCGTGCTATACATTAAGGTCCTTCAAACTCAAGAGAATCGGCAATATGAAGCAGATAAAAAGACTGAGCACAGAGCATGACAAAGGATGCTCAGTGAGGCCGTAGCAGAATTGCTCTTTTAAAGCCTTTTAGTGTTTTCCTTGAGGGTCATTCTAACATAAACAGTTAAATGCACAAGTTAAGGAAAGGAGACTGGGATTACGATGTAAGGAATTGCCCTACAGCTCCACATGTAAGAAAATAGTTTTTTTTCAGTCTTTACATAGCTCTGCCCTCACTCCTAAGGACTAAGGCTGCAGGTTCCTCTCCCCTGGCCCTTTACCCCTGCTCCCGAGGAAAGCACAGGTAATATAACAAGAAAATCAGTTTTAAACAAGGAAGAGGCTCCCTTTCCTTGACACAGACCTTCCCAGTTCTTTGCTTACAGCCTACCTGGATAGGATTTTCCTTGAAAATCCTTCCTGATCTCCCACAGACACCAGTGGGATGGCTGGGTGCTACACAAGGATGTAACTGAGCAAACATGGGTGAGAACTAAACTGGGATGGGGCTGAGCCCGGCTCTCACGCTGATGCTCTCAGGCAAGTCTAAGAGGCCCCGTGGTCCAGCTGAGCTCTCCAAAGAGACTGATGGGTCTCTTTGGGGTGGGTTTTGAAGAGCAGATCTGCCACCCCAGTGACAGCAAATGGGGACAGCGCATGGAGCTGAGGTGCCACCTCCCCTGCATCCGCAGCCCCATCCCGTCCCCAGTGCGTCTCAGGGATGCAGCCCCCTTGGTGTCCATCGCGCCAGCAAAGCAGAAATGCAGCAGCCCCAGCGGTTCCCCCCGCGAATGCGCCTTGCCAATGGCCTTTGTCAGGGCCAGCTTGTTATCAGTGCGGTGCCTGGTGTTTGCTTTTCAGGGCCAGTAAATAAATCTCAGTCCTGCTTGACCCTCCGCTCCGCAGCCGCCCCCAAGCTGCAAACAAAAATGCTGCTCTGGAGACAATCAAGCGGTTCGGTTAAGTCCTGCTTTTCAGGATCTGCGTCTGAAAGCGGTGGGCTCCGAGTCTCTTAATGCCATTAAAGCTCAGATTTCAAAGATGTGCGCCGTGGAGCTTTTGGGTTCGATTTAGAGATAAGCCACTCAAGTCATGTTGATCAAGGGAGTGTCTTTATGTGAATTTTCCTTTTCAAATAAATCCAGGGTGAGATTTATCGGGTCCTGCTGCAGGATGTGTTCCTGGAAGACATTCCTGCCTGCTCCGGGTTGTCGTTCGGCTTCCTTTAAGGCAGGATCCTGGACAGGCCTTTCCCGTTCTCGCCGTATCAGATGCTCCACACCAGGCTACCCGGAGCTGGTAAAACGATGCCACGTCCCTATGTGCCGGCTGCTGCCGTGGTTTGTGAAGCCTCCGTGACCTGGCCGCACTCTTCGACTGATTTTTCTTCATTAAAATTTATGAGAGCCCTTTCTGCTTCCAGCCAAGCACTGAGAGCAGCCGGGAAGGTGAGAAGTGGCGGTAATAAAGGGCCTTTTGCCTACCCTGCCTGATGCAGAACGCGCAGCGGCTGCTGCCCCTCCGCCTGCAGATCCCGGCCTGACATCCCCAGCTCTTCCCAGCCAATTCCAACCCAACCGCATGGAGCATGGAAATGCCAGGCCGCTGGAATGGAAGTATTTTGCAAGAATGATCTGATTGCACTAACCTTTTAAAACACTTATTTTTGACTTTATGCGACTGTACCATGTACATTTATCTATTATTTATTTTGGCTTTCCATAAATCTCTACAAAATCCAAGGGAGGCACTGGAGAACAGGCGCCAGCTCCTTGCTTTTGGTGGGAATGGTGCTGGCCTGCAGTTGTTTCGGAGATTGTCTTCATTCTTGTTTGTAAAAGAAATCCCAGACACAGATAAGAGGCAGGAGGAGCGGAAGGAGCTCCCGGCCGGCTCCGCGCTGGCTCCGTAGGCAGAGCCGATCTTGCTGGGTCCTTATCTCCTTCGCAGCCCCCATCCTGCTGGGCCGGCGCGTTCCCTTTCGCGTTATTCCCTCTGCGCTTTCCTTTTTGAGCTCCATCGATTTTATGCTGCAATCTTGCATTCTTTCATATTCCAAACACTTCATCAGTCTACCGAAGGATAATCTTTTTCTTAGAGAAGTCCGAGTGTTTTATATGTTTTGCATGTGTTTAATAGTTACAAATTGGGGAAAAAAACAACTCCCAAGGCAACTCTGGAGCTTTGCTCCCTCTCCAGTGACCCTGGCCCCCTCCAAGACCCTCCTGGGCTTTAACTGCAGGGATGTAGATGGAGGCCAGTGGGGGGGTCTCCTCATCCATGGTGGGAATTGTCCCCTCGTGTCCATGTCTCACTGTGTCCCATGGGATCGGATAAATGAAGAACTCGGAGTCTGGTAGCGGGGCTTCCAGATCGGGCCATTCCAGAATGTAGGCAGCAGATTTAGCCTTAACCAAGCTGCTACCTCCAAACCAAAAGAGCACGGGGAAGAGAGACAGGCAGACCTAGAGAAAACATCACCCTTTGTGATCTTTGAAGGCAAAAATATTTTAAAATTAAACCATAAATGTGAAATTTCTGCAGCAGTGGCTCTGCTTACTGTGTTGCTGCCCCTGGGGAGCTTTACTCTGCTCTTAAGTGTTTTGCCCAAAGCAAACTTGGCTTTT